>CM040127.1:25597657-26057609 GCA_022559845.1 Amorphophallus konjac
GGCGCAGCGAAGAGGAGACCAGGAGTAGGACTCCCGGCGCCACGGTCAGAGTGCAGGGCTCCCGGCGCGGCCATGTTAGAACAGTTCTCGGCGCCTGAAGGATGGCGCCGAGAGCTATTCACCTGATTTACTGTACGCGGGGCCGAGAGCTATGAGGACGCCGGGATCAGAACAGGGCTTTACGGTACCCTGTTCTTAGATCTGTTAGGGATTCAGGGGTTTCTTGACGATTCAGGCCGAGGTAAATAGGTCCAGTGAGGTCAAAATGAATCAATTCCTCGGGTTTCAACTGGATTTGGCTTAGGTTTCAAAGAAAGTCCAAGATCAGAGAGGAAACCGGGAGGGAAAAATCAGGGTACAGAGAACCCGTGTCACCACTGCCGTGTAGAGTCCGGGGACAGCTTGATGTCGTCTTTCATCATCCTGAGAGCCAAGAGATGGCTGTCTCTGGACCCAGGGATGATTTTGACAGTGCCAATAGGCAAAAACCATAACATCTAGAACTATAGAAAATCACTAGCAGCGGCCATTGAAAGCATTGCCAATATCGATAGCAGACTGCCCCAGAAGCCAAGAGATAATCTGTCTCTGGCCCTGGGGCAAGCCTGGGAGGCTCCCCGCAAGCGACACCGAACGGCCATGGGCATCGGTATAACTAGAGCCACACTTATTCTGCTGAAGACGATTGAATCCGAAGACCCATTAGAGAATCAGGCGCGCTTCAGTCGAGCTAAAACAACGAAAACATGTAAAGGAAAGACATAGCAACATACGGAGAGATAGCTGGCAGATGTTTCAATCACCCAACGCCCAAACGGGCCATTAGAGCATTTCATATCATCAGATCACCCCAGAACTCACATCAATCGCACGGAGGGAATGAGGGAGAAGGAGATGAATAGACATCAGGATATCCCGGTTACATCCAAAATCAAAATCGAGATAAACTCGGCAGGATTACATGAATAAAAAAAAAAAATAAAACCATGGGGGAGGGCGGAGCATTGACTCCTCTCCCTCCCCGGATGCCCACCTGGAGCTTCTTCCCTGGGGAATCGGTCTCTTCTCTCTTTCTTTTTCAGCGGAGGAGGCTCTCTCTCTCCCTCTGGCTTCTTCTTTTTTTTCTTTTTGATTGATGGTCTCGCTTCCGATCCTCCGCTCGATCCCCTTTTCTTTCAAAGGGGGGGGGGGTTTATATAGGTCTCATTCTCGTGTGTTCTCGGTGGAGAGCAGTCGGCGCGACCGTCTTCTTAGCCACAGCTCCCGGCGCGTCCAGCGGCCCTTCGTGGAAGCTCCCGGCGCCATGGTCAGAAGCCCAATCAGCCGGCCCATTTAGTGCCTCTTTTTTTTTTTAGGCCACATAATTGCCTTGGCTTCCCTTAGTCATTTTGTATTGACTTTTATCAGAACCGAAAGAGGCCACTTTAGTAGTGACACAGCTTTGTTGAGATCATCTCGAGGTTCCATCAGTGAACAAACTGGGGTTTTAATCAGTATTGTCGTCTGAATGACGACAAAACCGGGTATGTTTCATCGGCATCGTCATCCGAACGGTGACAAGACCGGACATCAGCTTCAGTCTGACAGACTTCGGCCGGGTGTGTAATCTGTGTAGAGGATTCTTCATTTGTCCTGTCTTTGCCAAAAGCCTTCGTAATCTCCATCTGCTCCGACTTCTCATCAGGGAGGTCTTATCAGTCGAGTGACTGCGGCTTCATCGGTGTTGCCGTCTGAATGACATCGGCACCGGGCATCAGCTTTGGCCGACAAAGGCTTTAGCCGGGTGAATGGTGGACGGGCTTCATCATTGATCTTTCACTGTTGGTCAGACCCTCTTTTCAATTGTGTTTCCACCATTGTTCATTTTCCAGGTGTCAACAAGCACTTCTATTGACCTGGCCTAAAGAAAGATGTGGCCAAGATTATAGTCCAGTGTAGGACATGCACAATGGCCAAACATGTCAAACAGAACACTGGTGTCTACACTCCTCTCCCCATTCCTGATAGACCGTGGGTTGATGTGAGTATGGATTTTATCCTTGGTTTACCTCGCACTGCTTACAAGCATGATTCCATCTTTGTTGTTGTTGTTGATAGGTTCTCTAAGATGTCCCACTCCATTGCATATTTCAAAACATCTGATGCATCTAGAGTAGCCCACTTATTCTTTGATGAAGTCGTGCGTCTGCATGGTCTCCCCCAAACCATCGTGTCTGACCGAGATGTCCGGTTCACTAGTTACTTCTGGAAGACACTTTGGCACCTAGTTGGCACCAAACTCAAATTCTCCACTGCCTATCACCCACAAACCGATGGGCAAACAGAGGTCGTCAATAGGAGTTTAGGAAACCTTTTGAGGTGTCTTGTAGGGGAACATTCTGGCACTTGTGATCTTCTCTTGCCTAGAGCCGAATTTGTCTACAACAGTTCGATCAATCGGTCCATAGGTATGAGTCCCTTTGAGGTCGTGCATGGCTACAAACCTAGAAAACATGTGGATCTCATTCCCCTTCCCCTCGAGTCTAGAGTGTCCAAGTCAGCTGAGGAGTTTGAACAGCATATCAAGAGTCTGCACGAGTCGATTAGCAAGTAAATAAACCTCAGTAATGAAACTTACAAACACTTGGTTGATTCGCATAGGCGTCACCATGAATTCCAAAAATGTGACATGATTATGGTACGGGTTCGACCCGAACGACTCCCCTCGGGAGCCGTTAAAAAGTTGCAAGCCCGTAGTGATGGACCCTTCCCAATCCTGCAGAAGATTGGCTCCAATGCTTATGTCGTAGACTTACATCCCGAATATGGGATTAGCTCGACTTTTAATGTGACAGACCTAGTGGCCTACAAGGAACCCACAGCGATTTCTAGTGACCCTTTCGAGCCTTATCCTCCCATTGAGAGTGAGCCCACCCCTGTGCGTCCCACCGCCTCGAGAGTACCGCGCGAGCACATTGAGAGGATACTGGATGAGCAGGTGACCACTACACGGAGCAGGGTGTACCAGCGCTACCTTGTCCGTTGGCGAGACTGTCCACCATCAGATGATTCCTGGATCAGCCGGGAAGATCTGCAGCGCCTCGATCCAGATCTGCTGGAGCACTACCACAGCAGTGTCCCCCCTTACTCGACGGAGTCGAGTTCCAACCGCCCCGGGAGGGTTGGTGGAGACACCGGGCCAACTACCGGGCCCACTACTCGGAGCCGACGCCGCACCGCCCCGACTGCACCAAGCTTATGGCTCGGAGATCCGACTTCCTGAAGACTCGGCATATTTGTGTGTATTGAGTTATACACGTATTTATACGTATTTGTGTGTATTCATCTTATTGGACTAGTCAAATAACATGTGTGTATTTTATTTGATTAAAACTCACAAGTCAAAAGTGTGTGGGTGGATTTTATCTTGTTAGGCTAGGGTATAAACACAATTAGTATAAGTGTGAGGGTATTATTGCTATGGCTTTTTTCCTATATAAGGAGGCCAATGTTTGTGTGTTACGTATGAATGAATGAATCAAGTTTTGTTATCACATAGGTGCATCTTGCCCTTGTGTTCTTCCCTTCTCTCTTATCTCTTTTGTGAGGATTGAGCGTCGCCCGGTGTGAGACTGTCCGGCGTGAGGTCGAGCTGCGTGAGGTAGCAAGTTATCCGTTCCCGTCCGTGCCGTCAGGAGTTGCCGTCAATCCATTTCCACGTCGCTGCCGCGTCAGGATCTAATGTCTCCATGTCTGCAATATCTATCTGATTTAATGGTGGTCCATTGTCCTTCTTGCTGCTGAATAATGTGGTCCATGACGATTTTTTCTTCTGTGGAGCAGGGGGCGGCTTACCTACTGCATGTTGTGTCCCTCTAGATGCCTGAGAAGCAGAAGCCTGGTTAGATAATTTTTCAATTTACTTTCTACTGTGTAAGTCTGTACGTATACCTGAGACGACTGACTAGGTGCCTTAGACGTTGAGTGTCGTGACGCAGCAGACTGAGATGGTTGTTTCGATGCTACCGAAGACTACACAATTGAAAGAAAAATATATTCAATTACCAATGAAATACAATATATAAATGTAGAATGACAATATAATTTCACCTCTCTAAATGATGAACTCCCCCTAGCCTCTCTTGAAGTTGATAACATTCCGAGTTCCGCAGATATTGAATGCCGCGGTGCAGCAACCCGGGACCACTGTTCTCCCGCAATGTTGTCATTTATCGGACCGACCTGCAATATATTTCTTACATCATCATACATCAATATATAACTACGCTATCTAATGAAATATGTGATTCGATTTTCATATATTAATTCACCTGAGCTGGCACTTGACGCTCAATTGTTGGAGGTTGCATCAATCGCTCCCATGCTGTATCATTGTACGCATACGATATGTCTCCACCTCTAATGACGAGGTCTTCATCCAAATTAACTTCATCATCACGTCCCGTTGCTGACTCGTCACCATCCAACTGCACATGGATGTCATCTCCCTCCCCCACTGCCTCTTGTACAGTTGATACGAGAAAAGTATTAGGCCGTGGTGTCTCGCCTGTGTAATGCCCCGGGTTTTTCGGATCATCGTTCGTGGGTTCCGGATCTGATTTCTCGAAGTGTCCGGCTCCGTTGTGTCCGAAATTTCGTTTCGGACATCTTTCGTGTTCGGATCGGCGCGATCCGGAGTCATTTCGGAGGCCCGGAGGCGTTCCGCGGCTTTTTCCGCGTGTGTTTTTCGATTCCCGGCGTGGGTTTCGGCTTTCCCTTCGGAACCTCGTTGCGGGTGAACCGGGCCGTTCACCAGGGCGCGAGTGGTACCGTTGCGATCAGCGCGTCGCGAGGATCAAGCAGGCGTGATTTTCTATTTTTCGGGATTTTTTCAAATTTCCAGATTTTCCTATATATTAACCCACCCTCTCTCTCCCCTCTCATTTCTCTCTTCTCTCCCTCTCTCTTCTCACGCTCTCTCCTCTCTCCCTCTCGCTCCGGCGGCCGACGGGGCAGAGTACGGGCGAGGCGGGGACGGCGCGGGCGAGGCGCGGGCGAGGATGGATGAGGATCGAGGCGGCGGAGGCGTGGTGAAGCTCGGCCGTGGGTTTGTGGAACGGCGAGGCTTCAACGGCGTTTTCTTCGTGGATCGGCGTCCACGGCGCGTCGTTTCTTCGGTGGAGGTAGGGAGATGGACCCTCGACTCGCGTACTTCTTTTCCCGCGAGTTTTGTAGGCCGTGGTGAGCCGAGCGGGCTAAACGGGGCGATTTGGGGAAAATGCTTATTTTTGGGGTGTGAGCCGGATCCCTCGTTTTACTGTGTTTCTGGGCGATCCAGGGGTTTAGATGCATGCCTAGAGGCTTGGGGATGGTTTCCCCTTTTGTTTCTCCTTCACCTGGGGGTGAACGGGGCGTGGAATGGGTTTTTCTGCGGTTTCCACCGTTTTCAGGCACGGACTGAGAACGCCCTAGCCTTGGGTAGCGAGTTCTTGAAGGTCACGCAGCCCCGATAGAGCGCGTTCATCGGGGAAGATGAACAGTTTGGCGGTTCCTGTCGCGCTATAGGGCCCCAGCGCGTTCAGGGTTGTCGCGCTATAGGATCATAGCGCGACCTGGTCTGATCGCGCTATGGACCTGTAGCGCGTTCTTGTTGAACGCGCTAGGTATGTATAGCGCGTTCTGACTGAACGCGCTATGCACGTGTAGCGCGTTCTTGGAGGTGACCAGCCGGGCTGCCCGGGGCGGGCGGTCTGCGGCTGATCGTGCTCCCCTTGGGCCGTGTGTGTCCCGGACACCCCGTGGAGTTTCGTGACCGTGTCTTTGGGTGTCCGGAGGTACCGTGTTATCTCGTTTAGCGTGCCTATAGGGTCGAGAGTCCGGGTGACTTCTCGCGTGTTGGGCTTTCGTGTTACGCTCGATCGAGTCACCGGGTATCGGTGTGTGTGCGGTGGGATCTCCCCCGCATATTGTGAGTTTCTTTGGAAGGTGATTTCCGTGTGGGCCACGTGTTTGGCCTTGGACTACGAGTCCAGTTGTCCGGCCTGGGGCTGGAGGTTTCCCGCTTGCTTCGAGATGAGAAATCGTCGTGGTGGCTTGTGTGCTGCCCTGGGAATCGTGCTTCTGTGTTTTCCGTGTGGCCCGTGTGGGTGGCCTTAGTCCTTTGCATTCCCTTTCCGAGGGAGTGGTCTTGACGGCTCGTGAGTTGTCTCGGTACTCGTGCTACCGTGGTTTTAGACCTAGAGATTGGGCTAGATCGACGGCCTTGTGCTGTTGCGTGCAACGGTCTTGACCCCGAGTCTTGTGACTCAAGGACCGTTGGCTGTAGTGTGTCTAGAGGACTGTCCAGAGTCCAGTGGCTTAAGTGCCACTCGAGTTTTCTCTACTCTCGCGCACGGTGCGTGCGTGGCCGTTGACTGCGAGTCTTGTTTCTTCTCCGACTGTGGTCACCGTGCGACGGGGCCGGTACGCGGGGTTGTCCCCGTACGTCGTCGGATTCGAACGTTGTTTTCCGTTGAGTTGAGAGTCTACTCCTTCAGTGACCCTCCACTAGTCGTAGCCTACCAGTACGCGTGTGCTGGTCGCACCAGGGAGTGGTGTACGGGCTTACCCTGAGGACGGTTAGACTGGTTTCCGTCGGGCCCCTCGTCGTAGCCAGAGTCCGGCTGCGGGGGAAAACTAGTCAGAGGGCCAGACCTAGGACGCGTGGTCTGTGTGTGCACACGTGGTTGGGGACAGTGGACGCACGTCGACGGGCGTGACCCCAGCTAGTCACTTGTTTGTGGTTACTTGTACGGTGTTCGCGCCTCGAGTAGGACCTACCACGTCAGGCGGTTCACCTGTGGTGCAGTGTAAGACGTCAGGGGACGCTACGGGCTGTGCTTCTAGTGGGTGGTACTCTTGTCGAGTACGGAGTGACAGACTGTCAGTCTCTGTGTCTTTGACCTTCGGGTTTTCGGTCGTGTTGACTGGTGAGTTCGGTTGTTTCGCCGTGACGCGTGTGTTGGTTTTCGCGTCATGAGATTAGTGCTAGTGGCTTTACCGAGGTTGGGTCTTGTTGTGCGGTACCCGCGATCGGATGGTCGGGGTTGCACCTTGGACAGCGTGTCCAGGTTGGCTGTCCGGGGGATAGGCCTCTACGGCGTGGTTGCCGTGTGTTTTTACTTCGGTAGGTGGTACTAGCGTAGTTTGGTAGCTTCGACTACGTGATCGAGGTGTGCCTTCTGACAGTAGGAGTAGCTGTAGTGCCGCGTTTTTGACCGGCCACCGGTTTGCTGTTCCTGCTGTAGTTGTAGCTCTCCTTTCCGCTACCGCCGTTGTTTCCGGTTGGGATTCCGCGGGATCCCTGCTGAGTCTCTGTTTTGGAGACTCATTCCCTGCTTTTCAGGTGTGGCGGTTCTTCCTCGAGGTTCGAGGGTGCGGAGCGGAGGTTCTCAGTTGCCAGCTTGCCAGGCCGAGTGTTCACTTGGTATGTGGTACGTTTTACTGCTTTAGACTGTACTTTCTGTTGGACTGGACTCTGTTGTAGTTGTTTATTTATTTTTGTTAATTGTTGAATTGCCCTGCTTTATTTCCTATTTCTTTGTACCTCCACACTCCTTTTAGCCCTTCCGAGCCCTCCCGGCTCGTGGGCGGCGGTGCGAGTCTCGGGTTATCGGGCCTTCCCGGTAATCGGATTCTCGGGTCGTTACAGCTGGTATCAGAGCAGTGGTTGTGGACGTACATAGGAATTCGAGATATTGCAGTGATCAGAGTCCATAAGGTCCAGTACAGTCGGCAGCTGGCTTAGGGTTTTGTGTTCGCTTTCCGCCTTGTTTCTCGCTTGAGAGCTTGAGTGCGTTGTGCGGCGCTATGAAGGTGGTTGCTGTCCGCGACTTTCATGCTAGCATGGGGTCTAAGGATTGAGGTTGAGAGCCTTCTCCCTCATCGGTGGTGGCCCTGGTTGTGCTGCGTTGGGCAGAGGTTGCTGGCAGGCGTGAGTTCGCGGTGCTGCGTTCGAGGAACCTGCAGCATGGTCAGGTGGCAGAGCGGGTGTTCTGATCGAGAAGTGTGCTCCGGTGAGCGGAATGTCTTCTCGGTGAGCTGCTAATTTGTCGAGCCTGATGTCCTTGTCGTGCTCTGTGGCGTCAGAAATGACGTGTCGGTCCCGACTGTTTTACGGATTTTGAGACAAGATTGGGCTGTGGTGTCCCAGTAAGTCTTGCTCCTGCGCTCTTGTGTGCGAATGGGGTGTGTTCGCCCTGGAGTTGGTTTGAGATGTGAAGGCTCCACGGCGAGTTCGGAACTCGAGGATGAGCATCGGCGGTTGTTGTTATGGCTCGTGTTGCAGCTCTTGGCATGGCGTGTTGCAGTTCGAGGAATTGCAGCGGTGGTGCATCGAGGGATGCTGTGATTGTGGTCCGACGTGACACTCGCCGAGTGTGTCGGAGGCGCTGGATGGAAGCGATGGTTTTCCTTGGTGCTGGATGGTGCTGTTTCCGGCGTGCGTGAGGTTCGAGGTCAGGTCGAGCGTGGAGTTCTTCCGTTGGTGGAAAGTGCGCTGGTTTCTCCTTTGGTTGGAGAGATTGCGTTCGGCTAAGGATCGTCGTCTTGCATTGTGTGTTCGGATTGGTTGACCTTGTGTGCCATGAAGTTCGTGCGAGACGTGCTCCTTGTCTGGGCAAGGTGGTTGCCTATGAGAAGTTGTGCCCATTCCCTTGTCGTGTGAGGGTGCTGGCGCTGTTCCGGAAGGGCGAGTGCTGGTTGGGCGGTGTTTGCTTTCTCGGCTGTGCGCGCGGATTTGAGTGCGCATCGGAAGCGTGGTGGGCCCATAACCCACTGGTTCAGGATCGTAGCGTTGGTTGCTACGGGCGGATTCCTGAGTTTGCGTTGAGCATCGGAGGATTGGTTCCTCGGTGTGAAACGTGTTGTTGCCGTGCCGTTGTCCTAGATATCGTGGTGGTGGGCACTGGCAGGATGGAGTGTTGGGGAAAAGTGCTGACTAGTGTGCCGCATGAGTACCCTGTTCCTGTGTTGGAAGCCGTGTCAGGCGTCGGTGTTGGACCTGGATGAGGTTGTTGAGGATGTCGCCTGACGGAGGTCGAGGACGTGTTGGTCAGAGTCGGTGGCTTGGCGCCCGACTTGTGTTCCCAGTCGTGTCCTCGGATGAGATCATTTTTGGGGAAGTGGTCTCTGGCAGACTATGGGTCCCGGTTGACGGCTATGAGTGGCTGGTGAGCCTAACCGTGTGACCGACCACAGCAGTGTATGTTGGTTCTACGGCCTTGTCAGATTGTGGTGGTGAGATGTTTATTGCTTAGGGACCCGTGAGCACTGTTCAGGTGGTGTCCCGTGGCTCTGTGGTAAGGGCGGAATCGGGGTTGGCAGGTGTCCACTTGCATTGATCGAAGGATTTGATGAGACCAGATGGATGAGTGACGCCTGTGGGCGGAGGCCTTTTGTGAGATGGGCGTCGGAGGATGGTCCTTGTTAGGACATTGGTGTCGCAATGGTTATCCCTGGTTTGGTGACCAGCATGGGATGATTCCCCTGTGAGTCTGGGTCCAGTAGGGTGATGATTGAAGACACCAGGATCCGTCATTTGGTTTCGTCGTGCTCCCCGAGAGGGTCGAGTTGGAGCGATGTTCGAGCTCGGATGCGGTGTCCGAAGAGGAGTGCTGCTCGAGATGCGGCTTCAGTCTGTGTGTGAGTCGACGGATGGCTTGCCGAGGTTTGGAATGTTTCCTTTGGACTCGGTAGAGGACCAAGAAAGAAGGAAGAAGCTGAGCAAGCGAAGGTTTCCCGTTGACGAGCAGTTGGTGACCAGTGGATGGTCTTTTCAGAGACAGAAGATGCTGGTTGTTGGGGCTCGAGCGTGGCAAGAGCCGTGTGCCAGCGAGACCTTTGGTGGTCGTTTCTGTGATGTGCCTTTCTGGATGGGATCTGGACTTTGTCGAAGTTTGTCTTCTGACAAGAGTTGGCACAATGTTATGTCCGGCTTTCGGCTTGCCATGTGTGAGGTGTTTCTTGGTGCTGAGCCGATGTTCTAGTTGCGGTCTGTTGAGATGACTGCTTGAGCTGGTGGAGGCTCTGTTTTGGTTGCTCCCTTGAAGAGGGCGTGCGACCTGTCAGCTGGCTGCGAAGCTGATGTGCGATTTGTTCGCCGACCATTGGATGAATCGGTAGCTGTTGATCGTGTCGAGGGTTGTGATTCCTCGGTGAGCGAGATTGTGGCTGCGGTGCCATGTTGGTTCTCGCGTTGTCTGAGGTGATGCCGGACTGTGTCCTTTGGTATATGCATGCTCTGTTGGCCAGTGTGCTCGGCGCGAGGAGCGAGGTGTTGCTTGTGATTGTAAGTCTGGCTGTGTCCCTCAGGACCGGTGTTTTCATGAGAACCGAGATTTTCTGTGCTGGGGCTCTGACAGCGTTGTCAGTTCGTTCAGTGTTCTTCCCCTGTGACTTCGAGCTTGGTCCTAAATTTCGAGGACGAAATTCCTTTAAGGGGGGAGGGCTGTAATGCCCCGGATTTTTCGGATCCTCGTTCGTGGGTTCCGGATCTGATTTCTCGAAGTGTCCGACTCCGTTGTGTCCGAAATTTCGTTTCGGACATCTTTCGTGTTCGGATCGGCGCGATCCGGAGTCATTTCGGAGGCCCGGAGGCGTTCCGCGACTTTTTCCGCGTGTGTTTTCCGATTCCCGTGGTGGGTTTCGGCTTTCCCTTCGGAACCTCGTTGCGGGTGAACCGGGCCGTTCACCTGGGAGCGAGTGGTACCGTTGCGATCAGCGCGTCGCGAGGATCGAGCAGGCGTGATTTTCTATTTTTCGGGATTTTTTCAAATTTTCGGATTTTCCTATATATTAACCCACCCTCTCTCTCCGCTCTCATTTCTCTCTTCTCTCCCTCTCTCTTCTCACGTTCTCTCCTCTCTCCCTCTCGCTCCGGCGGCCGACGGGGCGGAGTACGGGCGAGGCGGGGACGGCGCGGGCGAGGATGGATGAGGATCGAGGCGGTGGAGGCGTGGTGAAGCTCGGCCGTGGGTTTGTGGAACGGCGAGGCTTCAACGGCGTTTTCTTCGTGGATCGGCGTCCATGGCGCGTCGTTTCTTCGGTGGAGGTAGGGAGATGGACCCTCGACTCGCGTACTTCTTTTCCCGCGAGTTTTGTAGGCCGTGGTGAGCCGAGCGGGTTAAACGGGGCGATTTGGGGAAAATGCTTGTTTTTGGGGTGTGAGCCGGATCCCTCGTTTTACTGTGTTTCTGGGCGATCCAGGGGTTTAGATGCATGCCTAGGGGCTTGGGGATGGTTTCCCCTTTTGTTTCCCCTTCACCTGGGGGTGAACGGGGCGTGGAATGGGTTTTTCTGCGGTTTCCACCATTTTCAGGCACGGACTGAGAACGCGCTAGCCTTGGGTAGCGCGTTCTTGAAGGTCGCGCAGCCCCGATAGAGCGCGTTCATCGGGGAAGATGAACAGTTTGGCGGTTCCTGTCGCGCTATAGGGCCCCAGCGCGTTCAGGGTTGTCGCGCTATAGGATCATAGCGCGACCTGGTCTGATCGCGCTATGGACCTGTAGCGCGTTCTTGTTGAACGCGCTAGGTATGTATAGCGCGTTCTGACTGAACGCGCTATGCACGTGTAGCGCGTTCTTGGAGGTGACCAGCCGGGCTGCCCGGGGCGGGCGGTCTGCGGCTGATCGTGCTCCCCTTGGGCCGTGTGTGTCCCGGACACCCCGTGGAGTTTCGTGACCGTGTCTTTGGGTGTCCGGAGGTACCGTATTATCTCGTTTAGCGTGCCCATAGGGTTGAGAGTCCGGATGACTTCTCGCGTGTTGGGCTTTCGTGTTACGCTCGATCGAGTCACCGGGTATCGGTGTGTGTGCGGTGGGATCTCCCCCGCATATTGTGAGTTTCTTTGGAAGGTGATTTTCGTGTGGGCCACGTGTTTGGCCTTGGACTACGAGTCCAGTTGTCCAGCCTGGGGCTGGAGGTTTCCCGCTTGCTTCGAGATGGGAAATCGTCGTGGTGGCTTGTGTGCTGCCCTGGGAATCGTGCTTCTGTGTTTTCCGTGTGGCCCGTGTGGGTGGCCTTAGTCCTTTGCATTCCCTTTCCGAGGGAGTGGTCTTGACGGCTCGTGAGATGTCTCGGTACTCGTGCTACCGTGATTTTAGACCTAGAGATTGGGCTAGATCGACGGCCTTGTGCTGTTGCGTGCAACGGTCTTGACCCCGAGTCTTGTGACTCAAGGACCGTTGGCTGTAGTGTGTCTAGAGGACTGTCCAGAGTCCAGTGGCTTAAGTGCCACTCGAGTTTTCTCGACTCTCGCGCACGGTGCCTGCGTGGCCGTGGACTGCGAGTCCTGTTTCTTCTCCGACTGTGGTCACCGTGCGACGGGGCCGGTACGCGGGGTTGTCCCCGTACGTCGTCGGATTCGGACGTTGTTTTCCGTTGAGTTGAGAGTCTACTCCTTCAGTGACCCTCCACTAGTCGTAGCCTACCAGTACGCGTGTGCTGGTCGCACCAGGGAGTAGTGTACGGGCTTACCCTGAGGACGGTTAGACTGGTTTCCATCGGGCCCCTCGTCGTAGCCAGAGTCCGACTGCGGGGGAAAACCAGTCAGAGGGCAAGACCTAGGACGCGTGGTCTGTGTCTGCACACGTGGTTGGGGACAGTGGACGCACGTCGACGGGCGTGACCCCAGCTAGTCACTTGTTTGTGGTTACTTGTACGGTGTTCGCGCCTCGGGTAGGACCTACCACGTCAGGCGGTTCACCTGCGGTGCGGTGTAAGACGTCAGGGGACGCTACCGGCTGTGCTTCTAGTGGGTGGTACTCCTGTCGAGTACGGAGTGACAGACTGTCAGTCTCTGTGTCTTTGACCTTCGGGTTTTCGGTCGTGTTGACCGGTGAGTTCGGTTGTTTCGCCGTGACGCGTGTGTTGGTTTTCGCGTCATGAGATTAGTGCTAGTGGATTTACCGAGGTTGGGTCTTGTTGTGCGGTACCCGCGATCGGATGGTCGGGGTTGCACCTTGGACAGCGTGTCCAGGTTGGCTGTCCGGGGGACAGGCCTCTACGGCGTGGTTGCCGTGTGTTTTTACTTCGGTAGGTGGTACTAGCGTAGTTTGGTACCTTCGACTACGTGATCGAGGTGTGCCTTCTGGCAGTAGGAGTAGCTGTAGTGCCGCATTTTTGACCGGCCACCGGTTTGTTGTTCCTGCTGTAGTTGTAGCTCTCCTTACCGCTACCGCCGTTGTTTCCGGTTGGGGTTCCGCGGGATCCCTGCTGAGTCTCTGTTTTGGAGACTCATTCCCTACTTTTCAGGTGTGGCGGTTCTTCCTCGAGGTTCGAGGGTGCGGAGCGGAGGTTCTCAGTTGCCATCTTGCCGGGCCGAGTGTTCACTTGATATGTGGTACGTTTTACTGCTTTAGACTATACTTTCTGTTGGACTGGACTCTGTTGTAGTTGTTTATTTATTTCTGTTAATTGTTGAATTGCCCTGCTTTATTTCCTATTTCTTTGTGCCTCCACACTCCTTTTAGCCCTTCCGAGCCCTCCCGGCTCGTGGGCGGCGGTGCGAGTCTCGGGTTATCGGGCCTTCCCGGTAATCGGATTCTCGGGTCGTTACAGCCTGGTTCTTCAGCCTCCTCGTCCAATTTTGCCTCACCACGCTCGGTTGTGGCTCTTGCAACCCATGCTACCATAGGGTCATCATCGTCTCGCAAGTACACAGCATCCGTTGGGTCGTAATCTCCCTCTCCTCTCCTTGTATCCATTTGCACATACCGGACCTTTAGCCTCGTGTTGTAATGAACATACACCATTTTGTCTAGCCTGCGGTGTGTCAGCCTATTCCTCAGCTTAGTATGCAAGAAGGAGAACGTCGACCAATTCCGCTCACACCCACTCGACGAGGATGTTTGCGATAGAACTCTCATTGCAATCTTGCTTAATACGGGTGCACTTGTGCCGTAATTTAGCCACCACTCAGCTGTGTTTAAGACAGATCACGTACAATATAATAATTAGATGTAGCCCAAGGACCTGAGCTTCCTGAAACATTGGCGTGTAGTAAGGGTTATTGGCTGCATTGAAAGGCAGACCCGCGTGGTGCCACCATTTTGCAACGACCTGACCAAGTTTTCATTTAGGCCCCTTCTGGCCATATGCATCGTCCATCTTTGTTTGCTTGCCATGCTCTTGGGATAGTGCACCGGGCTCCACATCTTCAATGTTGATCGATTGTGTCCTTTTTCTTTGTGTCCCCGAGTCACCAGTCAAGAAACTCCGTATGCCCCGTGGTTGTCGAGTCGTGGATGAACCTCCACTCCCGGATGCTCCGGTCCTCGTCGCCTCGCGACTTCGGACTCTCATCTCCTCGGGATGTCTTGACTCTTCCCTGCTCTGACAACATGTCTCACGGAACTTGGCTTCGTATGAATCATTCACCGTGAGATACACATTAGCCTGCTCAGTACGTGCTTGTTGGTCTTCGTCACTGGCTGTCCATGCACATTCCTCCTCGTCGCTGCCGCTTGCTCTTCCGCTTACTGTCACTTGATCTCTTTTTTTCTTTTTTTCCTTTTCTTACGTCTCAGCTCTCTTATCCCGCAGGTGTCTGGTCATTGCAAGTTTCACATCTCGAGACACATGGATACACCCAGTAACCTCAGAGTATCCTGCACCGGCTCCTCCTACCAAATACTTCTTCAACCGAGACACCCCTCCTCCCCGGTGTTCTATTTTACAATAGTTACAACGCCAACACCGTCGGTTGCCATCCAACATAACTCCGTGTGACAATCCAATATCATTTGGTCGTTCCCTAGGAGCCATAGAGTGCTTAATTGTATCTCCTAAATTTAAGAAATACAAATTATAAAAAATACATTATTTTAAGTCTACAACTAACAATGAAAATAATATCATTATTTCTACAACATGTAAGACTAAATTCAATATTTAATACATCTCAATATAATTTAGTTCAAAATAATATCATTATTTCTAAAACATGCATATAATGCTAATTTTTTTATTTAATACATCTACATTTATTTTAAAATTATTTGTAAAATATTTACAACTAATTATATATTTAAATTATAAACATCTCTAATTAAATTACATTATACATCTAAATTAACTTTAAAATTATTTAAAAAATATTTATCACTAATTATATATTTAAATTATAAACATCTCTAATTAAATTACATTATACATCTAAATTAACTTTAAAATTATTTAGAAAATATTCAACACCAAATTTATATTTACATTAAAAACATCTCTACTTAAATTAGATTATACATATAAATTAACTTTAAAATTATTTGTAAAATATTTATCAATAAATAAATATTTAAATTCAAAACATCTCTACTTAATTTAAATTATAAATATTAACTTTGATTTTTTGTAAAATATTTATCACTACAGATATATTTAAATGAAAAACATCGTTAATTTTTTTAAAATAAAATATTATATTATTGGGTTTTTTTGCATGAAAACCATTGTTAAAAGTGAATTTGTAAAAAAACCATTCCTAAAAATGTATTAGCAGGTATATCACTGAGTTAATTCAAATAGTGCATAAATGTCATTTAAGCGTGGTTTTCTTGCAAGTTATTGGTAAAAAGAAGTGATATGTATGCAAATAAATATGGTATTTTTGCACAATTCAGATTACACAGTGATATACATGCTAATGCATTTTTAGGAATGATTTTTTTACAAATTCACTTTTAATAATGGTTTCCATGCAAAAAACCCTATATTATTTTACGTCTACAACTAATAATGGAAACAATATCATTAATTCTACACCATGCAAGACTAAATTTTAAATTTAATACATCTCAATTAAATCTAATATTTAAACATGAATTAAATAATACATCAAAAATAAATTTATTTCTACAACATGAATTAAACAATATTTATATTATTTCTACAACATGAATTAAACAATACATCAAAAATAATTATTTCTACAACATGAATTAAATAAAAATTATATTATTTCTACAACATGAATTAAATAATATATCAAAAATAATTTTAAACAATCTAACAAATTCTATTCTTACATTTTTTAAACTAAGAAAAAATATAAAAATATATATATTAAATTATTTTTTATTCTCTTATCTTCCCCCCCCCCTCCCCCACCCCCACCACCGCCCCTGGCCGCCCCTGCCCCACCCCCATCGTCCCCCTCCCCCACCCCCACCACTGCCCACAACCCCCCTCCCACCTCTGGCGACCACCAGTGCCCCCCCCCCACCACCTCTGGCGGCCCCCACCGCCCAGATCGGCCCCCCCCGGCCCCCACCGCCCCCCCCTCCCTTCGACGGCCCCCACAGCCCAGATCGCCCCCCCTCCCTCTCCCACCTCCTGCGTCCCCCAACCGCTCAGAACGCCCCCCCTCCCACCACCCCCACCCCGACCACCGCCCAGTTCCCCCCCCCCCCCCCCCACCGCACCCCCACCACCTCTCCCACCTCCGGCGGCCTCCACCACCTAGATCGGCCCCCATCGACGTTGATCGCCCCCCCACCCCTCCCTCCCCCACCTCCGGCGGCCTCCACCGCCTAGATCGGCCCCCACCGACATTGATCGCCCCCCCACCCCTCCCTTCCCCACCTCCGACGGCCCCCCACAGGCGCATACCAATTTTTTTAAAAAAATTTCACCTACCTCTGATCGCCGCCCTGAGCCACCCAAAGCCACCGTCCGCCGCTCTGACTGCCGTCCAACGTCGCTACATCGCCGCTCGCCGGTGGGAGGGATGAAGAGCCTCCCCTTCGACCCGTTAAAAGGGCGAACCGCCCCGACCCGCTCGTACCGAGCCGGGTCCCACCTCACACCGGAGCGGTACGTGGCGGGACGCACGGGACCATGCGGTCCAGTGCGCCCCGTCCACGACTCCCAGCCCGTGCGACCCAGTGCCCGCCTGGGTCGGGTCGTGCGGGTTGGGACGACAAACCATGGTAAAATTTAAAAATTGTAGTTCTACCCCAAAAGGTTGTAAATTATGCAAATACTCCAGAGAACTCTAAAAATTGTTGAAATTCAAAAGAAGAGTTCAAATTGAAATTATGTTCTTTAAAGCAGGGTTTACCGTCCCGGTGCGAGTCGGCCCGACCCGCACGACTCGACCCATCCGAACCCGAAGGTGAGACGCACGGGACATGAACTTTATTATATTATTATATATATATTATATATATAAATAATCTTTTTTTTATTTTAACACAGAACGAGATAGACCAAGACAGAGCGAGACGAGACTCACCTCACCCGACCGGGTCGGTCGAGACGGCAAACCTTACTTTAAAGTGAGACCAAGGGTCCTATTTTATTCTCAAGTTCATAAATTACACTTTTATCCAAAATTTTTGTAAGATTACACAAGAGTCTGAAAAAATAAATAAATAAGACAAGAAATATTCAAAAAAATGCCACCATCAAAAAAATTTACAGAAATACCTCTAAAGTCAAAAAATCACAGAAATACTTCCGGTTGTCAAAAAAATTACAGAAGTATTTCTCATGGTCAAACAATTATAGAAACACCCCTTATGGTTAGAAAAATACAAAAATACCCCTCCCATAGAGAAAATGACAAATATACTCCCGTTTAAGAAAAAACTGTAAATAAACCCTTACCATAGGAAAAATCGTAAATATACCTATGTCTTAAGACACATGAGCCTTCCCGAGGGTGAACCCTTAATATTATAACCGATATCACAAGGGTAAAGAGATCTTTGACAGTTAATCAAAAATGTTGAGACTTATTTCAATATAAATTAACACTGACTCTGGTCGGTGGAAAAAAATCATATATACGAACCCTTAAATCATCCAATAAATCCAAAACATGAAATAAATAAATAAAAATAAACATGCTGATATACCTGAAACACCCCCAAATTTTAATTCATCATCAGCTGCATTTTTAGCGTGTAAACAGTAACGTAAACACAAAGTAGAGATGAAACAAACATCAGCATTTTAGTTACAATTATCAACATAACAATCACAAAACAATGACAATTATCAACTGCTGTTGCTGTTAGCTCTCTTCCATAGTGATAGTATCCAAGGGAGGAAAGAGTCTTGGAATTTGGTAGTTGGAAACTTGAAACTGACCTCAGACTCAGAGGGACAAAATAGAAGATTTTAACACTTGCATATATATATATATTTGTGAGCATGCAACCATCACATATACTGGCAGACTGATCATTAAAGACTGTTTTGCACCAATGAAACAAATCAAACACAAAACAGGATGTGGGTATCAAACTGCTTGCGTTGTTCTGTAGACATGAGACCAGAGTCGGTATTTCAGAAACTATTAATGTAACACTAAACAGACATTGGGAATTTCATAAACATCATTTCACTGCCCATAAACAAAGGAGGCAACCAACAACAGCATATGCCTTGGACATGGAGATACATGTGCTGCATGCTTTGGAAGCAGGAGTTTGTTCTCTTGCATCATTACATTTGTTGATGCACCTCATTGTTCAGAAAATTATCAGCAAAGAAGAGATATATTGGAGGGTACAATTGCGTATTTCACTACATCTATATATTTGATATGACTAACTAATGAACAATCAACAACTCTCTCAGAAAAAAGAATCACTTCTTGGAACCCAAATGATGAAATATTCAAATGATGAAATATTCACCTTCCATGTCAGTGTAGAGAAATTCAACCTGGGGACAATGGCATTGGCCATGAAGAACAGATTTTTCACTCCATAAGCGTTCCACTGTATGCAGTTCGCAGTACTGATTGAGCTTGCCAACGTACCACAATTGACTCAACTAGGAGCTAGTGGGACAAATTTGGCCAATTGTTTCCAAGCTCCAAATGACTCTAATCTCTCTCCATCCAGAACAAACCTCACTCGACATGATGATCATCTACAACCTGGCTATTTGCAAAAATGGGCTCTCTTCTCTTGGGGAAGCCCGGGGGTTCCATTCCCTGCGCTCTGTACTTCAACTCTCCAGCACCCATGAAGGCAGAATCAGAGGAGCCTGGCCTAAAGGCTGTGGAGGCTCCACCGGCATACCGGGGAGGGGAAATGTACCTTCTCGGCGGCCCTCTAAGCGAGCCACCTCTGATGTCCCTATGATCCCCTGCCCTCGACCCGTCTGCGAATGCCCGGTCCCGATCACTGCCTGCAGTCCCCATCATGCTGCCGGAGCCGTCCATGGATGCATCGAAGGCCTCGTCGGGCGTCCAACCCAACATATCCTTCTTCTTCACATAGAAGTACCACGCTAGGATCAGGAAGAGGAGAAAGAGCAGGGCGGGGCTGCTCCAAAGCACGGTGCTGCTCACCGCCCTGTGCACTGGGAAGTTAGACCTGTATATCCCAATGTACCTTCCCCCCAGACCCAGTATGAGAAGCTTCTCCCGGTCACCGGCGATCAAGGGGCTCCCGGGGGGAACAACGCCATCTTCGGGGATGCCATTGCCATTGCTACGGGGATTCAAGAACAGTGACCTGATCTCTTCCAAGGTTGCCGAGAACAGCGGACGCGGCGGCCCGACCCTGCCGTAGTAGTGGGATGAGACATTGTAGACGAAGACCTTCTCCCGGTTGACGGCCAGCAGGTAGCCCTTGACGGCGTGGACGGCGACGGGGCCCTCGATCTCCGTCTTGCGCATGGCCCGAACGCGGCACTTGAGGTTGACGGCGTCGCCCAGGAGCTGCAGGTGGACCAGGTGGCCGCTGGCGGTAAAGCCGTACGCTTTCGATCTCTCCGACACGTCGAAGGCGTAGCTCTCGGCCCACGCCCCGTCGAGGCCTTCGCAGGGGGTCTCCCGCACCGCCATCGCGTGGAGGTCCAGTGACCCGGCGCCGGTCTCCGTAAGGAAGAGGAGCCGCTGCTTCGCGAAGGCGAGGGGCCGGCCGGAGGCGACGACGGTGCCGTAGAGGGTGCCGTTCTCCCTGAAGACCCTGATCCGGCCGCCGCCGTCAGAGGCGACGACGTACTTGAGCCGCCCGATCTGGTGGGCTTCGAGCCCCACAATGGCGGGGGCGGCCTGGTCGCCCTCCTGAAGGAAGGGCCGGGAGCCGCCGAGGACGAGGGTGGGCCAGTCGTCGTTGCTGGCGGAGGACTCCCAGAAGCGGTAGGCCACGACGGAGCCGTCCCCGTGGCCGATGAGGAGGAGGCTCTCGTTGCGGCGGGAGGAGACGTAGGCGAGCATGGCGGTGGCGGAGGCGCCAGAAGGTGGGGCGGGGAGCTCGACGAGGAGGTCCCCGGCGGAGGAGAAGATGAGGGCGCCACCGCGGGCGTCCCCCACGGCGAAGTACTTGGTGAACCCGTCATGGTCGGAGTACGGCAGGACCGCGGAGCAGGTGGGCTCCGATTCCAGCCGCGCCGCCGCCACGAACTGCAACCGATCCGACCAGGGCAGCTGGAACTTGGTCACCGTGACAGGGCTTTGTTGCGCCGCAGCGGGATCCGTTGTCTCGCCGCTGCCACTTATGGTTGTCCCCACGGCGGGCGGGGCCGAGGGGTTCGAACCCCCGTCGGACGCCAGCGGCGGGTGGCACACGGAGAGCGCAGCCTCGAGGCGGGAGAGGGCGCTAGAGAGGGAGTCCACGAGAGACTCCAGGCGGTGGAGCTGGGCCTCCCGGCGGTCGACGAGGGAGGGGGTTTGGCCGGCAACCAAAGAGCCGCCGCCGCCGGCGGCGTCTGCGGCGCCGCGGCAGAGGCAGAGCAGGAAGAGAAAGAGGAACAGGACAAGCACCCCGTCCCTCCCACGCGACTGGGACGCCATGGGTGCCACGGGGCCGAAGCCGACGGCGCCGACCTAGGGTTTGTGTTCCCCCCTTTCTGTCAGATATCCTCCCATCTGCGGCGGGATCTCGGCAAAAACTAAGATTTTTTTCAGATCCCGTCTCACTTGGGTAAAAGTGGTCATCTTAAAAGTGGTATAACTCAACTGGCTTCACTTACTTCAGAGTTATCTTAATTTCAGTTTGATAATAATATATATAGTTAACTCAGAAGTAAGAAAATAGATGAATTTATTTTTAATCTAGGATTTTTTTTATATATTAGTCCCTACAAATATGACGAATTATTTTTTAGTCCTTACAATCTCTCTATTGTTTAAAAAGTCCTTAAAATCATGTAACTCTTACAGAAAGGCCCGTGTAGTTCATCGACGTTAAAACAATTAGATATTCGATGAAATATTCCATCCTTCCGTTAAAAAAAGTTGAAAATCTTAAACTACTATTACTCATGACCCTTTCCCAGTGAAACCCTTCACCCCCGCAGACGCCCCACCGCCGTTGCAAGCTGCGGACTACCCCCACCGGCCGCCGCAGACGCCCCACCGCAAGGCCCCAGCCGCAGAAGCCCCACCGGTCGACGCTGACGGCCTACCGCCGACGGCCCACCGACCACCGCCGGCCCTTGCCATCACGCCCAACACGACAAATCGACCCTTGTTATTCTCCCCATGTTTGAAATGGTATGCTATTTTGATGGCTAGATTATTCTCCACATCTATGTTTACAGTGATAATAACTTGTTCGTGTCGTATGCAGTCATCAAATGTTAGTGGAATACAGTTGTCTCGAGGAGCTGTCGTCTCATCTCGTGTGCCACCGATGGAATGCTTAGTGCTGCAGAGTGTTCAATAAATGATCGAAGTGAGCTGTGACTGTAGAGGGAATATCAGAGCTGGAGTCGGCTGGATGCTGGGAACTAAGCTGCGAGGAGATGTGAACTGTTATAGTGTGGAGTCAGAACTCTTTCACTCGTGCGCCTCTGCACGGGATCACACTCTGCCTCAGGAGCGCATCCATTACTTCAGGGGAGCATTCACAGCATCAGGGAAGCATGGCGAGCATTCACTGCTCCAGGGGAGCAATCGCTGCCCCAGGGGAGCATCCACTGCTCCAGGGGAGCTTCCTCAGCTCAGGGGAGCATGGCGAGTATATCGCATCTCCAGGGGAGCATTCGCTGCTCCAAGGGAGCATCCTTCAGTCGCTGGAGATCAATCGCTGCTCCAGGGGAGCATCCTTTCAGTACCAGGGAAGCATTCGTTACTCCAGGGGAGCATATGCTGTCCGGGTCTAGCAGGGAAGCACATGCTGTCTCTGGAGGGCATTCATTGTCCCAGGAGAGCATCACTGGCGTCAGGGAAGCATGTATTGCGGGCTCAAGGCATTTCGATGTCACTTGGAGCAGGCCGACCTGCATGAAGAAGTGTCGACTCTTGTCTTGGTAATGCATGAAGAGGTGTCGACACTTGTCTTGGCAATGCATTAACCTGACTGGTGGTGGGGGAGCATCTGCAGTCGCTGGAGGGCATACTCGGTCCCAGGAGAGCATCCGGGGGGATAGACGAGCATGCACGACTGATATATCCCGGAAGAGGGTTTCTGTTTAACCGGGGTATTATTATCTTTAATACCCTGACTAATGACACCCTAATCTCCTATTATAAAAGGATGGGCTCTCTCATTATATTGGAACAACAACAAGTCTGTGATTATCTAGTGGAATCCTGTTGCGGCCGTGGACGTAGGAAGGCATCTTGCCTCCGAACCACGTAAAAATCCATGTGTGTTCTTGTGTGATTGGTTTTTTCTCTTCTTCCTCCTCTGCTGTTTGTCCTCCTGTTCTAGGTACTCCGGTTCTATCCCCCAGCAGTGAACTATTGCATCCTGGAACTGTGAATGTTGAACAGAAAGCTCTTGAATTTGTTGTTGAAGTTCAGTATTTTTCATCTGAGTGTCTGCACGGAATTCCTTAAGTTCATTCATAATAGGAAGCAACTGTGCACTGACATATACTAGTTGGGTATGAATAAGCTCTTGATTGGAGTTCAGCTTAAAATTTTCACTTTTCATGACAGTAAATTGCTCCTGCATATATTTCATCATATGGGAATGAAGAGAATGATTGGAGCTTGTGCCGGCTTGATCTGGTGCAGATGTTTGTGTATGGAACTCTGGACGTGCATCTGACTCTCTGAACATCTGAGGAGGTGAAGAGGGTGGAGAAGTTCCAAAAGGAACTATAGCTCCAATGTGTGTGTCTAGAGTAGCCTGAGGTTCGGTTGAGGGAACTGTTGGACCTTGTAATGTCTCATAGCCTGGAAGATCTCTTACTATCCTGTTTCCTTTCTTCTTGTAATGCATAAACGTGCCAATGAATTTCTGACAGTAGACATTGGTCCTTGGAATTATCTGAACATGTTCATCTTCCAAGTGCTGCATAGTGTTCAATAAATGATCGAAGTGAGCTGTGACTGTAGAGGGAATATCAGAGCTGGAGCCGGCTGGATGCTGGGAACTAAGCTGCGAGGAGATGTGAACTGTTAGAGTGTGGAGTCAGAACTCTTTCACTCGTGCGCCTCTGCACGGGATCACACTCTGCCTCAGGAGCGCATCCATTGCTTCAGGGGAGCATTCACGGCATCAGGGAAGCATGACGAGCATTCGCTGCTCCAGGGGAGCAATCGCTGCCCCAGGGGAGCAATCGCTGCCCCAGGGGAGCATCCACTGCTCCAGGGGAGCTTCATCAGCTCAGGGGAGCATATCGCATCTCCAGGGGAGCATTCGCTGCTCCAAGGGAGCATCCTTCAGTCGCTGGAGAGCAATCGCTGCTCCAGGGGAGCATCCTTTCAGTACCAGGAAAGCATTCGTTACTCCAGGAGAGCATATGCTGTCCGGGTCTAGCAGGGAAGCACATGCTGTCTCTGGAGGGCATTCATTGTCCCAGGAGAGCATCACTGGCGTCAGGGAAGCAAGTCTGTACATCGGACCAAGTCTGTACATCGGTCAAGTCTGTACATCAGACCAAGTCTATACATCGGTGAAGTCTGTGCTTCATATCGTCAAGTCTATACATTGATAAAGTCTATACATTGCAAAGTCATTGCAAAGTCTATACATTGCAAAGTCTATACATCGGACCAAATCATTGCAAAGTCTATACATTGCAAAGTATGAACATAGGAAGTGTCGACCTCTGTAACGACCCGAGAATCCGATTACCGGGAAGGCCCGATAACCCGAGACTCGTACCGCCACCCACGAGTCCGGAGACTCGGAAGGGTTAAAAGGATGGTGTGGAGACTACACAAGTATCACAAATAATTGCAGAAATTAAACAGTTATAATATTAAGCAGGAAATAAATTAACATTTTACATGGTCCACAATAAGAAAATAACAACGGCAAGAACAGTCCACGACTAGTACAGTGACAAGAAAGAAAAGTACCGCTACACGGGGCATACCCCGGCTCTGACCTCTGGCACTACCTCTGGGCACCCGCACCACGCTGCGCTCCTGACGCGCTCCCCGAAGGTGGCGTCTCACCTGAAACATGGTGAAAACACGCAGGGAATGAGTCTCGGAACAAGACTCAGTAGGGATCACTCGAACCCTACCTCGTAAAACGAGAAACCACTACTTTAGCGGTAGGAAAGTACCTCGGAAAGGAAAGCCCTGTACTCTACAGAACCAGACCCTACGGCACGTAAATCGGCACACGTGCCACGGTACGAGAAGACCGAAACCAACGGTCGAATCGTAAAACCCGAAGGTCGGAAACACACGACTGACAGTCTGACACTCCGTACTCGACAGGAGTACCACCCACTAGAAGCACAGCCGGCGGCGTCCCCTGATGTCTTACACCGCACCGCAGGTGAACCGCCTGACGTGGTAGGTCCTACCCGAGGCGCAAACACCGTACAAGTAACCACAACAAGTGACTAGCTGGGGTCACGCCCGTCGACGTGGGTCCAACCGCCCCCAACCACGTGTGCACACACAGACCACGCGTCCTAGGTCTGGCCCTCTGACCGGTTTTCCCCCGCAGCCGGACTCTGGCTAAGACGAGGAGCCTACGGGAACCGGTCCACAAACCGTCTCGAAAGGTGGGTGCCCGTACACCACTCCCAGGTGAGACCAGCACCTCGTACTGGTGGGCTACGACTAGTGGAGGGTCACTGAAGGAGTAGACTCTCAAGTCAACGGAAAACGACGTCCGAGTCCGACAACGTGTGGGAATCACCCCACGCACTAGCTCCGTCAAACGGGGCCACGGTCGGAGAAAAACGGACGCACCGCCCACGGCCAAACTCATGACCAAGGCAAACGGAACCTTCGGACACCAAAGACACGGTCACGGAACTCCACGGGGTGCCCGGGACGCACACACGGCCCAAGGGGAACACCCAACAACAGCCAAATCGCGCTAGGGATACCTAGCGCGACACGGAAGAACGCGCTAGGGAACCCTAGCGCAACAGGGAAGATCGCGCTAGGTCTCCCTAGCGCGACAGGGACCATTGCGCTAGGGAACCCTAGCGCGACAAGGACCATCGCGCTAGGTCCTCCTAGCGCGACAAGGATGATCGCGCTATGACCCCATAGCGCGACAGGAACCGCCTCCTGTTCATCTTCTCCGATGAACACGCTCGGTCGGGGCAGCGCGACCTCCAAGAACGCGCTACTGGAGTATAGCGCGTTCTCAGTCGGCGGCCGAAAACGGTAAGAACGCCCAAAAATTCTAACCACGCCCCCATGCCTCCATAGGAGAGGGGGAAAACAAAGGGGAAGACCCCTGGGGACCCCTAGCATGATTCTAGGCCATCAAAACACGAAATCATGCATCAAATCCATAGATCGGGCGAGCTCTCCCCAAATCATGGAAAAACCCAAAAACGCTCAAACGATCCCCTCTCGGCCTCCCCGCGGCCTATAAATCGCGGAAAAGATCGGCATGAGGCTAAGGAACGTCACCCTACCTCAATGGAGCGAATGCTCCGCCGGATTGATCACGAATCACGAAGAATGCTCGAAGCTTCACGAACTCCCCACGCTTCCCACGCTCGCCGCACGCCCACGAGATCGCATCACCGTCGCCCACGCGTCCGCGCTGTCGCCCCGCCGCCGTCCGTAGCCGGAGAGGGGTTCGCCGCGCCCAAATGGGAGAGAGTGGGAGAGAGGAGGGCGGTCACGGTTGGGGAAGGAAGGAGGAAGAAGAAGAAGAAAGAGAAAGGGGAAAAGAAAAAGAAAAAGAATTAGGGCTTTATAGAAAATCCGAATTTTCGGAAAAATACCGAAAAATAGAAAAATATATTTCTGGAATCCTCGGAACGCACCGATCGCAACGGTACCACTCGTGCCTGGGGGAACCGCCCGGTTCGCCCGCAGCGAGCTTCCGAAGGAAAAGCCGAAACACACACCGGGAATCGAAAAACACACGCGGAAAAGTCGCGGAACGCCTCCGGGCCTCCGAAACGACTCCGGATCGTGCCGATCCGAACACGAAAGATGTCAGAAACGAAATTTTAGACACAACGGAGTCGGACGCTCTGAAAACCAGATCCGGGACCCACGAAGAAGGATCCGAAAGGTCCGGGATATTACAGCCCTCCCCCCTTAAGGAATTTCGTCCTCGAAATTGAGAACAACCCAAGGGGAAAGAAGAGGAAGACTCACTCAAACAGATACGGGAACTGCTGACGCATCTTGTCCTCACGTTCCCACGAAGCCTCACCACCAGAGTGTCGTTGCCACACGACCTTTACCAAGGGAATGACCTTGTTCCGCAGGCGCTGCTCTCGCCTATCCTCCACGCGGATCGGAAACTCTGGGAGAGAAAGATCTGGAGTCACCTCAGGCCAAACAGAAAACTCGAGCACATGAGAGTCATCGGGCATATACTTCCGCAACATCGAGACGTGGAACACGTCATGCACCGACGCCAACTCAGGAGGTAACTGCAACTGGTAAGCAACCTCACCGATGCGTTCCACAATCGCGAAAGGACCAATATAGCGGGGACTCAGCTTCCCACGCCGTCCAAAACGCATCACCCCCTTCATCGGAGAAACTCTCAAGAACACATGATCGCCCACGGCGAACTCGAGGGGTTGCCTCCTACGGTCAGCATAGCTCTTCTGCCGACTCTGGGCCGCCAACATGTTCTGACGAACCAGGTGCACAACATCCACACATTGCTGCACCAACTCCGGTCCCGTCAAAACACGCTCACCCACCTCAAACCAATCAAACGGAGTCCGACAAGGACGCCCATACAGTGCCTCATAAGGAGTCATGCCGATGCTCGAATGATAGCTGTTGTTATAGGCAAACTCCACCAACGGTAGGTGATGAATCCAACTCTCCTGCCACTCCAGGCAGCAGGATCTCAGCATGTCCTCCAAAGTCTGAATGGTCCTCTCAGACTGACCATCTGACAGAGGATGATACGCCGAGCTAAATGCCAACTCCGTGCCAAGAGCTCGCTGGAAACTCCTCCAGAATCCAGAAGTGAAGCGCGGATCCCGATCCGACACGATCGAAATGGGAATCCCATGCAACGGCATGATCCGCTCCACATAAAGACGAGCCAACTTAGGCACGCTCCAGCTGACCTTGACCGGTAGCAACCGCGTCACCTTCGTCAGCCGATCCACCAGCAACCAAATACTGTCCTGCCCACTCGGGGTCCTTGGCAACCCCATCACAAAATCTGTGGTCACATGGTCCCACTTCCAAGCAGGAACATCCAAGGGCTGGAGAGTACCTCCTGGTCGCTGATGCTCCGCCTTCACCTGCTGACAGATCAGGCACCTGGCCACAAATTCGGCGACATCTCTCTTCATGCCAGGCCACCAGAACTGCCTCCGCAAGTTCCGATACATCTTCGTCGCACCCGGGTGTACAGTGTACCTGCTCCCATGAGCCTCGCGTAACACCGCACGACGAACCTGCTCCACCGCTGGGACGTACAACCTGCCACGAAACCTCGCAGCACCGTCCTCGCCGGGCACCACGCCAGCCATCGCAAGAATCTGGGGCAACTCAGGGTCCACATGCTGAGCCTCTGTCACCTGACGACGGATAGCAGGAGTGACAGTCAGACTCGCAAGCACTGCCAACCCTCGCTCCTGGGGAATCTTGAGCCTGAAGGATACTTCGGGCACCTGTTCCCAGAGCCTCCACTTCCTCAGCATCAAGGTACTGACCGCCACCTTCCGACTCAAGGCATCGGCGACGACATTCATCCTGCCCGGCTGATAAGACAGTGTGAAGTCATAGTCCTTCATGAACTCCATCCAACGCCTTTGTCTGAGGTTCAGATCTCTCTGCGAGAACACATACCTCAAACTCTGATGGTCAGTGAACACCTCGAACTTCTCGCCGTACAGATAATACCTCCAGATCTTCAGCGCGAAGATCACCGCCGCCAACTCAAGGTCATGGGTAGGGTAGTTCTCCTCGTGGAGCTTTAGCTGCCGAGATGCATAAGCCACCACTCTACCATGCTGCATCAGAACAGCACCCAATCCGACGCCGGAAGCATCTGTACACACCACAAAACCTCCCGATCTAGAAGGTAAAACCAACACCGGAGCCGAGGTGAGCAATCTCTTCAGTTCCCTGAAGCTCTGCTCACACTCCTCGGACCAAACGAAAGGTACATCCTTCCGCGTGAGCCTCGTCATCGGGGTCGCAATGCGAGAAAAATCTTGGATAAACCGGCTGGAGAGGGGGATTTCCGCAGCCCACCACCAAGGCTGCCCAACAAGGCCTACAAGGTCCAACCGGGCGAGCCCCACCCAAGTGATAGCCCACAGGGCCCACTTTGGGAGAAAAGCCCAATAAATAAAGACTCGAGGAACTAACTCTCCCCGGCGGCCTTCTAGGCTCGGAGGGCCCGAGACAACGGTCAGATCGGATGGAAGGTCCGGTCTAAAGCCCACTCTCCGACCGAGAGAAAGAGGCTCCAGCCGACCTATCCGACCCCACCTTCGCCGGGCCATGCCTATGGCTCGGACACGAGCTAGCATCCCCGTAGCTCGGTGAGACCGCTTGTTTACCTGCAGGTGCGGCCGTTCAGAGTCCTCCGGCAGCGGGAGAGTCATGGGAGCTGCCGAACTCAAAGGGGATAACGCCCCCACGATCCGGCCATGAAAGCCCCCGATGAAGACGTAACTCCCGCCGGGAAGCCCTTAGCTCACCGGACTCTTAAAAGGCGATGCACTATTTAAGTAAGGGAGACCCTCCGAAAGATGGTAAGATGAACTAGCCCTTCACATACCCTAAGCTCCTGGGCACGATTCGCTTCACCCTTGGTGGAGAGGATTCTCGCGCATCGGCTCTCTCCTCCCCTCATTATCGCTTCCTCCATCGCTCTACTGACTTAGCCATCGGAGGGTTTTCCCCCAGGGAGATCCCCTGGGCCCTCTGATACGTTTCCCTTCTCTTGCAGATTCATCTTCTGGTGATCCACAGCCCGCTCAGGACTCAGCGCGAGATTCCGCCTCTTCATCTGGCGCCGTCTGTGGGAAACGCACGAAGAGTCAAGATGGTGAGAAAAAGCTCAGGGAGGAGATCCGCCGGCGGGGCAGGTAAGGCTGTGGCAGCGGGAGGCGTCCCCCCTAGGGTCTCGCAGAGCCCCCCCTCCAACGCCAGCGTCCCCGCCAACAGGCCACCACCCCCCCGGCGGAGACAGGGGCACCCCTCGACGGCGGCGCCAACGCCTTCCAAGCCCTCAACGAGAAGATGGACGTCCTCGTAGAGCTCATGAGGGCCCAGGCGGCCCGAGACGCAAGGTCCCGCACCCCGTCAGGAAGTCCCCCTCGAAGGAGTGCAACGCAGCACACCGCCGGAGGCCGCTTCACCCTCCGCGGCCGACAGCTCCTCCGCAACGACGTCAGAGGACCCTCGCAAGCTCCGCCTGCGGAGCAAGAGGCTTCCTCCACGCCGAGGAAAGGGAAGCAGGGGGCGAAGCCGCCGCACCCGGGCACCAGTGCTCCGGGAGATCGCCATGACGCCCCACCCCAGCCCCACGGCACGGCCACAGCCGGAGCTGTCTCTTCGGCTACGAGATTTTGAAAGACGGTTCGCAGAGCAAGAGCGCGCTCTTCGCGCCCTGCAGAAGACCTCTTTCCCGGAGGACGAGGAGAAATCCCCTTTCTCCGAGTACATCTTGAAGGCAGAGGTCTCTCCTAGAGCCTCCATCCCAACCTTCAAGCTCTACGACGGCCAGGGCGACCCAGCCGACCACTACGACAGCTTCGACGCCCTGGTGACCCTGCATGGAACGCCGGATTCCATCAAATGCCGAGCCTTCGCGGCCACCCTGGTCCAGGGCGCTCAGGCATGGTTCCGAGCCCTCACCCCGGGGTCCATCCGAGACTTCAGGCAGTTCGGGCGAATTTTCAAGGAGAGCTTCGCCGGTAGCGCCCCCCCAAGGTCGGTAGCGGGGCTCCTGGCTCTCAAACAGGCGCAAGGGGAGAGGCTCCGGACTTACGTCCACCGATTTAAATCGAAAGCCCTTAGGATCCCCCGCCTGGATGTGGCCTCAGCCACAACCGCACTGACCGGGGGCACCCGGGACGAGAATCTCCGCCGCGAGCTTGTCCTCCACCCTCCCTCTACCCTTGCCGAGCTAGTGACTCTGGCATTGCGCCACGCCGAGTGCGAAGAGGTACTCAGCGCCTGCCAAGACACAACCGGCTCGGGTCGGGAGGGGGACAAAAACCGGACCTCCGAGCCAAACCCTGACTCGAGCAAGAAGCGCGATCGAGAAGGAGAGCGCAAGAGAAAGTACGAGCGGTATACCCCTTTGACCGCACCAGTCTACGAGATCTATGAAGACATTAAAGACTCGGGACTTCTCCGCCAGCCCGAGCCTATGAGGTTGAAGAACCGCAAGCGGGACATGCATTGCCTGTTCCACGGCGACCACGGGCACCACACCGGAGATTGCCATCAGCTCCAGGACGAGATCGAGCGCCTCATCCGTCTGGGGCATCTAGCCCGGTTCACAACCGGGCACAAAGAAGATCGAGACGCCGCAGAGGAGATCGACAACGCCCCCCAAGGGGTCCACATCAACGTCATCTCCGGCGGAGCGGCATCGGGAGGCGACACCAGCCGAGGAAGGAAACGTCATGCCGAGCGGGCCAGCCGAGCCTTAGAGCCCCCCAAAGGCCCGCCAATGGAGCCCCAGGTCATAGTCTTCTCCGACCAAGACCTGGAAGGGCTGAGCACCCCGCATGACGATGCCCTCGTTATCTCGGCCACGATAAATCACTGTAATGTAGACAGGATTTTGGTTGATAATGGGAGCGCCCCCGATGTATTATCTTATGACTGTTTCCTCAAGATGGGGGAAGACCCATCCAAGCTCCGCCCGATCCGAACACCCCTGTGCGGGTTTAATGGCCTGGCCACCTACCCCGAGGGAGCCCTAAGCCTGCCGGTCACTATCGGCACCCCACCCAAAACCGTTACGGTCATAGTGGACTTCATAGTGATTAAAGGTATGATAGCGTACAACGCCATTTTCGGCCGAAAAATTCTCAGCCGAATAAAGGCCGTACCATCTACCTATCACCAAAAAATGAAGTTTCCCATCAAAAACGGGTTGGGGGAAGTCCGAGGTAACCAGGCCACGGCTAGAAGGTGCTACAATATCTCGGTGGAAGCCTCAAGGCCGGACGGGAAGGATAAGGGCCCCAGGGGAGTCGAAGGAAAAGCCGTAACCGCCGAGCCCGGTGGCGAATTATTAACGGTATTCCTGAACGACGACCCGGCCCTTCGAGTGAGGATCGGTTCCGACCTACCACCGAAGGAATAGCAGCAATACAAAGAGTTTCTTTCTGGGTACGTCCGGGTCTTCGCTTGGTCCGACGATCAACTCCCTGGTATACCAGAGGAAACTGTGATGCACAAGCTTAACCTCGACGCCACCGTGAGGCCCGTACAGCAGCGGAGGAGGAAGCATGCGCCCGGGAAACAGGCGATCATCAAGGCGCAGGTCACCAAGGGACAAGAGACTGGTCTTTTCAGACCGGTCCTGTACCCAACGTGGCTAGCCAACGTCGTCCTGGTGCCAAAGACCACCGGCAAGTGGCGAATGTGCGTAGACTTCACCGATCTGAACAAGGCCACCCCCAAGGACTGCTATCCGCTGCCGAGCATCGACCAACTGGTTGACTCAACCTCGGGCAACGAGATACTCAGTTTCCTGGATGCCTATTCGGGTTATCATCAGATTCGAATGAGCCCTGAAGATGTCGAGAAGACCGCCTTCATCACCGACTACGGCGTGTACTGCTACACCCGGATGCCTTTCGGATTGAAGAATGCTGGAGCCACATACCAGCGACTGGTCAACCATATGTTCGAGGGACAGTTAGGTCGGAACGTCGAGGCCTACATCGACGACATGCTTGTCAAGACCCCAAGGGTCCAAGACCACCTCACCGACCTGGCCGAGACTTTCGGCACCCTCATGAAGTACAGCATGAAGCTCAACCCCGCCAAGTGTGCCTTTGGAGTAAGATCCGGGAAGTTCCTGGGTTTCCTGGTCACTCAGCGGGGGATCGAAGCAAACCCTGACAAGGTCCAGGCCATCCTGGACATGCGCCCGCCCACGTGCATCAAAGACGTCCAGCGTCTGACGGGGCGTGTTGCCGCTCTCAGTCGTTTCCTGTCCCGTGCGGCCGAACGATGCTTGCCCTTCTTCAAGCTAATGAGGGGGCCTAAAATAGCGTCTGCTACGTTCGTATGGGACGGGGAATGCCAGACAGCGTTCGCCGAGCTCAAAGAGCTCCTAGCTTCACCCCCGGTGCTCTCCAAGCCCGTTGCAGGCGAGGTTTTGCTGCTCTATCTCTCGGCGACGCCATCAACGGTCAGCTCGGTCCTATTCAGGAATGACTCGGGAGTCGAGAGGCCGGTCTACTACACCAGCAAGGTGCTCGGCGAGGCCGAGCGGAGGTACCCCGCAACCGAGAAACTCGTGCTAGCGTTGGTTACCTCCGCAAAGCGCCTCCGACCCTACTTCCAGGGGCATCCCATCACCGTGCTAACCGGCGAGCCACTGAAGAAGATTCTGGCCCACCCCGAGGCCTCGGGGCGACTCGTCAAATGGGCCATCATGCTCGGGGCATACGACATCTCGTATCGGCCACGATCAGCTATCAAGGGGCAAGCGCTCGCCGACTTCATCGCCGAGAGCACCGTTCCGGTCGAGGACAGGCCTCCGATAGCAACCGGGCCAACCTGGGAGCTGTTCGTCGATGGATCGTCCAACTCGGTCGGTAGCGGCGCAGGGATCCTCCTAAGGTCCCCCGAAGGAATAGAGTTGCAGTACGCCCTAAAGTTCAACTTCCCGGCATCCAACAATGCTTCCGAGTACGAGGCCCTTATCTCGGGGGCCCGCATGGCCCGACGGTTGGGGGCTGAGCGAGTCAGGATCCACACCGACTCCCAGCTGGTCGCAAGCCAGGTCAGCGGCGAGTACGAAGCTCGGGAGGCACCTATGATCAAATACCTCCAGTTGGTCCGGAGCCTGGCCCAGCAGTTCGTGGAGTTCGAGGTAGTCCGAATAGCTCGGGAGCAAAACTCTCGGGCGGACGCCCTCTCCCGACTGGCCTCCTCCCTAGACCCGGAAGGTACACGATCGGTCCTCCTAGAAGAGCTAGAGCGCCCGAGCATAGACTCGGAGCTCCTCGCCGTTGACTCGGCCACTCCCGACGACTGGCGCTCCCCCTACCTCTCCTGGCTACGAGACTCCCAGGAACCCTCCGACTCTCGACAAGCCCGCCGGATGAAGTACCAAGCTCGGCGCTTCATCATCCTCGACAGCGCCCTCTACCGAAGATCGTTCTCCGGGCCCCTTCTGAAGTGCCTCGGCCCCGACGAAGCGAGCCAAGCTATTGAGGAGATTCATCAAGGCCTGTGCGGAGCACATTCAGGAGGTCGGTCGCTGGCCAGAATCCTGCTAAGGCAAGGATACTGGTGGCCGACCCTCCAGCGCGACTGCACGGCTTACGTACAACATTGCGACCGTTGCCAGCGGTTCGACCATTTCGTCCACCAGCCGGCCACGGAACTTGTCACCCTTACCGAGCCCTGCCCTTTCGCTCGGTGGGGGATCGACATCCTTGGGCCATTCCCAACGGCTCAATCCCAGAAGAAGTTCATCATCGTCGCCATCGACTACTTCACCAAGTGGATCGAGGCTGAAGCAACAGCGAGGATCACCGAGACAGTCGTCTGGGGTTTCGTATGGAAATCGATCATTTGTCGCTTCGGCGTCCCCCGAGTGATAGTGAGTGATAACGGGTGGCAATTCGACTCTCGATACTTCCGAGATAGATGCGCCAACCTAAATATCCGCAACCACTTCACTTCGGTCGCCCACCCTCAGGCCAACGGGCTGGTTGAAAATGTCAACAAGACAATCTTGAAAGGCATAAAAACCAGACTCGGCAAGGCTAAGGGTAGCTGGCTCGAGGAACTGCCTAGCGTACTATGGTCGCACCGAACGACCACCAGAACGGCAACCGGTGAGACCCCTTTTCAACTGGTATATGGCACCGAAGCCGTCGTTCCATTGGAAATCGCCAATCCGTCTCTCCGAGTGATCAGCTTTGTGCCCGAGGCAAACGAGCAGAAGCTGCTCGAGAACCTCGACCTGGCAGACGAACTCCGAGAGATCGCGAACGTCCGAGCTACGGAATACCAGCGCCGCCTCACTCGGTACTACAACGCCAGGGTCCGAGGCAGACAATTCCGACCAGGGGACTTCGTCCTCAGGAAGGCAGAAGCCTCTCGACCACTAGAGGCGGCGGGCAAGCTATCCCCCAACTGGGAAGGCCCCTACCGAGTGATCGAGACGCTCGGGAAAGGTGCGTACAGGTTAGCCACAATGGAAGGGGAATCCATTCCCCGGACATGGAACGCAACCACACTACGCAGATTTTATTTCTGAATACTGTATCAACAAATTGGGTAAAATAAACCTCCTTATCTTTCGCATTCATTCAAGATAACTGTTGGTACATCAGAAAGGCAACTACCAATACATTACATAACAAAAAGCGAAAATCCATCTGGCACCGCAGCAAACGGCCATCGCCCGGTCGACCCGGTCTTGACCTTCTCGCATCTAGCCACTGACTCTGCCTCGCGTAGAAACTGGCTCGGACAAGAGATGGTCGACCCAGTTGGCTCGGGTGGTCCGTGACAAAGGTGACAGAGGGACGGCAAGGAGAAGGCCACCTTTCACGCAAGGAAGGCTACCTTCCAAGTTGGCAACAACCTGGAAAAAGGGCACGCCGTGAAGGTCCCCTTTCTTCCAAACTGCCAACTCTTTGGAGGCGAACAGAAAGCAAGCAGTCCCCGAAGAGTGAAAGAAATGAAGAGCAAAAGAGAGAGAAAGAGGCAGCGCACGGGGGTAAGGAAGGGACTGGAGCCGCCTCCTCCCCTCCCACGGAGGGGAGTGGCGGCCGGCATCCCTAACTCCCCCATCCGCCCTCCATCTCGGCGTCCGCCCGGAAGCCTCGCCGGAGCCAAGAGGAGGAAAACGGCGTGCCCCCGCACGTCGAAGCCCTCTCCCGATCCGCGCGGCGACCATCGGACCCGCCTCATGCACGCGCGGCGACCGTGGGACCCGACCGATATTCCAGGACGTCTGGAACCGGCCGCTCCCCGTCGTCTGCAGCATCACCTTCTGAAGGGTCCTCCATGTTCCGATCGCGGTGGCGCAACGCAAAGCGAAGACGAGGGAATAAGAGCAGACCGCCGGCGAAAGTCCTAAGTGTTAAGAGAGAAGGAGCGCCCTTCGGTCCTTTTTATAGGCCAAGGGAGGCCACGCGCCTTAAAAGACTCCCCCCTCGAAAACACGCTACAGGACCTCCCTGGAAGGTCACCTCGAAATCCCTGCCCCCCGCCCTAGCGGGATTCGCGAAGCACCTCGCCTTTCAAAGCATGGTAATACGGAAGGACGCCCGCCAGAAGTCTCCCGAATCGACATGCGAAAACGGCGCAAAAAATATCGGCACTTTCCAACTGCCACGATACGCCAACCAAATCACAGCAAAGATAGCGATCAAATAAAGTAAGTTATTTATTGCCTTCCATAAAAGCCTCTTACAACGAGGAAGACGGACAAAAAGGGGAAGGGGCAAAATAAAGTTACATCAGGCCTCAGGCCCACTTTGAAGCTCGGGAACCGCAGTAGGGGACGCGTCACCCCCGGTACCCTTGGCGACGGCCGGCCCGGACACTGACCTCGCCTGTGCGAGAACTGTCCCGGTCGCGAGCCCTCCCGAGGCCTCCGGAGCCGGTGACCCCGCTGAAGGCGATTCCCCCGGTTCTTCCCCGGCCGAAGATGAGGAGCTGGAATCTGACTCGTCCGAGTCATAACGCTGGCCGTAAGGAAAGTCACCTCCGGCCAGGTGCTCATTAGCATAGTTCATCGCTCGGCGATAGCCCTGCTTGAACCCCTTTCGAGCACCCCGGCGGAGAGCTACCTCGTAGTAGGGTAGGGCGGCTGCAATCAGGTCGGCCAAGTAAGCTTCCGAGCCTTTATAGCGCTCGATCGCCTCCGCCTCGACCTGCCCGTCCCGAGCCCGCTCCGCCTCGGCCGCACGCTCTTCCTCCCTCGCCAGACGCTCCTCCAGCTCGGTCATCCTCCGCTCGGTCTCGGTCATCCGACCCTCCGCCCGGGCTCGGTCCGCCTCGGCCTCAGCACGAAGGCGCTCCGCGTCCTCCGCTCGATCCTGCAGCTCGGCACGCTCACGCTCCCAGAGGCCGTCCAGCTCGACGTGGCGTTGACGCTCGTCTTCTAGACGCTTGCTCTTCCTCTCGAGCGATTCTCGGGCCCTTGTCAGCTGCTCGGCCAGTACCTCGGCCTCCCGACGGCTCGACCGTGCCAACTCCCTGAGAGCAAGGAACTCCCGCCGGAGCCCCTCGTGCTCCCCCTCGAGCCGAGCTAGTTTCCTCTCGCATCCACCGAGGGTCCAGGAGAGCGTCGACCGCTCCGCCTCCGTCCGGGCGTGCGCCTCTGCCATCACGGCCGCTGTCCGAACTATAACAAGGCCGCCCTCCATCAGGATGTCAAGGACCCCGGCAGGAGTGCTGCGCTTTTCTTCGCCCCTCGTCCTATCGGCGATCGACCGGCAGATCCGGTACAGATCACCCGAGACACCAAGCCTGACCAGAGCTTTCGGCAAAGGGGACCGCTCCACCCTGGGCGCCCCGTCAGAAGGCCCTGTTGTGGCAGCAGAAGTAACCGCCCCGCGCACCACGGTCGGTTGGGGTTGCAACGCCTCCCCGGGCGAACCCCCACCCTCGACCGGCGCCGCGGGATCAACGGCACCAGAAACTGCCGGCACTTGGGGTTGCGACACACCCCCATCTGCACCGACCGAGCTCTCGGTCCCAGCGTCGGCCACGCCGGCATCGGCCCCCTCTGTCCCCACAGAGGGGAGAGCCGACCCATCACCTCCCTCTGCGGGGCCCCTGGTCTCCTCGGCCCCCTCTCGCTCGGCAGATGGGAGAGCCAGCCCAGAAGGGTCGGCCCCATCCTGCCCCCGAGTGGGGAGTGCCGCCGAGCCAGAGTCCCCCCCGACGGCGGTAGGAAGACCGGCTTTCCTGGCCCTCTTCCTGGCCTTCGCGGCCTCCCGCAGTTTCCCCACCAGGGGATCCTTGCGCTTCAGGCCGGTCGACCGAGAAGTCCCCTCGGGGGCCGCCCCCTTGCCCTTATCTCGGGCATAAGCGCGACCCACCGAGACATCAGGCTCGTCGGCTGCCGAGTCCTCTCCTAGATCGATGACCTCGGCCGCCTCCTCCAGAGGCTCCCGCCTCACGTCTGCAACAAGAAGAAGCCCCGGTCAGGAGGAAAAAAAAAAGGGTTACCACCCCAGAAGAAGAACCTCAAAGAACCGTACCTGACGCCGTCAACCGCGGGAGAAGACACCGTTCGATGTTCTCCGGTGTCACCAGCTCCTCGGTCGATTGGCGATTCTCCAACAGACGGGCAGCCTGCTGCTCCACGTGGGGAGGAAACTCCTCCTGGTGAGGGGGCAGATTCGGATGAAAATTGGGCGAGGTCCGGCATCTCCAGATCTCGTCCGTCGCCATCGCCTTCACCTAGAAGAACTGAGTCTTCCACCCCTTGTGTGAGGAGTCCTTCGCCGCAAGCGAGATGCAGCTCCTATTCCTCCGCGCCTGGATGAAGTAAAAACCTTTTCCCGCCGATGGATGCGCCTTCAGCTCAAAGAAGAAGTGGAAAAGGTCCAGAGACGGGAAGATGCCGCGCTGGTGGCACAAAATCCCGAACGCCGAAAGAAGAAGATAGGAGTTGGCCACCAACTGGATAGGCGCCAACCGGAAAAAAGTGAGCAGCTGCAGCACGAAAGGATCGAAAGGAAGCCGAAATCCACTCTTCCAGGCCAAGAGGAAGGTGCAAATGTGCCCATTGCGGTCGTCCAGACTCGTCTCGTACGGAGTGGCGGCAGCAAAGCTATAGCGGAGAGGCAGACGGAAACGATGCTCCAGCCTCCGCACCTCCGCTTCTCCCAACTCGCTACAGTTGGGGACGGGATCGCGCCTCACGGGCACAAGCTCCGGACTCTGATCCGCCATCGGATCGGGAGAAGACCCCTCGTACGAGCTTGAAGACTCCGGGGGAGAAGGGAGCTGCCGAACCGCCTCCGCGGTTATCCTCGCCAACTCTTCAAACGCCGCCGCAAGGCTCCGCGTCTCCGCTGTGCTCTCACGGCGCATCAAGAAGCAAGGAAAGCCTAAAACCCTGGAAGCCTAGAACGATGAACAGCGCCCCCTATAAACCCCTGAGGGTGGCGGCGCGCCGTTCCATGCTCCGAGAAAAAAGGGGGCCCCTTCGTTTCAAATCCGTCAGGATCATCATTACGGGCCTCGGCAACCGCTATAAGCGGCTGCATAACGCCAACGGAATTCCACCCACCTGAGCCACGCCGGTCCAAAGCCTCGAAAAACTACTCATCCGAGCCTCCTTTGGCTCGGGAGTAGGAGGGGGACAAGTGGAGAGGGGGATTTCCGCAGCCCACCACCAAGGCGGCCCAACAAGGCCTACAAGGTCCAACCGGGCGAGCCCCACCCAAGTGATAGCCCACAGGGCCCACTTTGGGAGAAAAGCCCAATAAATAAAGACTCGAGGAACCAACTCTCCCCGGCGGCCTTCTAGGCTCGGAGGGCCCGAGACAACGGTCAGATCGGATGGAAGGTCCGGTCTAAAGCCCACTCTCCGACCGAGAGAAAGAGGCTCCAGCCGACCTATCTGACCCCACCTTCGCCGGGCCATGCCTATCGCTCGGACACGAGCTAGCATCCTCGTAGCTCGGTGAGACCGCTTGTTTACCTGCAGGTGCGGCCGTTCAGAGTCCTCCGGCAGCGGGAGAGTCATGGGAGCTGCCGAACTCAAAGGGGATAACGCCCCCACGATCCGGCCATGAAAGCCCCCGATGAAGACGTAACTCCCGCCAGGAAGCCCTCAGCTCACCGGACTCTTAAAAGGCGATGCACTATTTAAGTAAGGGAGACCCTCCGGAAGATGGTAAGATGAACTAGCCCTTCACATACCCTAAGCTCCTGGGCACGATTCGCTTCACCCTTGGCGGAGAGGATTCTCGCGCATCAGCTCTCTCCTCCCCTCATTATCGCTTCCTCCATCGCTCTATTGACTTAGCCATCGGAGGGTTTTCCCCCAGGGAGATCCCCTGGGCCCTCTGATACGTTTCCCTTCTCTTGCAGATTCATCTTCTGGTGATCCACAGCCCGCTCAGGACTCAGCGCGAGATTCCGCCTCTTCACCGGCGATAATACCCCGCAAGCCCCAAGAAACTCCGGATCTCCGTCACCGACCTCGGCCTCGGCCATTGCATCACAGCCTCGACCTTGGCGGGATCCACGGAAATGCCATCACCAGAAATCACGTGCCCCAGAAAGTGCACCTCGCTGAGCCAAAACTCGCACTTGCTGAGCTTCGCATACAACTGGTGATCTCGCAACGTCTGCAGCACCACACCCAAATGGTACGCATGCTCCTCAGCAGACCGCGAATAAACAAGGATGTCATCCACAAAGATGACCACGAACTGGTCCAAATACGGATGGAACACCCTCTGCATCAAGTCCATGAAGGCTGCTGGGGCATTGGTGAGCCCAAACGGCATCACCAGAAACTCATAATGCCCGTACCTCGTACTGAATGCAGTCTTCTCCACATCGGATTCGCGAATTCTCAGCTGATAGTAACCGGACCGCAAATCAATCCGCGAGAACACTCGCGCAGACTGAAGCTGGTCGAACAAATCATCAATCCGCGGCAACGGATACTTGTTCTTAATGGTCACTTCATTCAGCTGCCGATAGTCAATGCATAGCCGCAGACTACCGTCCTTCTTCTTCACGAACAACACGGGCGCACCCCAAGGGGAAAAGCTCGGACGAATGTACCCCTTGGCCAACAGTTCCTGCAATTGCGCCCTCAACTCCCTCAACTCAGCGGGGGCCATACGGTAGGGGGCCTTCGCCAAAGGTCCCGTACCAGGTACAACCTCGATCACGAAATCGATCTCCCGCTGGGGAGGTAATCCAGGCAACTCCTCAGGAAAAATATCGGGAAACTCGCACACCACCGCAATGTCCTCGACATCCGGCTCCATCCGGTCAGACACAACCACAGACGCGAGAAAACCCTGACAACCTGAATCAAGCAATCGACGGGCTCGAATAGCAGAGATAAGGAATCGAGAAGAGGTGGAACGGATACCTTGGAAATAGAAGGTCCTCTTGCTCGGATGCTGGAAGTAGACCCTCTTCATTCCACAATCCACCACCGCTCCATGAGTCTCGAGCCAATCCATGCCTAGAATCACGTCGTAATCCCAAAGCTGCAACGCATACAACCTGCCTGGCATACTCCGCCCATCGATCCACGCCAGAACCTGGTCGAAGCAATACGGAGTGACCATAAAATCACCCGAAGGCAACTCCACTGCCAAATCACAGGACAACTGGGTCACCGGCTCCTCGACGCTCGACGCGAAATCCTCCGAAATAAACGAATGAGACGCGCCAGAATCAAATAAAACCCGAGCCGCACAACCCAAAATCTGAACGGTACCTTCCACGAGCTGCGACGCCACTGCCTCTGCCCTGGTCATGTGCGTGATCTGGCCACGAGCTCTCTGCCTGCCTCCCACACTAGCTGACCTGGGTAGTGGCGGATACTGTCCCTGCTGCTGCTGCTGCTGGGGAACCTGCTGCTGCGGCGGCCTCTGAGGACAGTCACGCGCCATATGCCCTGGCTGGTCACACCGAAAACAGATGATCGGCGCCGTGCACTGCCTGCCTGGGTGGGTCTCACCACACCGTGGACAAGGTCCTCGCGATCCACCCACCGATCCCTGACGCTGCAATGGAAACGGCTGTTGTACACTGCCCGATGAAGCCTGCCCCTGATCCTTGTGCTTCTTACGGAAATTCTTCTTCAAGAACTTCTTGACCTTCGAGCCAAAGGACGCAGATCCTGTCACTGAAGCTGCCGATGCCGGTACTCCTGAACCACCCGACGCATGCTAGAAGGAACCCTGCTGCTGGGTAGCCGACTGCTGACTGCGACCTGACAAGGACTGCGCCTGGCTGATCGGTCCTCGAGTCCTCTGCATATCCATCTCCAAGGAAATCGCAACACGAGACGCTGTCTCTAGATCAGTGGCCCCATTCGCGATCAAATGGTGCCTCAACTCCAGCCTCAAGCCCTGCACAAACTGCGTCGTCCTCACCCTCTCATGCTCCATCATATGAGGTGCATACCGACCCAGCTCGACAAATCGGGCCCTGTACTGCAACACGGACATGTCACCCTACACCAGCTCCAGAAACTCCCGCATCCGCTGGTAGCAACGACGTCTGGACAGTACGTACGCTCGAAGGCACTGACAAAGTCACCCTACTCGACCTGCTCAAGTGGACGAAGCTGAAAGGACGTCTTCCACTCGGAAGACCAGCCGTACCCTGCAACTGGTTGTAGGCCAACACCACTCTGTCCTCGGCAGTACTCTTCGCAGAACTGAACACCCGCTCCATCTCATCAAGCCAATCTCGAGCCGCATCAGGGTCTGCCTGGCCGCTAAAGTAAGGCGGATGGAACTGCATGAAGTCCCTCACCGCTCGGCCCGGCCCACCCCTGACTGACGAGCCCTCACCAGTCTCTCCGCCGAACTGCTGAGACATGAGATGGTACATGCCTCGGAAGAAATCCTCAGAATAAAACACGCGGTGCCCAATGCCAGCGTCACACGTACATCATCGTTGTGGACTAGTGGACCACTACAATTACCTATGATTCTCATGTAATTCCACAACCGCGCTCTGATACCAGCTGTAACGACCCGAGAATCCGATTACCGGGAAGGCCCGATAACCCGAGACTCGTACCGCCACCCACGAGTCCGGAGACTCGGAAGGGTTAAAAGGATGGTGTGGAGACTACACAAGTATCACAAATAATTACAGAAATTAAACAGTTATAATATTAAGCAGGAAATAAATTAACATTTTACATGGTCCACAATAAGAAAATAACAACGGCAAGAACAGTCCACGACTAGTACAGTGACAAGAAAGAAAAGTACCGCTACACGGGGCATACCCCGGCTCTGACCTCTGGCACTACCTCTGGGCACCCGCACCACGCTGCGCTCCTGACGCGCTCCCCGAAGGTGGCGTCTCACCTGAAACACGGTGAAAACACGCAGGGAATGAGTCTCGGAACAAGACTCAGTAGGGATCACTCGAACCCTACCTCGTAAAACGAGAAACCACTACTCTAGCGGTAGGAAAGTACCTCGGAAAGGAAAGCCCTGTACTCTACAGAACCAGACCCTACGGCACGCAAATCGACACACGTGCCACGGTACGAGAAGACCGAAACCAACGGTCGAATCGTAAAACCCGAAGGTCGGAAACACACGACTGACAGTCTGACACTCCGTACTCGACAGGAGTACCATCCACTAGAAGCACAGCCGGCGGCGTCCCCTGACGTCTTACACCGCACCGCAGGTGAACCGCCTGACGTGGTAGGTCCTACCCGAGGCGCAAACACCGTACAAGTAACCACGACAAGTGACTAGCTGGGGTCACGCCCGTCGACGTGGGTCCAACCGCCCCCAACCACGTGTGCACACACAGACCACGCATCCTAGGTCTAGCCCTCTGACCGGTTTTCCCCCGCAGCCGGACTCTGGCTAAGACGAGGAGCCTACGGGAACCGGTCCACAAACCGTCTCGAAAGGTGGGTGCCCGTACACCACTCCCAGGTGAGACCAGCACCTCGTACTGGTGGGCTACGACTAGTGGAGGGTCACTGAAGGAGTAGACTCTCAAGTCAACGGAAAACGACGTCCGAGTCCGACAACGTGTGGGAATCACCCCACGCACTAGCTCCATCAAACGGGGCCACAGTCGGAGAAAAACGGACGCACCGCCCACGGCCAAACTCATGACCAAGGCAAACGGAACCTTCGGACACCAAAGACACGGTCACGGAACTCCACGGGGTGCCCGGGACGCACACACGGCCCAAGGGGAACACCCAACAACAGCCAAATCGCGCTAGGGATACCTAGCGCGACAGGGAAGATCGCGCTAGGTCTCCCTAGCGCGACAGGGACCATCGCGCTAGGGAACCCTAGCGCGACAAGGACCATCGCGCTAGGTCCTCCTAGCGCGACAAGGATGATCGCGCTATGACCCCATAGCGCGACAGGAACCGCCTCCTGTTCATCTTCTCCGATGAACGCGCTCGGTCGGGGCAGCGCGACCTCCAAGAACGCGCTACTGGAGTATAGCGCGTTCTCAGTCGGCGGCCGAAAATGGTAAGAACGCCCAAAAATTCTAACCACGCCCCCATGCCTCCATAGGAGAGGGGGAAAACAAAGGGGAAGACCCCTGGGAACCCCTAGCATGATTCCAGGCCATCAAAACACGAAATCATGCATCAAATCCATAGATCGGGCGAGCTCTCCCCAAATCATGGAAAAACCCAAAAACGCTCAAACGATCCCCTCTCGGCCTCCCCGCGGCCTATAAATCGCGGAAAAGATCGGCATGAGGCTAAGGAACGTCACCCTACCTTAATGGAGCGAATGCTCCGCCGGATCGATCACGAATCACGAAGAATGCTCGAAGCTTCACGAACTCCCCACGCTTCCCACGCTCGCCGCACGCCCACGAGATCGCCTCACCGTCGCCCACGCGTCCGCGCCGTCGCCCCGCCGCCGTCCGTAGCCGGAGAGGGGTTCGCCGCGCCCGAATGGGAGAGAGTGGGAGAGAGGAGGGCGGTCACGGTTGGGGAAGGAAGGAGGAAAAAGAAGAAGAAAGAGAAAGGGGAAAAGAAAAAGAAAAAGAATTAGGGCTTTATAGAAAATCTGAATTTTTGGAAAAATACCAAAAAATAGAAAAATACATTTCTGGAATCCTCGAAACGCACCGATCGCAACGGTACCACTCGTGCCTGGGGGAACCGCCCGGTTCGCCCGCAGCGAGCTTCCGAAGGAAAAGCCGAAACACACACCGGGAATCGGAAAACACACGCGGAAAAGCCGCGGAACGCCTCCGGGCCTCCGAAACGACTCCGGATCGCGCCGATCCGAACACGAAAGATGTCCGAAACGAAATTTTGGACACAACGAAGCCGGACGCTCAGAAAACCAGATCCGGGACCCACGAAGAAGGATCCGAAAGGTCCGGGATATTACAACCTCTCTTGCTTGAAGTGTTGACCTCTTCACATGTAACACAAAGATGCAGGGCATCTTCATTGAAAATACATTATTTTCATCATTCCAAAAGTCTATACATTTCTTGCTGAATCAAGCAAAGTCTATACATTGCAAAGTCTGTACATAGAAAGTGTCGACCTCTCTGTCGACCTCTCTTGCTTGAAGTGTCGACCTCTTCACATGTAACACAAAGATGCAGGGCATCTTCATTGAAAATGCATTATTTTCATCATTCCAAAAGTCTATACATTTCTTTCTAAACTGAGCAAAGTCTATACATTGCAAAGTCTGTACATAGGAAGTGTCGACCTCTCTTGCTTGAAGTGTCGACCTCTCATGGAGGGTTTAGATTTTGGCATGACACCAGCTGCTGTCAATAGCATTATTTGCAGATCACATAATTATTTCTTGGCTAATTCTCATTAGGGATTTTTGCATATACCATCAGCACCTGCACCAGTTAGTTACCCTTGCAACCATTGTATCATTCATATCAAATCATCACAACCCATGTATCATTCATTTTAAACCAACACAAACCATCTATCATTCAAACCTGGTTTAAGCCCAGCACAAAACTACAAATATCATTCATATCACCAACAAATAAACAGATACTTGTATCAGTTACATCAAAACTTTACAATCCATAAGAGTTTACATTGAGGACAACAACACATAAAACGGATATAAAATATTGTTCTTCAATATCATTCTTCACATCCGGTCGGCAACAACATTCTTCACATCAGCTAATGTCCTGTAGGTGTGACAAAGAGAGGATGTTAACTATTAGAAATAACATAATCTTTACCTACAAGTTAAAAAGTATATTTTAAACTCACAATTTTGCGGGAGTTATTGGAAGTTGAACATGGAGGAATGCTGATCAAAGTTAATGGATGCTTGACTGTCCATATTTATCACCGTGTGCACACGAATGTCTCCTCCGCTAGTGCTACTGGAGCCCGGTGCCTCCACCGAAATTGTGCGACCTACATGAGTTATACTTGTATTAATATCAGTCTAATTCTTATTTCAATTTAGAAATTTAACATGTGTGCTAACTTACCTCTCCCCCGACTGCTTCCTTCAGTACTGCCCCTGCTGGTACCTCTCCTAGCCCTCCCTGCTGGTACCTCTCCTAGTCCATATTTTCTGACTTGCCATTGACGACAAGAACAATACATCTCGTCCAATTTAACAACACACCTCTCATACGGACCTTCCACCTCAGCCATAAAATCAGTGGAATATCTGACTGCATATTTTCCCAACTTCCTAACAATTGCATTTAAATAGGCAACAGCCCGTGGCACAAACTTTTCTTTGATCCTACGTGCATGTCTCCTCCTGTGATCCATTTTCACCATAATTTTCTGCCTAATTCCATCTAACATGTGTACAAGTGGTAGGCCTCTCGTATCACCAACAAATGAATTGAATGACTCTGCTACGTTGTTAGTGATGTAGTTTAGCTTACCCTTGTCATTAAAATGACATCTTGACCAGGCACAACGTAAACTTTCTAAATAGGAAGCAGCTTGTGGATCTAGTTTCTTCATCTCAAATATAGCTGCTTTATATTCTTGAACAGTGTAAGATTTTGCTGCTGCCCATGCATCATTCTTGAAACCTGGGCCTGGCCATTTCTTCTTAAAATTCCTGTAAAGGTGCCGCATACTAAACCTACAAGCAATTCGAAATTACAATCTCATCATTAATATAAAACCTATAGTCAATATCATTAAAATACATAGTCACTCAATTCATACATTATGGAAAATAAAACTAACAGTAGATCAAACATTGTAAAAGGAGAAACTTAATTACCTATGCTCGGCACCTGGAAAGATATCTGGGACAGTTACCTCAATGCCCTTTTCCATATCAGAAATGAATGTAATCCCTGTCGGATTTCCAATAGCGTCTTTCAACTTGTGCAAAAACCATATCCACGAGTCTATACTCTCCCCCTCAACAACACCATAGGCAACTGGGAACAAACCATGATTCCCATCAAGAGCAACTGCAGCCACCAAGATCCCAGTGTAATACCCTTTCAAGTGGCATCCATCTATGCCCAGCACTGGACGGCAGCCATCTTTGAAACCACTAATACATGCCCCTAAGGCAATGAACACCCTCTGGAAACAACCATCCAATCCAATCTTGTACTGTACAACTGAAGAAGGGTCGCTCTCATTTAATTCATTCAGTAGCTGTGGCAAATGCTTATACGTTTCCTCAACCTTCCCAAACACCTTCTCCTTTGTCGACTCTCGTGCACGCCAAATGCGGTGATAAGGGATTGAAATATTGTAAGCCTTGAATAAATCAGCTTGCAACTTTCTTGGAGGTATGTCAGGATTCTCCTTCACTGCTTCCAATACCCTGGCTGAAATCCAAGATTTGGATGCCATCCTGCTATCACACCTAGATGTGGCTGAACATGTGTACTTTTCCTGCATTGTTTTGACTGCAAAAGTAACTCCATCTTACAGTCTTGAGGCATGCACTCTCCATTTGTAATTAACATTTGCACATACAACAGTAATTCTCATGCTGTCATTTTTCACTTGCTTGAACTCAAATTGATTTTTAATAACATGCTGACGTAGAGCAATCTTGTACTCCTAACTATTTGCAAATAGAGAACCAACTGATATATCTGGGGTCTCTTCATCAGCCTCCAACAAATCTCCATCATCATCTGAAACTTCTCCATCAATATCAGATTCATCTGAGGGACATGGCCTTGAATGATAGCTGTCCTCAGTGTGTACCTCATCAGAATCAGCCACACTCTCGTCAGATTCGCTGTACTCATCTTCATATGCAACATATTCTGAGTCACTGTGCTCAGCTTCAGAACATATCCTCTTCTTTAAAATATGATAATCCTCATCAACTACAGGGGCAGGAGCAGGGGCAGGGGCAGGGGCAGGGACATCATGAATAACCTCGTCACGATGAACAACTGCAGTATCATGAACAAACTCAGGATGTTGACCAACCTCAGCATCATCATCCATCTCATCAATGTCAACAAATGTCTGGGAATGGGCCTGAGTAGACTGGCTGACCATATCTTTCTGTGGAATATTGGTTGGCTGTAAGTCTAATGGCTGACTGTCCAATGTGCTAACATATATGGTCATCTTCTCTACGGGCAAATGGGCTTTCATCACCTCATATAATTGAGCATCTGAAACAATTTCCTCGTACTGAACAGGTCTGCTATTAGGTAATTCATAATGAAATTCTAAACAATGTGTACTTGCCCACTTAGATAGATGTCTCATATCCTCAATTAATATGCATCTACTGTAGTAATCAGGATATGCCACGACTGTCTTGCTCTGACCTAGTGCATATGCCCTCCTCCCAGACTGAAGAGTTTTCCAATAACCACCAAACTTATATGTCAACTTTAATGATGGCTCTCGTTCCCCTATTTTCACAATCTAACAATCTGAAGACAGAAATAAACTCTCTAGAACAATTATCCACATTACAAAATCAGCACGCATACCCAATAATCTGAGTACAATAATAACATTCTTAACTAATATGAATTGAGTGACTGAAAAATATTAAAACAAAAATTTTTGACAGAACCATAAAGAAACTGCACCCGTGAATTCAGACATGTACAATTAATAACAAAACTTTTTAGAGCATTAAATAATCTAACAACATTATAGTAAAAAATGACATAACAACAATCTTATCCCTAAACCATATAGAAAGAAAATAAAAATTGATGTCTTTAATATTTCGACTCTGTAAACATATAAAATGCATGAGTAAACATTTATATTTGCAGATCATACTGAGTGTGAGGTGGCAGGAGCGCCTGACGCGTACCGGAGTGGAGACGGAGGTGTGTGACCCAGACCTGGACGTGGGGTGGTGACTCCGGTGATGCGGTGTCTAAACGAGGGCGGTCGTACGTCTGCGGCGGCAGATGGGGTGCCGTGAAGCGCCGCGGTTGTTACGTGCAGGTTTGGGCAATGGCGATGGTGCCTAATCGACCCTGGCAGTGGCCGGCGATCGTTGTTGTAACGACGACCAAAGAGTGAAATCGACGACAATGGCGACTGTGTACGGGGGGAAGGGAAAGAGGAGGGTGGCGATTGTGTACGGGGGGAACCCTAAACAGGAGGGTGGCGCGGCAGAAGGGTTACTACGGCCATGAACCTCGATTAATCGAGGGTGGGTTGGTCTTTTCACCAACTACGGTCAAGTTAACTCACCTTGCGTTTAATATCGTCGACAGTAAAAAACGATAGGGACTTTTTAGTTTAACGGTAAGATTTTCAAGGACTTTTTAAACAATAGAGACATTGTAGGGACTAAAAAGTAATTCGTCATATTTGTAGGGACTAATATGCAAAAAACCCTTTAATCTAATACAATTTAATAAGTATTGAACTAATCTAATAATAAAGACCGATAAAATATCAAATTTATCTCCCGTTTTTATTTTTTATTGATTAACATGTGTTCAATTCAATTTTTTATTTTATTTTTATTTTATAAATATTTTTAATATATTTTATAAAATGAATATATTTTGAAAATATTTTGAAAATATTTTATAAAATGAATATATTATGAAAATATTTTTAATTAAAATATCATTAATCTCACTAATTAAAAATATTTTTGATAAATAATATCATTAATATCACTAATTAAAAACTAAAACTCAATCACGTTATTAATTAAGGTTGCAATTACTGTTTATATTTAAAATTTTATTTTAAATTATTTTTAATAATTTTAATATATTCTATAATATAAATATATCATAGAAATAGTTTTTTGATAAAAATATCATAAATATGACTAATTAAATATTAAAAGCCAATCACATTATTAATTAAGGTTACGATTGCTGTTCACATTAAATTTTTATTTTAAATTATTTTTATGTATTTTTAATATATTCTATAATATAAATATATCATAGAAATATTTTTGATTATTAATATCATTAATATCACTAACCAAAAATTTAAAGTCAATCGCGTTATTAATTAAGGTTGTGATTGCTGTTCACATTAAAAAAATTTATTTTTAATTATTTTTTAACATTTTTAATAAATTTTATAATATAGATATATCATAAAAATATTTTTTGATAAATAATATCATTAATATGACAAATTAAATATTAAAAGCTAATCACGTTATTAATTAAGGTTACGATTGCTATTCACATTAAATTTTTTAATTTAAATTATTTTTAAAATATTCTATAATATAAATATTATAATTTTTTTGATAAATAATATTATTCATATCATTAATTAAAAATTAAATATGAGTAATGAATAATAATAAACCAACAATCTCACGCGACTGAGTTAATCGTGACCTACCTAGAGAGGTGGGTTACGAGAGGGATAATCATATTTTTAGCCTACTTAACTAAAATGACTTATCATATCACATCTCGAGTTAAAATTGGGCTAACCTAGGGATAACTCGATATCAAAGAAGGGTTTAAGGTTTCAAACCATTTCAAAAGAAGATAACGATGAAAAAAGTGGGAAACATGCCCGTGTACGAGGAATGAAGTTTATTTTTTCAAAATAACATATAATAGAATTTATTTGTAAAAACACTTAAAAACTTAATTATAATAAGTGAAATGATCAAATAGGGACATACACACTACAATTATAGTGCAAACGCCTTAACCAAGTCACTACTTATGAGTCGCTGGTTCATTCTTCAACATGCACACGGTCAGAGATAACATTCTCCTCCGACTCTTTGAGAGTTCACGGTTTCATGTTCTATTTCACTCCCCGATGAGATTCTTTTCACCTTTCTCTCATGGTACCACTTCACTATTGGTCACCCATGAGTGTTTAGCCTTGCAATGTGGTCCTTACTGATTCACATAGGATTCCACGTGCCCCCTCTTAGCTCTATTTTGTAGACTTTTTCTTTAATTTTTTAAGTGGGATCTAAAGTTCCCTAATTTGGAATGGGGTCAAGTCACCTACTTTACTTGGGTTGCACGACAAGAAAAAAAATAAAAACGGGTGTGAATATAGGTTACTGAGGAGGGGGAAAACCACCAGCCCCAATGTGGCGCATTAATGCCAGACCCAATGCGGTCGGTTATCGCCAGTCCCAGTATTGTCCTCGCCGATTGGCCTATAGTCCATGAATGTCGCCTGTTGGGGCCTACTTGGGACTAGTCGGCCCGCGGACTCGATCCCCGCTCACGCTGCACCCCAGACACCATGAAACCCACCAACGGATGAATGTTGAGGTCAAAATCACAGGAAGTTATCCCCAACAGACATAGGGTTCCATCCACGCCACCGAGATGTCCGCCACGATATCTTTCCTTAGATAGCAGGCGTGTGGGCAACGAACGATCCCCGTGATTGAGCAGTTCTTTGCTCTATAAATCACGCCCACGCTAAGTCAGGGAACAGATTACTCCAATGTGAATTGTATAAATAGGGTCTTGACCAGGGCACTAGGGGGGTAAACAGATTCAGATTCGCTTACATACTCCCACACAGACACGACCACACAGTTAGAGAGATACAAAGAACACACCACGCCATGAGCCCACCGAAAGTCTAGACGCCAGATTGTTCCTTCGGGCCCTTGGTGTCTCCTCTGTGTACTCTCTTCTTCTCCTAAGCATTTATCCCTCTCATTCTTTTATCTTCTGCGTTCACCTATTGATGCGGGATGAGACCACGGACACAACAAGCTCGCGATCGTCCCTTAACGAGGGAAGCGTCGGACGTGCACGGTTGAGAAACCGGCAAGAGCTAGGGTGGTCAATTCACACTTTCGCATCCGGATCGGGTCACGGGACGGTCTCTCTCACTCTCTCGCAGCAGCGGTGATATGAAATTATAGCGAGCTAGGTCCTAAAACATGCTCTCTAGCAGTGGCATAAACAAGCATATATGGAAATAAGCGAAATGCCAAGCAAGGAGCGAATACGATACCTCCACGCGCTCGACGTGGGGACGACGGACCCGGCCGAAGTCGTACTCCCGGGACAGTTAATACATAAAGATTACAGCAATGAGTTACAGCCCACTCCACGCAGGGAGGTAAAGGGCGACACAATGGGGTCCGGGAGGACCGATTTCGGGTTGACGGGCGGCTTCTCGCGTAGCTTCGGCCGCACACGTACTCGCGCCTGTGGGGCCCACTTGCTGTCCGGAGGGGCCGTGTGAGACCCGGTGGCACCGCGATGGTGGTGGATGCCTGGATGAGCGCTCCCTGGAGTGGAGGCACGCTGGTTCGCCGGCCGGAGGCCGGGTGGCTCCGTTCGGCGCCGGTCAGAATAACCGGCCACGGATCTGCAGCTTCTGGTTTTCAGCGCGCGCTCCGGCGAGAATGGACGCTGCGATCAGCCCCGATATCGGATCGACACGAAACTGGTGCCGTTGGAAAGCTCTCTTCAAATAATTTAACATAGGCCTAAAGATCAAACCTGGATCTGCACGTATCTGGGCTTTAATAAATTGTTGAGTTGCTATTGTATAGTGACCGGGCTCTCAGATCTGCAGAGAACTTGTCTGAGAACTGCCTTTGACCGATATGTGAACGTCCGAATCTGAAGTTATAATCTTCAGAAAAGTTTTAGGAAATCAAGATAGGAAATTGGGACTATTTTTTATGAAGGGTCTGGAGGTGGTGGTGATTGTTTATGATTTTTGAAGTGGAGGGTGGTCGGATCTGGAACTTGGCTGAAAACACTGTAGCAGAGATGGAACACGAATTTTGAAAAATAGATAGAGGGCGAATCAAAAATCAAGAAAAATGATGGATGTAGGGGATGATGGACAAAACTCCCAGTAAAATTGGGAGGGTTTGAAAAAATCAAAAAGAGGGTCGGAGGTGAGAAACACAGGGCTGCTGTCACTGTAGACAGAGACAAAACAGATCTGGGAATGAAAGATGCACGAAAATAGAAAAATAATAAACGAGGTATTTTAGACATGAATTGTTTTGTGGATGATGGGGTGTAAGATAGGAACACACCATAAAAATTGCAGACCACGAAGAGGTCTTGGCTGGTAGCAGAATTTTCGGGAAGACACCTCTATCCAGCAGGATAGAATATAGAAGACGGCTTCGCGGCGGCTCGAAGGCGGCACGAACGGCGGCGGCACCGGTGAAGATCAGAGGTTGAGAGGGGATGATAGAAGAGAGATACACTCTAGAACTGGAGGTTGAGGAGAGGAAACCAGGGGGAGAGGAGCTGGGGGCGCAAGGAGCTTCAAGGCATTCAACAAAATTTCTGATTTTTCATTGATTTCTAAATGAAAATACAAGGTTATATATGACTCCAATCAAATCAATTGTGCACCCTTGGATCTAGGGATGGGGATTGAAGGGCTGAGATGAAGTGTGAACAACACACCAAATACAATTTTTTTAATCTAACTTGACCATTTCTATTCAAACTTAGACTAATTCTATTCCAACTCCACCTACCTAGCCTAATAAAGCCAAAGAAGGGGGCGCCCCATTCATGGGCCTCCCTTGGGCCAAGTATGGTCAAAGGCCATGTAACAAGCCCACTAACCATGCTATACTCTGTTAGTGTTGGTGTGCTACAGGCCAATTTCGGGTCGGGTAGGCCCAATAGTTATACGATCTTGTTCATTATTAATAAAGTGGTGTTTGAGCGTAAATATGCGATTGTGTTACTTTACGTTGTCCCTAGGATATGTGGTTGTAAAGTCAGCTCGAGATTGGATCTCGAACATGAGACTTACTTTACATGAACATATACCTTAAACTGTTCCTGGTTGGAGGGTAATCACTCGGGGACTTTGATTACCTATTAAACCAGTACATATGATGTGTCAGTGACCAGTCTCATGGTCATTGGTGCGGGGCACCAACACATATGTGTAGGTGTATGTCCTGGGAGGATGTGCACTGAACTGATCCGCTATTGGATCTTCAGATGGTTGATTATACCTAATGTCAACTGAAGATCCAACGGTCACAGTAGCATCGTTGGTCCTTTGACCTGAGACATTGATCGGATCTTACACGAGGACTGGAATGGTTTAATTACTTAGCTAAGTGACTTTAACCTTAAGTCATGAGTTGCCGAGTCATTAACCACTCCAGGATACGTGTAAAGATCATCAATGGTCAAGAGGGGATCGCTCACTGTCGGGTATATATCAGACAGTTAATGGGTCATGACATTGACGCTCCGTTAAATCCCTGGCCAGGGTCGTGTGAGTTTATTTAGAACGGACGTCATACACTTTAAGGAGGTCATAGTCAAATGGCACGATCATGGGGTTTGACAGATACCGTACCCTCGATCGTACCAGACTCATAGAAGGAGCGAGGGATTATATCGATGCGGTAACTGTGGACTTACAGGTACCAGACAGGCTGGTTTAAACCCGGCGTCCTCTAGGATCACGCGGATTTGCTTGACCCAACGTGATTGTAGGTTCGGAATGAATTAAACCATTATTCGGCTCTTGTAGAAGCGAATAATACGTTTAATTTACTTCTAATTAGGAATTAGAAGTTAATGGGCCTTAAACTAGAGTGACTATGGGCCTATAGGATCACACACAATGGATTCTTGGGTGACAGATAATTATTATACAAATGTATGTTTTATTTTCTTTTAATTCCTTTTGGAAAGGAGTGTAAATGGAGTTTAATACATATGTATAATATGAGATAGGATATATATACAGTTTCGGTCTTTTGGAGCCCTTTTCTAATAAGCCTAAACTCTATATATAGCCATCTACGTGAGTTCATTCGAACTCTTGGCTTCTCCCCTCCAACCCCCCTTAATGCTAATCAAGCATTAAGTATTAAGGAGAGGTTAAGTCTCCCCCCTTTCTCCCCCTTGCTCTCTCTCTCTCCAGAAGGTGTTAGAGCCGGGGAAAGTTGTGCCGGGGAGGTACCGTCGCTGCGCAAGGGTCCGTGTGGATCTGCTCTAGAGGCCGTACATCTGTGCGGCTCGTTATTCTGCATCGGGCATCGCAGACAGCGTCGTTCCGCGCAAGGTGAAACACGCAACCCGTAATTAGGGTATTAGAAACACCGATTAGAGCACAGATTAAGCTTTCCATAACACCGAGATCGGGTAAATGAAATTTTTGTTATCCGCTGCGTCGCCCGTAGGTGCTGTGCGAAACCTTACATACTCTTCCACCCTTGGTGGCCCATGAGAGGGAGAAGCTTATTTGGGCCTAAGTGGTTATTAAGGTCCATAATGATGGCCTTAAGACCCAATATGGAATAAGCTCCTAATGGACTCTACTAATGGCAACCTAGCCATGGACTCTGCATTACAAATGGCCCATTGGCTTGATATAAGCCTTACAAGGGGCCCAAATGAAAGAAATTACACAATTACAATCTCATACAAGCCATAACACATAAATACACTCCACCCGTATAAGGAAATCACCTTTGATGCCCCATCAATTCTCCCCGGGTGGGAGGAACTCGACCCCGTCGAGTAAGGGGTGCGGGTGCTCGAGTACATCGGTGGATCCGTCACCGTGTCAAGTAGCGCGAGTATGCTCCACTCCAAGTGATCATCACCTGCTCATTCCACATATACTCGATATGCACAAGCTGTTGTGGGCTAGAGGTGGACACTCCGGGTGGGGCACTCTCAAAAGGGAAGGAAGCGGCTCGAAGACTCACTAGGAATCACCGCTGAGTCCCTGTAGGTGACTAGATCCGGGTGTAGATATAGAACCAATCCCATACTCATCGAATGAGTCCACTCGCCTCTTACTCATAAGAGAACGACAACGAGCTTGCACAAGACACATGCAGACTCACCAAACACTAACACACATATGCAAACAACACACATAAGAAACGGACCCATGCATGACTCTAGACAAAACTAGTGTTAGTCCGACCCGTACATGGGTGACGGCGGACTAGGACACCCGAATGTGTGCCATGCATGCATTTGACGTAACCGAAGGTTGACGTCGTGGGGAACTCCTTGACACCCTACGATGCACCAATCATGGACATTGGGCTTGGATGTGGGAAGTCCGGGTGGCGCGGGTGGTTTAGATTGATCGGGGAAACCAAAGTTTTCATTACCCCCGAATGAAGGTTCGGACCTATGGCTATGTGGAGGTTGCTTGGCCCGAGTGGAAAAGGCTTGATAGTGAACTCCGCGGAGGAAGTGGAGTGAAGATGGCAGCTCGGGAGATTCACTAGTGAGTGGATCAAAAGGGTCGAAGAAGGTATGACCCCGTGAGATGGGTTCCAACATGACATGGTCCCAAGTTTGGAATTCATAATCACCGCCATACATTATGATCGGTGGGACGACGGACATGTGTAGGAAATAAGATTCCTCCCTTGGGCAAAAGGGAGCGAAGTCAGACTCGGCCGGCATCGGGAGGAGTAGAAGAATCTCCGTGGTGACACACCCCACGGTGCACACGGAGGTAATGGACCCTAAGGCCGGATGGGTGAAGCTAAGACTAGCGGGTTGGTCAAAGCCTCAGGCCAAAAGATGAGTCAACTTCCATTGTGAATCTAATCCCATGACAAGATCGTCTAACGTGTCAACATGGTGACTAGATCGAAATGTGGTATGGAAGGAGTTGACCGGCACTAAAGGTAGGGTGGGGTCCATGGATGGAAAGGGATGTGGGACCGAGCCTTCTTTGAGCCATCTAAGAAGTGGCTCGGCTATATAAAGAGTACCCGTTAGAAATACGGGTGGCTCGGGCTTTGGTAGTTCCAAATGAGATGGTTCCGAATCAAGTTCGGCAATAGAGAGTGATGACATTGGAGCTCTCATGGGTGAGGAAGGAATGTCCTTCTCGTGGTGAAGGGGTCCTTGGGGTGGCTCCGGGAACAACCAATATACCCCGATAGACCGATCTAGGCTAGTACTAAACCGATCTAGGCTTGTACTAAACCTTTGCACTTGTCCCATCATGGCTTGGAACATTGCGCCCACTTCATCGGGACTATAGGCTCGGGATGCGGCCATGGTTGTAAAGATGGGGTTGGGTCCCCTAGGAATGGAGATGCAAGACCATTTTTTTAAGTTTAAAAGTAAAATGTGATGCTAACTAATGCACCTAGACATAACCAAAACCCGGTACGCGGCGGAGATAACCGATCCGAAGACCACTCGCGCAAGTGTGCGACCTTCCCGATAGGCGTAGCCTAACGTTCGGACAACACCTTTTGATATACCGGGTTATTGGGATGCAATGCAAAAGACACTTTTTTTTGACACCCTAGACTCAGCCTGGCTCTGATACCAAATTGATGCGGGACGAGACCACGGACACGACAAGCTCGCGATCGTCCCTTAACGAGGGAAGCGTCGGACGTGCACGGTTGAGAAACCGGCAAGAGCTAGGGTGGTCAATTCACACTTTCGCGCCCGGATCGGGTCACGGGACGGTCTCGCTCACTCTCTCGCAGCAGCGGTGATATGAAATTATAGCGAGCTAGGTCCTAAAACATGCTCTCTAGCAGTGGCATAAACAAGCATATATGGAAATAAGCGAAATGCCAAGCAAGGAGCGAATACGATACCTCCACGCGCTCGGCGTGGGGACGACGTACCCGGCCGAAGTCGTACTCCCGTGACAGTTAATACATAAAGATTACAGCAATGAGTTACAGCCCACTCCACACGGGGAGGTAAAGGGCGACACAATGGGGTCCGGGTGGACCGATTTCGGGTTGACGGGCGGCTTCTCGCGTAGCTTTGGCCGCACACGTACTCGCGCCTGTGGGGCCCACTTGCTGTCCGGAGGGGCCGTGTGGGACCCGGTGGCACCGCTGTGGTGGTGGATGCCTGGATGAGCGCTCCCTGGAATGAAGGTGCGCTGGTTCGCCGGCCGGAGGCCGGGCGGCTCCGTTCGGCGCCGGTCGGAATAACCGGCCACGGATCTGCAGCTTCTGGTTTTCAACGCGCGCTCCGGCGAGAATGGACGCTGCGATCAGCCCCGATGTCGGATCGACACGAAACTGGCGCTGTTAGAAAGCTATCTTCAAATACTTCAACTTAGGTCTGAATATCAGACCTGGATCTGCACGGATCTGGGCTTTAATGAATTGTTGCGTTACTGTTGTACAGTGACCAGGCTCTCAGATCTGCAGAGAACTTGTCTGAGAACTGCCTTTGACCGATATGTGAACGTCCGAATCTGAAGTTATGGTCTTCAGCAAAGTTGTAGGAAATCAAGATAGAAAATTGGGACTATTTTTTATGAAGGGTTTGGAGGTGGTGATGATTTGTTCTGATTTTTGAAGTGGAGGGTGGTCGGATCTGAAACTTGGCTGAAAACACTGTAGTAGATATAGAACACAAATTTTTAAAAATGGATAGAGGGTGAATAAAAAATCAAGAAAAATGTTGGATGTAGGGGATGATGGAAAGAACTCCCAGTAAAATTGGGAGGGTTTGAAAAAATCAAAAAGAGGGTCGGAGGTGAGAAACACAGGGCTACTGTCACTGTAGACAGAGACAAAACAGATCTGGGAATAAAAGATGCACGAAAATGGAAAACTACTAAACGAGGGATTTTGGACCTGACTTTTTTTGTGGGTGATGGGGTGGAAGTAGGAACACACCATAAAAATGGCAGACCACGAAGAGGCCGTGGCTAGTAGAAGAATTTTCGGGAAGACACCTCTATCCAGCAGGACAGAATATAGAAGACGGCTTCGCGGCGGCTCGAAGGCGGCACGAACGGCGGCGGCGGCGGCACCGGTGAAGATCAGAGGTTGAGAGGGGATGATAGAAGAGGGATACACTCTAGAACTGGAGGTTTAGGAGAGGAAACCAGGGGGAGAGGAGTTGGGGGCGCAAGGAGCTTCAAGGCATTCAACAAAATTTCTGATTTTTCATTAATTTCTAAATGAAAATACCATGTTATATATGACTCCAATCAAATCAATTGTGCACCCTTGGATCTAGGGATGGGGATTGAAGGGCTGAGATGAAGTGTGAACAATACATCAAATATAATTTTTTAAATCTAACTTGACCGTTTCTATTCAAACTTAGACTAATTCTATTCCAACTCCACCTACCGAGCCTAATAAAGCCAAAGAAGGGGGCGCCCCCTTCATGGGCCTCCCTTGGGCCAAGTATGGTCAAAGGCCATGTAACAAGCCCACTAACTATGCTAGACTCTTCCACCCTTGGTGGCCCATGAGAGGGAGAAGCCTATTTGGGCCTAAGTGGTTATTAAGGTCCATAATGATGGCCTTAAGACCCAATATGGAATAAGCTCCTAATGGACTCTACTAATGGCAACCTAGCCATGGACTCTACATTACAAATGGCCCATTGGCTTGATATAAGCCTTACAAGGGGCCCAAATGAAAGAAATTATACAATTACAATCTCATACAAGCCATAACACACAAATACACTCCACCCGTATAAGGAAATCACCTTTGATGCCCCATCACCTATTCATGTTGCTGACTTAAGCATTGAAGGGTTGTCTCCTGTGATTTCACCTAAAGCTCCTTCTAACTTGATGCTCATTAGTTTCAAGTTTTCTCGGGGTGGCTGATCTCTCTTCCCTACAAAGAAATCGTAAAGGTGTGACACGAGGCCCAAGATAACACTTTTCTACCTCTAGTTACTATTCATGTGAATAATAAAATGATAGTAATCACTATTCACATACATTTTTTTAAATTGTCGTGCATCCCAAGTAAAATATGTGATTTAATTCTCACACCAAGTTAGAGAATCTTGAGCTCCAAATATTTTTTTAAAACAGAAAAAATAAAAAACATACTTAAATTCGATTAAAGGGCGGTGTTCGCACTGCAATTATAGTGCGAACATCCCCACTTGATCATTTTTCTTATTAGAATAACATCTGTTTTAACTTTTTAAATATCACTTCAATCGAGACCCCGAGTGTCAACATTGGTGTCACTTTCCTTTTCTTAAGACAAAAAGTGTTTTTGGAGTGAGTAATGCTTGAAACATCCCATTGCTATTTACACCTCCATGGGATCCAATGAATTTTTTTTTGAAAATTTTAAGAGATGGGACCTCTCCCTCTCTAAACTCAACTTTGGAAAATATAATAGATTATGAATTTTAAGATTTCAATCATTAGACTTCTTAACACTATGTAAGTCCAAACAAATGAGCAATGGCTTAGGTTTTTATGCCACCATAAATTTTTGCATGAGTGAGAAATTAGACTCTAAAGAGCCTTGGTTTCATAGAATTCTAAAAAACTTTTTTGGGGAGCTTCTGCTAGTAATTAAAGGTATTAACCCCTCAATTAAGCATCAATCCTCCCCCACTTACCCACAAATACTAGTTTTTACACCAAATACTATCATATTAATGTGTGTGTGTGTGTGTGCGCACGTGTGTGTGTGTGTGTGTGTGTGAGAGAGAGAGAGAGAGAGAGAGAGAGAGAGAGAGAGAGAGATTTTATGATATATTTTTACTATTTTTATTAATATATATATAATTTTAATTATAATAACTAACATAAAATAAATCATAAAATAAATTTAAATATAATTAGTTAAAACCCTTATTTAAAATTTTAAAGATTCATTAGGTTGTATAGACCTAACAAAATAGAAAATGCCATATACCCCGTCATTATTCACATGTTTACTTTTAAATTATTTTTAGTAGATTCTATAAAATAAATTTATTATCAAAATAATACAATATTTGATAAAAATTATTAATACTACTAATTAAAATTCAAAAGTGAGAAATGAGTTTACGCGCGAAAGTTTGTATGTTTTCGCACAATGATTAGGGAGAGAATTCAATTTATCTTTGAATGCTCGTGTGCGCTCGCCCACAACAAATGTAATTACGATTGTAAAAAAATCCTTGACTTTTCTTGGCACTGTACAATGTACAGTGGAAAAGGGCTTTTGAAAAATCCCAATAACCCAAATGGTTACCAAACATGGCCTAAGATAGCATTTGGAACAACGCCTGGGGTGGCTTCCAATCATTAGAAGCATCGGACGGAAAAAAGTTGAATCAAATGAATTCATGTGACCCCGACTTTTGTGCGCTTATGATTGTCAGTGGATGAGAGCAATAGAGAGAACAACCTTCACATGTCACAATCCATAAACGTTTGCCAAGGGGAGCTTTATAAGTGAAGACCTATGAATTTGGAGTGTTTCCTTTGAGGTATTGTCCCCGCTACACCTGAGGGCGGCTAGGGTTTTATGGGTTTTATCCCTTTTTACTGATAAAAGAGCCTTCAAAGGAGAAGACTTGGGTCTTGCTTATAAGCACATGTCCATCTTTGTAGTTTCCAATATGATATCTTTTGAGTCCTCTTCTTATGCCTCTACACTAGCCCCCCAGCAAAGGTGGGCTTTGTGCTTATTGGGCCAGGGTTCCCACCTTTGGGGTGTAGATGCGAGATAAACCTTTTTGGTGCCCCCAATAGGTATTGTCTCTAGAACGGAGGTGGGATTTTATCCTTGTAAAAGGACCCTCTTGAGTTAAAAGGTGAAGACCTTCCTTATAAGCACTTGGTTGCTTTCTCAATATCCGATGTGGGACTAATCATGTGACCCTAGTTCCCACTACAATAAGTTTCTATATAAGATTTTAAAGGTGAATGAGCATTTATACCCCCAAACCATGCATTACATAAGTCACAATGCTTTAAAAACGATGGGTATTAAATGTATTTGGGTTACTCGACGCATTTATTGTCGTGTTGGACAGCATGGGACGATGGAGGAAGCAACAAGCGCTCAACAAAGTCCGCCTTTGTCAGAATCCCTATCATAACATGGCTTCTCGCCCTTGAACCCATGGCCGAAGGGTTACCGGATGTAGCCTAGCTTATCATATACAACATTCTCGTTTAAAGGCTCAAAAAACTAAAAAAAGAAACTAAATGGGGTGTGTAATTTTTTTTTTGAGTTTGTTGGGCCGTTTGATACCAAGATTAACTTATACAGTAAATTAGAGAGGGATGAATCCCACCTCCCAAAATTATCAAAAATAATACCCACGGCACCCCTCTGGGAGTGTAAATAGGGAAGGGAGGGAGGGGTGCAGCAAGCATTACTCCTTTTCAAAATGACGTGCTCAGATAACACACCTTCACTAAAACCCCAATTGTTCCCACTTCCCCTTCCCCCTTCTATTTCATTTTCATCTCTAATCTCAACTTGTGCATCAATAGAGAAGTTGATGTAGTAAGGTGTTATAGGGTATACTGATGCGGGACGGGACCACGGACACGACAAGCTCGTGACTGCCCCTTAACGAGGGAAGCGTCGGACGTGCACGGTTGAGAAACCGGCAAGAGCTAGGGTGGTCGATTTGCACTCTCGTGCCCGGATCGGGTCACGGGGACGGTCTCGCTCTCTCTCGCAGCAGCTGTGAATGATAATATAGCGAGCTAACGGACCTAAAGCATGCTCTCTAGCAGTGGCATAAACAAGTATATATGAAAATAAACAAATGCCGAGTGTAGGGAGCGAGAACGATACCTCCACGCGCTCGGCGTGGGGAAGACGGGCCCGGCCGAAAATCGTACTCCCGGAATAATATTACACAATATTGCAGAAATGCAAGCCGCTGCCCACTCCACGCAGGGAGGTAAAGGGTTACACAATGGGGTCCGGGAGGACCGAATTCGGGTTGACGGGCGGCTTCTTGCGTTGATTCGGTAACACCCGAACACGTGACGGTGGGGTCCACGTGCTGTCCGGAGGGGCCGTGTGGGATCCGGTGGCACCGCTGTAGTGGTGGATGCCTGGAGGGTCGCTCCTTGGGATGGCGGCACGCTGGTTCGCCGGCCGGAGGCCCGGCGGCTCCGTTCGGCACCGGTCGGTACCCGATCGGAAATCTGCCGGTTCTGTATTTCGGCGCGCGCTCCGGCGAGAATGGGCGCTGCGATCAGCCCTGATGTCGGATCGACACGAGACTAGCGCCGTTAGAAAGCTAGCTTAAAGTTCTTCAACCTAGGCCCAAAGATCTGGCCTGGATCTGCTCGGATCTTGACTTATGGAATTTTCAATCTCCTGTTGTACAGTAACCAAAGACTCAGACCTGCAGAGAACTTGACTATGGATTGCCTTTGACCGCGAGGTAGACGTCCGAATCTAGGGTTGTGTTATTCAGAGATGTTGTTGGAAATGGAGTTGGGAAGACAGAAAAATTGGTTTGGACACGTTTGGATGTGTCTATGATTTTCTGTGATTTGTTTACTGGACGAATGTCGGATCTGGGATCTGACTGAAAGTACTATAGCTCCGGTAGAACATGAATGATTAAAAATAGGTAGAAGGATGATAAAAATTTAAGAAAACTTGTGGCAGTAGGGGACGATGGACAGAACACCCAGTTAAATTGAGAGGTCTAACATAAATCAAAAGGGTGGTCTAAGGTGGAGAACTCAGGGCTACTGTCACTGTAGACAGTGACAGAACATATCTGAGATAGAGAGTTGAACGAAATGGTAAAGATATAAAACGGTGGCTTTTGAACCTGGATTTTTTTGTGGAGAAGGGGATATAAGATAGGAACCAACCCTCAAAATTTTAAATCGATCTGAACTCGTGGCTGGCTTCAGGAATTCACGAACTACACCTCTGTCCAGCAGGACAGAAAACCGAAGATGATCCCGTGGCGGCTCGAAGGCGGCACGAACGGCGACGGCGGCGGCGGCACAGACGATCACCGGAGGTTGAGAGGAGGGGATTGAAGATAGAACCACTCTAGAATTTGGGGTTGGAGAAGGAAGAACACCAGGGGAGAGAGGGAGAGAGGGCTCACCCTTCTTGCTTCAAGTAATTTTCACATAATTTCTTCATTAATCTCTAATGACACTATACATAGGCTTATATAGAAAATGGCAAGGGGTGGGGGCTGATAATTTCGTGGAAAATATGTCATTTTCATCCCCCATGTGGTCAAAACTCAAAATAAATAAATTACATATGAATGAGGCACTCCTTTGACTAGGTAGGTAAGGTAGGTGGCCTACCTTTGAAATTTTAACCCCTTTATCTCCCATGTGGTCAATTAGCATTCAAACCTTCTAGATGGCCACCTAGGATGGTTGACCAGCCCCACATGGATGAGGTGGACCAATGGGGAAGGGGAGGGGCCCCCCTAGCTGGACCTACTACACATTTGCACAAAAACTCACACAATCCAAGGGAATGACGCATTGGCTTACAAAGCCGTACAATTGCGCTTATACTTTCTCATCGATATAAAAATAAACTAAAGGACACAAATGCAAAATAAAATGTACATGCTCGGCGTCGATTCCCATCATATACCCAAGATTTATGTTTCTTCTTTTACCCTTGAAAAATGATTCAATATTTTTGAGATAATATAAATGTTGAGGTAACATTAATATATGAGAATTAATATTATTTTTAATTTTTAAAATTAATCTAAAATTAATTTTCTATATTATTGAGACTTATGTTTAGTTGTGTTTTAAGACTTACGCCTTATGAGACTTATAAAATTTGCTTCACAACTGCCTAAAGACATTTTAAACTATGATTGCAAATATCTCTTAGACATCATCTCTTGGCATTTATAAAATCTTAGAAGAGTCTCCATTAATGGAATGTTCTATATTCTTAATTCCCTTAGTGCGATGGGGAGTTGGGACACTTCTTTCAACTCAAGATTACTAGATATCTCCAGCTCTTGAGACTATAATATAGATCTCACAAATTAAAGGGGCAATCGGTGTTGATCATCAATTTGTGGATGCACAAAGATAAGAAATAATAATAAGATCATGATTGCCAGAGATTGAGAACCGTAAAGGAATAACTAAAGGAGTGATCACAAGATAAATAACTTTTTCTCAATGTTGGGAGATGTGGAGGTTTTAACCTTCTCTTCCAATCGACCGGCCGATGAAGAGAGTCTTCTTTGTTTGAGATGTTGGGAGATGTGGGAGTTTTAGCCTTCTCTTCCAATCGACCGGCCGATGAAGAGAGTCTTCTTTGTTTGATTGCTCTTAAAAAGAAATAATAAACACTAATAATAAAAATAAGATTATAAAATAATAGGTGTAGTATCAAATTCTTCAATAAATAAACATGACAAAATTAGAAAGATTTGTTGGTGTTGTTTAAACGTCTATGCAAAGGGTAGATAAAATTTGATGATATGATAAATAAAAAGGGAGTGTACAAGAGTTGCACTAGAGGGCGGTTGTACTAGAGTACACAAATGTAGAGATATAAATCAAAATAACATGAAGAGGAAGTATGATGCACAAATTAAGAACAATCTCATGAAATAAAGAGAATAAGGAAGATAGAAAAGAGATTGACTTATTGATTTCTCCGAGGCTTCAAGATCTTCAAGGGGATAGAGCTCCAAAGGATGAAGACTTCAAGCTCTGGGGAGACTCCTCCTTCTCCTTCTTCAATTTCTACCAAAGGATCCAAGTACTCAAGGATGATTAAGAGGCTCAATGTACAAAGAAGAGGGATATTTATAGGGTGAAAATTCACAGCCTTAAATTCTAGTAAAAATAGGAATTAAAATTTCATCTTTGTTAAGTGGAGAAAATATTTTCAAAAATCATATTTTAAATAAGGAAGATCAAATAAGTTCTTTTCCAATTGAAAATAAGACCACAATGTGGAAATTTCACAATTGGACTCGGAATGGGTCTTTCGGAAGATCTAAGCTTGAACGCAGTGGGGCAGGTGACCGCTTTTTGAAACATGTCCAGGATAGATGTCGCGAATCAAAGATGAACATGTCCAACATGCAGATCGCGTTCTGAAAGGCGTCAGGGGACCATGACATAATTTAAAATGATTAATTATGGAAGTAAATATCTCAAAATTAAAGAATATGAAACATGTCCAATAGAGATGACGCGAATTAGGAAATTTGTGACGTAACACAATGACGTGATTCAAATTACTCCCAGTTTGGATGCAATTTGAAGTTCAAATTTAGGAAGGGTTGGAATGAAATGCATTTGGATGCTTGGACGTCTTTTAGAGTGTGATGTTTTTGATTTGAAGACGGAAGGCCAAAGACGAAAGGTAAACCCTTGAAAGACGTCATGGAACTATGACCCAAATTAGAGATGGGTATGAAGGCGCAAATTTCAAGAATCACGTTAGGGGTAAATAATGTGGATTTTAAGAACGTGGCGAGAGAACCGACCGTAATTAGAGTGAAACACGTCTACCTTAAGGGACGCGTTCAAGAAAAATGTCAGGAAATTGAGAAAAAGCTAAGAAAAATATGAAAAAAGAAAAAAAAGAAAAATTATTAAAAATAAGTCAATTTGATGGTCACTTTGAGATATTAGAGTTTGATACGAGATTTACTCAATATGATGTCAAATTTAACGTCTCTATATGTAGTTTCTGTAATCCTGGAAGGGTAGTTGTTCCTGTGTCCACCAGAACTAGTTTCAGGAGTGTGCTTGGAAGAAGAGGTAGGTATTTCAATTGGGGATAGGGTGCTATGTTAAGAACTCTGAAAAATGGCATTCCCACTGACGGAGTGATGGAAGAGTATTCCATTTCCTGCATCCATATAAGCAGATGGTTTTCTAGCTAGTTGGGTGACTGAATGATCCTCCAACAAACTGCATACTTGAAACCCTTGTAGCCCCAAGTTGCTTAAAATTTGGAGGTGGCAGAAGGCCTTTGAGTACCATTTGCTCAAGTCTGCTATTTTTTCGTCACCATCTCCATCATCAGACGATTCCCTCTACACTATGTAACATGCAGCTTGTTGTTCGACTGGGTGGTGAGAGTAGCGTCTTCTTTATTCATGGCTCGCTCTAGATTCTGGATACAAAGTTGGCCTCTAGATTCGTTTAGGTCCTTCAAATCACTAAACTTCATTTCATTTCCTTTAGATAATAAGAACACCTCTAATCTTTGAAGGCATTTAAGTTCCCAATCCAGACCATCTTTTGAAATTATATCAACTTCTGCTTCAAGATGCTGGAGATTGGTTAAGCTGCTCATGCCAATATATATATATATATATATATGTATTCCAATAAGTTGATCACATTCCTCTAGCTTTAGTGTTTGAAGTCTATACACATGCTACATAGGTATGCAAAGAGTTCCTCTATTGTTAGGGGGGGTTCTTCTAAGATCTAAATATCTTAGATGCTTTACTTTGCCAATGGACCGGAACTTAGTAAGGTGTCAACACCCCCTCAGAAATATCTAACGTTCTTAGGCATGTAATGCTGATGAAGAGATCAAGTGGAGCATTGAATCTGGTGTTGTTTTGGAACCAGAATTTCATAGTGTGTAATCTATCAAGTGTATACAAAAAATCACTTGAATCTGGCTATTTTTTGGGTATTGACAATGATAAATGACGTAGGTAGTGCACATCATTTCTACTTGTCCCCAACTCACCTTTTTTTTTATTCCAGTGTGAATCATAGGGCTGAGAAACAAGTTGTGTCAGCTTAATTACGTAGCAAGTAATTATGCATCACAAATTTTCCATCAACAAATTGGATTAGAGATATGGATGGTAGATCATCAAAATAACCACACCCAACATCTTCAATCCGTTCCTTTCCTTGGCTATATTGAGCAAAAGCTTGTCCTAGAGACCTCTACAACTACTCTAGCCAACTTCCCTGTCGCCTCTGTCGTGAACACCCTGCTATGAGTTGTCAACGCGGCCTTCAACAACGAACTCTTCTTCTCCATCACTGGCCACAAAATTTAAAAACCACTCACCAACGAAATGCCTTGATCTTGACCTCCCCCGACTACTCACGAGGTTCCCCTTCCAAGACTTGTTCCTCCTCTCTCCGTTGTCTCCCCTCATCTTGCGCGTCCTTCCAACAAGAAGTCCCATGGCAACAAACACCTTGACGACCCCCTCTCCTCCCATCCCTCCCGTACGTTAGGCAGCATGCCCATCGGCAACCCCTTCCCCTCCCACCACTACCTTCGGGAGCACCCCGTCTCCTCGGTGAGATTCGCCACGTGTAGTCTCCACCCGAGGTGTCAGACGGCAGTGGGGGCAACGACCACTCTTAGCAGCTGAAGTTGGTGGTTTCCCATCTCTTCTTCGACTCCAACGAGCCCACCCCGCTACCGACCTCCTTGCATGTGGCCCTAGGTGACCGACGTCCTCTCTTCTTCCCTCCCCATATTTCTTCTGCCCCACCCCTGCCTTGCAGCCCCGTCCCTACATAGCCTGCGCAACCGGTCGACTAGCCACACCTCCTACCTTGACCTACCTCATGCGCAGCCACCCTTGCCGCCCCATGCTCCGTCACCCTACCACCCTCCCCCAGCTACTCATTGCCACCTTGTCACCTCGCTCGCTGCGCAGCTTGCCAACCCTCCCCCTATGCGGCTTGAGTCACGACCTTCGTCCCCCCTTTCCACTGTCGCCCTTCTACGCTACCCCCTATGTTGCGCGGCCCCCGCCTTGACCTCTCCCCTCTCATCCTCCGCTCATGCACCACCATGCCTGATCCCCCCACTCTCCCATTCAATTCCCCCATCCACGGCCAAACAGATACACACAAAATTTAAAAATTAGGTAGTTTTTACCAAACACATAGTCACTAATTTTCATTGATTTTAAAAATTAATTAGATAAAAAATTGATAGCATATTTTTTTAAAGTAGAAAGCACTTTTTTGAAAAAAAGTATTTCCAAACACCCTCTGTAACTTTCCAGTACTGTTCTCCGTTGTCTTTCTTCCTACTCTCCACATAGGAGTCCTCCCACTGCCGTTGCTGCTAAAGGCACACCGTTGAGTTTCTTCACAACATCCTTACCAATGACTTCTAATCTTCCAGGCTTCTTGGATTCTCCTTCAAACACAGAACTTTTGAACCTTGTTGACCAACGATCTTCAAATCCAAAGCGGTTCAATGTTACTGTTTTGGTTGCTTTCACAAGAAAGGGAATCCTCGTAATATTTCTTGCGGTGACGATGACTTTGCTATCCTTCCCTCTCCATTAATCAACGGAGCAAGAACACTAGCAAGGCGGAAATTCTATTCTTGGGTCGGTCCTGAACGACCTTTGCTGGGCCATTAGCGGGCCTGTGGACGTCAAAAAATGACGGCGTCGATCATACGGCATGCACGTCGTAACACTCGAGAGCAAGCCGGAGATGAAAAGGCCGAATAAACCTCATGCCTCGCCCGATCAGGACGAGAACTCGCTTGGTGGTCCGCTACCCGCTAAGGAAGCTCCCTAAGCAGAAGATACAGCTACAACACTCCGACCGGCCATGCCGAGAGCTGAATCAGAGAAAAGTCGGGAACTCCGGCACAGTCTCGGCATGCACCGAAAGTCACGCAGAATCTGGGACCGAGTCCCAGAGGCTACAAACAGAATATTGCGGAGGCCATACATTGCAACCGGAACGTTCTAGGAATGCCGACATTCATATAAACGGCCGCGACTTCGAAAAGAATCCGTTTGGTGCTTAAAACGGCACGAAGGGGCCTTAAAACGGCGCGCCTTAAAACGGCGCCCCCCCTTTTTGCTTAAAACGGCGCCCCCCCTTTTTGCTTAAAACGACGCTCCCCTTGTTTTCTTTGGCTATCCGGCGCGCTCCTGTCGAAGGGGCCTCCCCCTTTTGATGCTTAAAACGGCGCCATTTGTGTTGCATTAAAACGGCGCGCCAATTTCACTTGGGTTTGATCCGGCGCGATCACCATCCCTCCGCACCGTTTTACCTCCGAGACATCCCATCCCGTCATCAGTCCGATCCCCTATTTTTGGGCGCAAACAAAGAGAACTTACCTGAAATGGCCAGGCCTCCTGCGTCCGACCAACGGGCAACCTCCTAAACTCCTTAAGCTCCCTGGAATGGCAAGCTTCGAGCCCCACACCGAACGTCGCTACTTCGTCGGTGACCGTCGACCAATCCGGTGGAGGCACCTCCCCTACGCTATGAATCCCTCTACCTGCAGGCCACTCAACATCGTCAGATACAGAGAGGGAGAAGGATGGAAGCGAAGGGATTTTTGAACTTCAAGAGGCTTCTTTCCCAGCTCGATGGATATATATATCGAGAGAGGAGAAAGGAGCAAAAGGAGGAGAGGATCAAAAAAGAAGAAGAGAAGGAGAAGGGGTGGCTCTGGTTCTTGTGTGGCTCTCTGAGGCGAACATGGGGTAGAGAGTTTCTTTTTCTCCTCCTCTGGGGAGCTTCCATTGAAGAAGGCCTAAGGGTGAGCAAGCTCTGTTCTGGTGTTGGAGAAGAAAAGGGAGAGAGAGAGGGGTGAGTGTGAGAGGTGAGCCGGGTGGGGTTCTATGTTCTTTTCTTTCTTCCTCGATAGTATCTTCTTGTGAGAGGTGAGCCGGGTGGGGTTCTATGTTCTTTTCTTTCTTCCTCGATAGTATCTTCTCCCCCCCTTTCTGATGTAGTCCATTTGTATCTTGGGATGAATCTCTTTCTATGCAAAACTCTTTCCCCGTTGTGTGGATGAATAAAAAGAAGAAAAGCCATTTTCGCAACTCTTGTGTTCTCCGTTCCAGTCTATGCTCCGTCTGCTCATTCTCCGATCATCCCGGGCCCTTGAGGGCTGCCTGTCCATGGCATGACCCTCAAAGGTACCCACCGCCGGATGAACATTTATGGCCCTTGTGGAAAATACCTGTCCCGTTTGGAAAGTTCCTCGCCCGCGAGCCGTGGTCATTCTTGAAGGCTATCCCTCGAACGTTCCGCACTCACACTCGGGCCAACAGACCACCGTGAGGCCACTCCGCATTTTGAGAGTTTACCCCGGAGCAATCCGATTGGTGACTCTCCTTTATCTTTGGCAAGTCCCGGTCCGGGGGAGGTGCTACCGGATTCTCGCCATGGCCAAGAACGCTCAAGAACAAACGAACGAACCACTTCTGAGAACAAGAACCACACACAGTAAAACCTGTGAACTAAACCCCTCGAACGAAACCACCTAATATCCACGCCAATCTATCTTAATAAACCACTTGAAACTCTTAAGCCTCCTCGTCACCAACTTAATTTATTAAATGAGTGAACAAACCAACACCAAACCGGGCTTCGGGTAAAAGAAAGGAAAGAAGACACAGTCAACGGCAATGAAAACAACCCTCGGAAGAGTTTATCCCGGCACGGTTACTGTTCCGCCGCGCCGTTTTAAATCCACACTCAGAAGTTCCATTTTCCTCCTATCCCGGCGCGGTTACTATTCTCCCGCGCCGTTTTAACCCACGCTCAAAACCCCTTTCGATTCTAATCCGACGCCGTTTAAAACGGCGTGCCCCTCTCCCCTTGCATGGGCTTAATACGGTGGGCTCCCCTTGCCACCCTCACCCGGCGCGCCCCCTTGTATTCCCCCTTAAAACGGCGTGGCTACATCCGGCGCGCCCAAGAATCTCTCCAAGTTCACCCCATATTCCGGCGCGCCCCTTTGCCGCGCCGGTTTAAGTCCCCCTTTCGCCCATCCTGAAGCGGCGCCATCCCTTTGTTTCTCTTTAATATAAAAGGGGAGGAAATAAAAAAGAAAGAAAGGTTCAGACAAAGAAAGGAGTGCAAAAGATCAATGCCATTAATAAAAAATGAATGAAAGGAACTCCATCACCCGCACCTTAATTGAATTTTTATTCTGGGGGCGCTGCCCCCGGAAACCCCCGCAAGGGGCGCTGCCCCCTTGACCCCTGCGACCTGACCGGGCAGGTCGAACCCCGCGACCTGACAGCGCAGGTCGATCCGCGTGCGAGGGCGCATATTGGTGAGTTCGGGATTCACACTTAACGACCCTCGTTCCCCCGGATTGTGCGTAAAGAGAAAATCAATGACGCCTTATGGTAGCGAACGTGGTTTACGGAATTTTCGACATGGCCATAGTCCGAAATCATCTCCGGCCAACAGTCTATCAACTTGACCCGTCCCTATCGGGATCCAATCCTACATTCTCATTAAACTTGCCTTGTTCGTGGCAGACATCTGCGCGATTTTGTTACCGTCTTTTATACTATAAACACGGACCTCCGTCCGAACATGAAGTGGCCCGTGAGTGGCCGACATAGTCTGAACATTCACGTCCCGATACGGGTTTCTAGCATAGTTCGTCTTTCACTATCCTCCTGCATTATTAGTATTCTCTTTAGGCCGTAAGGCCCTTATTATCGGCAATCAATCAAGGGTGTTCCCCCGTATGGGGGATGTAAATAACGCCGTGGCCTTTATGGCACGGTGGGTTTTGGTCCCGACACGGACTACACAATTGTCTGATTAGTCAGATCGCGCGCACCATGGGCTTCCATGAAGTCTGAATAAATCGTCACCTAGGTGACTGGCACGCCCACGCACTTAATAAACCCAATAAACGAACAACCAACGACCTTAATAAAAAGTGCGTCCACAGGGCCATACGTGTGTTGGGCCCTTCCCCTGAGCTAGTCCAATATCCGTTGGTAAAGGTGTCGTGGCAGGGAGACTGACCATATAAGTAACGGAACCCATCCCTTTAGCCTCTCCGTCAAATCCTGACTATGACTTCTCTAACAGGACCTGGTCCTTGTCCACATGTAATTAATTAAATTTTTTTTATGAAGAGGAATGAGAGTACAACAGTAACACTCTGATCTACGGAGAGTGCGAGAGACTTCAATTCAAATTCAACGATTGTGTAGTTGATCGAGAAAATATTTGATAAATTATGACATAATGGAAGCAAGTTGGTCCCATAGTTTAAAAGGTCTTGAGGCGGTTGTGAGGCGCTTTCTGTAAGCCTCATAAGACGTAAGCCTTAAGGCACAACGAGGTGTAAGCCTTAATAGAGAAGAAAATAATCTTAAAACTATAAAAATACTAAAAATAATAGTGATTTTCATATGTTAATATTATATCAACTCAATGATAAATTCATGTAATTTTAAAAGTACTAAATTATGAGCCAGTTGTGTAGTGCAGTTGATTTGTCACCCTTCCCCATATGGGGGAAGGCCCTAGTTCGAGCTCGATTATCTCCTCCCTGTTAAAAAAAAGTGCCTACCAAGAAAAAAAATGAATTATATTTTAAGGACAACAAAATAAACATAAATTTTGGGAGTACCCTACAACACTCCGTTACATCATCTTCTCAAGTGATTTATATGTAGAGCCTTCCTGCAAGCCTATTTCAAGGTCCTATTTATATCTCTGCCTGGGTTGTCACAGCTGTGGAGACGTGAGTCGTCTCGCCTACTCGCCTGATAAGACAGAAGGGCGTGGACACTGATCACCCACCGTTCTTTTATCGGAGGAGGTAGCTCCACCATTAATACGGCATGACTTTTCGGAGATATGGGGACTATTTTATCAGGAAGAGCGACACGGGTGGTGTCCTTTTTTTTTTTTTGGCCAACCCATGTTACCTTTTTTTAACTGAAAGGTAATACTTGCAAGGTGGGAAACGAGGGAGTCCGTTCATCCCTTCATTGCGGAAGGGATAGGACGTGCCACCCCGGTCACCAGGCAAGCGATTTTTCATTAAGAAGAGCAGAAAGAAAGGAACATAATATTAGTGGGGGATACAAGGGACGAGTCAGGTCCAGGGGAGGGGCAATACCCTGTCAAGGATAACAAGAGGGCCAATACGACACAATGGCAAAGTCCAAAAAAATCAAAAGAAGAACATAACCAACAACCAAACATGTGGCCAAAACAAGGAACCACAAACAAGAGGGCGACAACAGTAGGAAGAGCCCAAAAGGACAGCCAAAGGGAAGAGACACCTCCAAACTCGCTGAGAGTAGCCAAGGGGGAACCCCTCTCGTGAAGACAACCAGAAGGCTGGACAAGTCGGTAGCAGCATAGCCTCAAGTGAAGCTCCCTGGGATCGAGAGTGACTAGCTGGAGGAGTCAGGAGCAGAGCCGATGACCGGAGAGACGATGGCCATAGGAGGCTGGGGAACTAAGCCGGAGGCCGCAACAAAATGAGCAGATGCTCCAGGACTAGCCTGCCTAGGAGAATCACCTAATGACGTGGACTCCCAGAATCGCTGAAGCGGTTAGGCCGCCAGCGATTCCTACGGTTGCTCCGGCGGGCAGGCTGGAAGTCAAAGTCATCGGACTCCACGATCGGCTCATCAACCAAACCAGGAGGATTGTCAGCTTGGTTGACGGGCAAGATGCCCGTCACCCCAACTGGATCTACAAGGGCAGGCTGGAAGGAAGTAACAGCAGGGATGGACCACGGGGGCCCAGCAATAAAAGGAGGAATGACGCTCGCGGGGCACGCCGGGCGACCCGCCAGGCTTGGGGAAGCAGCAGTAGAATGGTGTGGCGAAGTCACGTGGACCTTCGGACGGAATATAGGGCGGGGAACAGTAGCCTCAGCCACAAGGAAAGGTGGAGCCAACAACCCCACCAGGAACATAAGGAAGGTTCGAAGCAGAGCCTGCTTGGAGGGACGACGAGCCATTGCAAGGATGGGCTTGCGAACAACCGCATCTCCGGGCACACTAGAGAACGCCAAAGAGCCAAGAGGACATAGACCCCGAGGGGGGGCAGAACAACCGAGTGCCACCGCCACTGCAGGGCCACCAGCAGGAGAGGCAGCTCCAAGCGCATGAGCCGTAGGAGCACCCACGGCAGCGGCTGTGGCAAGTGGGGCGGCGCCGGGCAGGGCACCGACTGTAGAGGACACCGGGCATGAGGAGGCCGCCCCTGAATCCACCGCGGTGTAAAGACCACCACCCGGGGAAGCAGGGCCCGACGAAACGAACGAAGAAGGGTCCACGGGAGGCAGCAAAGGGTCGCCACCTTGCCCAGGATCCCTGTTGGCGGCATGAAGCAAACCAGGGGCGATGGCAGCCACTGGAGGGGACCCAGTCCCCTTGTCATCAACTGCAGTAGGAGACGGGTGTGGGACAGCACCAGTCGGAGCAGCTTGGGCAGGCGTTACAGCAAAATAAGAAACATTGGCCGCCATGAGATCCGCTTCTATACGCAGATAGAGCCCAGCGGCAGGAGAGTCAACTCCCTCGGTGGGGGGGGGGGTCGACCCCCAGGGAGGCAGAAGCAACAACCAGAGGAGAGCATGGCTTGGGGACAGTAGCAGAACCAGTAGCAGAAGAGGAGCTATGGGGGACCGGAGCATGGGCTAAGAGTTGGATTGGTAGCGGCAAGCCACCAGCACCCTGCGAACCGCTAGAGGGCTGTGGGAGGATAGGAGCAACGTGCTGGTCCCCACCGGAAGGAATGGCCAAACAGAGAGGCAACGCGGAGCTCGACGAACCAAGTGGCGGGCAGGCCGGTGCGAAGCCAACCATTCCAGCTACTGGCGGGCGCTTGCATTTGGAATCAGGGTGTCCCAGACGACGACAGACAGAGCAAAAAGAAGGAAGGCCTGGGTAGATCAAGGCTTGCCAGAAGGACCAGGAGCCAGCTTTGATCCAAACCCTGGAGGGAGGCTTTTGCGACATGTTCAAGTGAACGCAAACCCGTACGGTGGATGAACGGGTCATGCAGAGAGAATCCTTGTCCACCATTAGAGGGGAGCCAATAGTCCCAGCGATGGAGAAGAGCATGGGCTCGTTGTAGAAATTGATAGCGAGATTGGGCATCTCCACCCAAACAGGAACGATAGGGGAGTCCTCCTCCGTGGAGAATCTAATAGACCATTTGAAGAAATGGAAGGGTCGCCCCTTAACAAACAGAGAGTCTTTGAGGAGGACAAGAAGATAGTCTTCTTTGTTCTGGAAGCGTAAGAGAAGGTGACGGTTGTCCAGTGCGCTGAGAAAGAAATCTTGCTTGAAGGAGAAGCGCTGGGCTAGGTGAGCCCTAATGTCCTGGAACGGTGGCCTGCCTCGGGGCATCCGGGCTATGACAGTGAACTCTAGAGGCCGGCAGGAGATATGGATCTCCTCTTGGGTGAAGAAGACAGCGGGCACACTGGAGTCGGTGGAGGCGGGAGCATGGATAGACAGAGGGAGAGCTGGGGGGGTAAATGAGTGCAGGACTACCTGGGCAAAAGAGGGCCCGACGGTACCCAGGGGTGGAACTGGGTCCAGCGCAGATCGGGCACCACCTCCTCTACCAGGCGCATCCGCACAGGCAGAAGAGGCCCATGGGGATTTGATTGGCAGAGAAACACCAGCAGATGAAGGAGACGCTCCAGAACGCAAGTCACAAGGCTGAGGAGGTTGTCCAGAGGTAGCCACCACCTTGGAACAAGCCGGAGGCGAACCATCCGCCACCACCGCAGGAGCCAGGAGGCCAGAGGACGGAATGCCAATGCCATCGCCAGACACAACCGAGCTCGGAGGGGGGGCAACGGGAGCTGGCGAAGGGAGGATGGCAGAGGCTGGCGAAGTAGGGCCCTCTACCGCAACACACGAGCGCTTGTCCGTGGCAGATAAACCGTAGGTGGGGACCGCCGTCGAAGGAGCCAAGGGCGACCAGAGCAGAGGAGAGCCATGGCCAACACGACCATGCTCATGGGTAAGCGAAGGAGAAACGGTGGCTGAGCAAGAAGACGGGCAAGGCAAAAATAGGGTACCGTTCTGTGGTCCTGCCCATCAAACGCTGGTGAAGGCGGGAGCGGGAGCTCCGGAAGCGTGTTGGAGTCGCCAAAGACGTGTCGAGTAGCAGACGCCCCAAGAAGATCCACAACTTGAACGGAGGAGGAAGAGGAGACAGGTGGAGGCCCAAGGTTAGAAGGCAACTGATAGAAACTAGACAGATCAGAGTGCACAGCGGAGCATGATGGCATTCCACAATCAAAGAGATTAAAATGATAGGGATCTTACGGAGCGACATCTTGGGATGTCAAAAGCCCGGTGACGAGTACACCACGTTGAGATCATCTTCATGTGCGAAACGGGAAGACAAGGTTTCCTCCCCTTTTTGCAAATCAGCACTCCTTAGGAAGAGAATAGGAGCAATGGGGACTCTTCTTAAATCATCTTCACAGACTGTAACAGGACAGGGACTAAGTTCCCAATGGTGGTTGTGTGTGCATAACAGCTTTTCCCCATTAGAAAAAGACTCCTTTTTAGACATGCCTCACGGCATGTGAATCTATTACGGAGGAGATAACATTTAGGGAGATAGTGGGTGTGTGAGGATGTGCACTTTTGCATATCCCTCCACTTTTCCCAAAACGTGGGCCACCCACTCCATAAGGCTTCGTCAACATTCTCCCGCTTGGCCCACGATGTTAATATACATATATATATATAGAAAATAAAACAATTTTAAAAATAGGCCAGTGGTGAATTAAAAACCTTTTCTTTATGCGCACAATTAAATTTAAAAAATGAGAATACAACTGAGCTTAACTCCCAGCACAAATTGTATACTCCATCTCCAATAAGAAAACTTTATTCTTTAACCCAGTGAACATAATGGAAAAGGACTATGGCGGTCACATCCTATTACTTTAAATGATTCCTTCCATAATCATGCTCCCACTATTTCATCTGAACTAAAGATCCTTATGTGGTATGAACCACAAAAATAATCTGTATGAATAGACCATACTCTATGTCTATTCCTTGGTCTGAATGGAAGAGAAAATGAAAGACTGATTCATTATCACTTTACAAAATACATCACAACTCATTCATGTTCAGACCCATGTTCTTTACATGTTCTTGATACAACACAGGTACTAGCCCCTTTGTCATGGGATCTGCTATCATATGACTAGTGCCAATGCGATGAAGTGATACACTGCCCATCTGGATTCTATCCCTAACAACATAATATTTGACATCTATATGCTTTGACCTTTTAGATGTCTTTCTTTGAGTTGCAAACTGCACTGCTGATAGGCTATCACTAAACATCTTCAGTGATTTGGATATAGAATCTACCACTCGAAGATCTGCAATGAAGTTTCTCTACCAGATGGCATGTGATGTTGCATCATAGCATGCAATATATTCAACCTGCATTGCGGAGGATGGTGTAAGCTCCTGTTTTACATTTATCCAGGAAACTGCTCCTCCATCCAGTATAAAGATGTATCCTGATGTCGACTTGCGATCATCAAGACATCCAGTAAAGTCTACATCTGAATATCCAGTGACTTCTAGAATATATGTGTGCATGTATGTCAACATGTAATCCTTTGTCCCTTGTAAATACCTCATTATCTTCTCAGAAGCCTTCCAGTGCTCCATGCCAGGATCATTTTGATATCTACCAAGTAACCCTACTGAAAATGCAATGTCAGGACATGTACACGTTTGAGCGTACATCAGGTTACCAAATACCGAGGCATAAGGTATTTTCCTCATTTCATCCCTTTCCAACTCATTTTGTGGTGACTGCATCATATTGAGTTTGTCACCTTTCTGGATTGGAGCAATACTGGGTTTGCAATTACTCATTCCAAATCTTTCTAGCACCTTTGAGAAGTAGGCCTTCTGAGACAATCCAAGTGTTCTCTTGGATCTATTTATATGAATCTCTATGCCTAAAATATATGAGGCTTCACTGATATCCTTTATCTCAAACCTTTGGTGTAGAAAATTTTTGGTTTGATGCAATAACCCCAAATCATTATTAGCAAGTAGAATAGCGTCGACATATAATACCAAGAATATAAACTTACTCCCACTGACATTTTGGTATACACATTGATCAACAATGTTTTCTTTGAAATCAAAGGTCAGAATTATCTCATTAAATTTGAGATACCATTGTCGGGAGGCTTGTTTAAGTCCATATATCGACTTCCTTAGTCTACACACCATATGCTCCTTTCCAGACTCAGGGAACCCATCAGGTTGGTCCATATAAACCTCCTCTTCTAGATCTCCATTCAGAAAAGCTATTCTCACATCCATTTGATGTAGCTCCAAGTCAAAATGAGCTACTAAAGCCATTATAATCCCGAAAGAGTCCTTTTGTGAAACTGGAGAAAAGGTCTCCGTGAAGTCGATGCCTTCCCGTTGAGTATATCCTTTTGTAACAAGTCGGGCTTTATATCTTTCGATGTTACCTTTGGAGTCCCTTTTGGTCTTAAACACCCATCTACACCCTACGGGTTTGACTCCATGAGGTAACTCTACAAGATCCCAAACTTCATTCTGTTGCATGGATGACAACTCTTCTTTCATGGCATCTAACCACTTAGTAGACTCTTGACATTTAATGGCTTGTGAAAACGTTATGGGGTCCTCCAAGTTACATTGCTCACTGAGGTATAACTGATAATCAATGTACCTATTAGGTAGTCTGCGAACTCTTTGTCCCCTCCCTGAACCATGTTCATCTCCCTCGTATGGGATTTGAATTTGCTCTTGTTCTTGATGAGCAGGTTCAGGAGGTGCATTCGCTTCTACAGTAGGTACCAGTTCTCTAGGTTCATTGTCCACTACCATAGGTACTTGATGTGGTGGAACCATGTGGACGTCAAAAAAAAGAGAAGAAAAAGAATGTTCCTGTGGCACGGACGTCTCGACATCTCAAGAGCAATTCGAAGATGGGAAGGCCGAATAAACTCTATACCTCCCCCAAGCAAGACGAATATATACCCGGTGCTCTGCCACCCAACAAAGAAGCCCCTTGGGCAGAAGAGACAACCCCGGCTCTCCAGTCGGCATGGCTGAAGGCTGAATCAGAAGAAGCGCGGAAACTCGGACGCGGGTTTGGCTTGTGCCAGAAATCACTCAAAGTCCCGAATCGGGATTCAAAAACTCCGAGCTAAACACCTCGGAGCAGGAGCATTGCAGCTGAAGTTCTTCAGGAGCACAACTGATCGCCTGAATGGTCGCGAAGCGAAGACGAGGTCTAAACCGGCACGGCCTGCACTTAAACCGGCGCGCCCTTACACGGGCCTTAAATCGGCGTGCCCTCCCATATGCTACCAGCCCCCCCTTGCTTATGCTTAATCCGGCGCGCCCCTTTACATGATGCTAGTCCGGCGCGCCCCTTTACATGATGCTAGTCCGGCGCGCCCCTTTACATGATGCTAGTCCGGCGCGCACAACACCGCGCCGGTTTAACTTAAATGCCATCCCATCCATACCCCGATGCTCTGTTCTCCTATCGACTTCGAACGCAGACTCAAAAGGGCGTAGCATTCAATGCTATCAAGCCGTGTCTCCACCTCCGTTCGACAGCGCAGCAGCGAAGGCATGCATCGACGGTGGAAGCAGCAGAAGATCTGTAATATCCCGGACCTTTCAGATCCTTCTTCGTGGGTCCCGAATCTGGTTTTTCAGAGTGTCCAACTCCGTTGTATCTGAAATTTCATTTTGGTCATCTTTCGTGTTCGGATCGGCGCGATCCGGAGTTGTTTCGGAGGCCCGGAGGCGTTCCGTGACTTTTCCGCACGTGTTTTCCGATTTCCGGTGTGTGTTTCGGCAATTCCTTCGGAACCTCGCTGCGGGTGAACCGGGTCGTTCACATAGGCACGAGTGGTACTGTTGCGATCGGTGCGTCCCGAGGATTCCGGAAATGTAATTTTCTATTTTTTGGATTTTCCTATAAATACCCCCCCTATTTTCTCTCCCCCCACCTTCTTCTTCTTCTTCTTCCTCCTCCTTTCTCCCCCACCGTGAGCACCGCCCCCTCTTCCTCTCTTCTTCATCCGGCGAGACTGCGGCGGCGTCCCCTCCGGTTGCAGATGGCACGGGGCGACGGCGTGGTGACGACGGCGGCGACGAGGTGATCGTGGAGGCGTTCGTGGGTCGTGGGAGCTCAAGGAAGAACGAGGGTTTTCAAAGCATTTTCTTGCGATCGGGGACGATCCGGCGGAGCATTCACTTCATTGAGGTAGGGTGACGTTCCTTAGCCTCTTGCCGTTCATTTCCGTGGTTTATAGGCCGAGGGGAGGCCGAGAGGGGCGTGATTGAGCGGGTTTGGGGTTTTTCATGATTTGGGGAGAGCTCACCCGATCTATGGATTTAGCCCGTGATTTCACGTTTTGGTGGCTTAGATGCATGCTAGGGGTCCCCAGGGGTCTTCCCCTTTGATTTTCCCCTCTCCGGTGGAGGCACGGGGGCGTGGTCAAAGTTCTTGGGCGGTTCTGCCGTTTTCGCCGTCGGGTGTGTGTAACGGTCCTTCTAGGGACCGTTACATGATGTAACGCGCCTTGGAGGGGCCGTTACATGCCCTTTGTTTAGCCTTTGGGGTCAGGGGCTGTGACGGTCCCCCGATAGACCGCCACAGCCGTGTGACGCGCCTGGGAGGGTGCGTCACAGCCCCTGTTAACCAGCTGGGGGCTGGGAGTGTGACGGCCCCCGCCAGACCGTTACATGCCGATAACGCGCCTGGGGTGGACCGTCAGAGGCATCCGACCGTTGGGTTCTGACCGTTGATTTGACCGTTGGGGGTCAAGGCGTGTGACACACCAGGACTGGCGCATCACAGCCTTGTGACGGCCCAGGGTGGGTGCGTTAGAACCGTTTTACCCCCAGGAAGTGTAACGCCCCTGCGCTGGGCCGTTACGTTCTGTGACGCACCTGCTTAGGCGCGTCACAGTCTGTAACACGTCAGGGCAGGCACGTTACATTCTGTTTTGGCGCTGAGAGTGTGACGGCCTGCGTAGGACCGTCAGGCTTCCTGTGACGGTCCTGCCTAGACCGTCACTTGGCTGTGACGGTCCAGGGGTGGACCGTCAGGCGCCTGGTTGCCCCGAGAGGGTTGCAACCCCGTTTTTAGTCCGACTGTGGTCACTGTGCGACGGGGCCGGTGCATGGAGTGGTCCCCGTACGTCGTCGGATGCGGACGTTGTTTTCCGTTGACTTGAGAGTCTACTCCTTCAGTGACCCTCCACTAGTCGTAGCCTACCAGTACGCGTGTGCTGGTCGCACCAGGGAATGGTGTACGGGCTGACCCTTAGAGACGGTTTGTGGACCGGTTACCGTTGGGCCCCACGTCTTGCAGCCAGAGTCCGGCTGAGGGGGAAACCGATCAGAGGGCCAGACCAGGGACGCGCGGTCTGTGTGTGCACACGTGGTTGGGGGCGGTTGGACCCACGTCAACGGGCGTGACCCCAGCTAGTCACTTTTTTGTGGTTACTTGTACGGTGTTCGCGCCTTTGGTAGGAGCTACCACGTCAGGCGGTTCACCTGCGGCGCGGTGCAAGTCGTCAGGGGACGCTACCGGCTGTGCTTCTAGTGGGAGGTACTCCTGTCGAGTACGGAGTGTCAGACTGTCAGTTTCGTGGCTTTGACCTTCGGGTTTGCCGGGTCGACCATTGAGTTCGGTTGTCTCACCGTGGCACATGTGCCGATTTACGTGCCATAGGGTCTTTGTTGTGTAGTGTACATGGCTTTCCTTTCCGAGGTACTCTCTTACCGCTAGTGTAGTGGTTTTCCGTTTTACGAGGTAGGGTTCGAGTGATCCCTACTGAGTCTTGTTCCGAGACTCATTCCCTGCGTATTTTCACCGTGTTTCAGGTGAGGCGCCGCCCCGGGGGAGCGCGTCTGTGGTGCAGCGTGGTGCGGGTGCCTAGAGGTAGTGCCAGAGGTCAGAGCCGGGGTATGCCCCGTGTAGCTGTACTTTCCTTTCTTGTCTCTGTACTAGTTGTGGACTACTGTTGTTATTTTGTGGACATGTAAAATGCTAATTTATTTCCTGCTTAATATTATAACTGTTTAATTTCTGCAATTACCTGTGATACTTGTGTAGTTTCCACACCATCCTTCTAACCTTTCCGAGTCTTCGGACTCGTGGGCGGCGGTGCGAGTCTAGGGTTATCGGGCCTTCCCGGTAATCGGATTCTCGGGTCGTTACAGCTGGTATCAGAGCGCGGTTGTGGAATTACATGAGAATCATAGGTAAGTGTAGTGGTCCACTTGTCCACAACAATGATGTACAGTTGACACTGGCATCAGGCATCGTGTGTTTTTCTTGACCATGCCGTTTTCGTGTTTTCTATCTTTTGCTTCAGGAGCGAGTATGGCGCCGAGGCGGAGCACTCGCTCTCAGCAGGGGCAGTCGGATGGAGGTCAGGAGATCCAGCAGGGGGTCCAGGGGGACCAGGATGAGCATAGCAGAGCGCCACTAGGAGCTACCGAGGCCGCGGCTACTGCGAGGGTTCCGGGGGCCGAGGATTTCTTCCGTGGCATGTACCAGCTTATGTCTCAGCAGTTCGGTGGAGAGGCTGGTGAGGGCTCGTCAGCTAGGGGTGGGCCAGGCCGAGCAGTGAGGGACTTTCTGCAGTTCCATCCGCCTTACTTCAGCGGCAGGCAGACCCTGATGTGGCTCATGATTGGCTTGATGAGATGGAGAGGGTGTTCAGTTCTGCGAAGAGTGCTGCCGAGGACAGAGTGGTGTTGGCCTACAACTAGTTGCAGGGTACAGCTCGGAAGTGGTGGTCTTCCGAGTGGAAGACGTCCTTTCAGTTTCGTCCACTTGAGCAGGTCGAGTGGGACGACTTCGTCAGTGCTTTCGAGCGTACGTACTGTCCAGATTTTGTTGCTACGCAACGGATGCGGGAGTTTCTGGAGCTGGTACAGGGCGACATGTCCGTGTTGCAGTACAGGGCCCGATTTGTCGAGCTGGGTCGGTATGCACCTCACATCATGGAGCATGAGAGGGTGAAGACCGCGCAGTTTGTTCAGGGTTTGAGGCAGGAGCTGAGGCACCATCTGATTGCGAACGGGGCCACTGATCTAGAGACATCGTCTCGTGTTGCGGCTTCTTTGGATATGGATATGCAGAGGACCCGAGGACCGATCAGCCAGGGGCAGTCTTTGTCTGGTCGCAGCCAGCAGTCGGCTACCTAGCAGCAGGGTTCCTTCCAGCATGCGATGAGTGGTTCAGGAGTGCCAGCACAGGCAGCGTCGGTGACAGGATCTGCGTCCTTTGGCACGAAGGTCAAAAAGTTTTTCAAGAAAGGGTTCGGCAAGAAGAAGTCCAAGGATCAGGGGCAAGCTTCATCGGGCAGTGTACAGTAGCCGATCCCCTTACAGCGTCAGGGATCAGTGGGTGGGTCGCGAGGACCGTGTCCACGATGTAGTGGGTTCCACCCAGGCAGGCAGTGCACGGCGTCGATTATCTATTTTCGATGTGACCAGCCAGGGCACATGGCGCGTGACTGTCCTCAGAGGCCGCCGCAATAGCAGGTTCCCCAGCAGCAGAGGCAGCAGCAGCAGCAGGGACAGTATCCGCCGCTACCCAGGTCAGCTAGTGTGGGAGGCAGGCAAAGAGCTCGAGGCCAGATCACGCACATGACTATGGCGGAGGCAGTGGCATCGCAGCTCGTGGAAGGTACCGTTCAGGTTTTGGGTTGTGCGGCTCGGGTTTTGTTTGATTCTGGCACATCTCATTTGTTTATTTCGGAGGATTTTACGTTGAGCATCGAGGAGCCGGTGACCCAGTTGTCCTGTGATTTGGCAGTGGAGTTGCCTTCGGGTGATTTTATGATCACTCCGTATTGCTTCGATCAGGTTCCGGTTTGGATCGATGGGCGGAGTATGCCTGGCAGGTTGTATGCGTTGCAGCTTCGGGATTACGATGTGATTCTAGGCATGGACTGGCTCGAGACTCATGGAGCGGTGGTGGATTGTGGAATGAAGAGGGTCTACTTCCAGCATCCGAGCAAGCAGACCTTCTATTTCCAAGGTATCCGTTCCACCTCTTCTCGATTCCTCATTTCTGCTATTCGAGCCCGTCGGTTGCTTGATTCTGGTTGTCAGGGTTTTCTCGCGTCCGTGGTTGTGTCTGACCGGATGGAGCCGAATGTCGAGGACATTCCGGTGGTGTGCGAGTTTCCCGACGTCTTTCCCGAGGAGTTACCTGGATTACCTCCCCAGCGGGAGATTGATTTTGTGATCGAGGTTGTGCCTGGTACGGGACTTTTGGAGAAGGCTCCCTACCGTATGGCCCCCGCTGAGTTGAGGGAGTTGAGGGCGCAGTTGTAGGAGCTGTTGGCCAAGGGGTATGTTCGTCCTAGCTTTTCCCCTTGGGGTGCGCCCGTGTTGTTTGTGAAGAAGAAAGATGGTAGTCTGCGGCTGTGCATTGACTATCGACAGCTGAATGAAGTGACCATTAAGAACAAGTATCCGTTGTCACGGATCGATGATTTGTTCGACCAGCTTCAGTCTGCGCGAGTGTTCTCGCAGATTGATTTGCGGTCCGGTCACTATCAGCTGAGAATTCGCGAGTCCGATGTGGAGAAGACTGCATTCAGTACGAGGTACGGGCATTATGAGTTTTTGGTGATGCCATTTGGGCTCACCAATGTCCCAGCAGCCTTCATGGACTTGATGCAGAGGGTGTTTCATCTGTATTTGGACCAGTTCGTGGTCATCTTCGTGGATGACATCCTTGTTTATTCGCAGTCTGCCGAGGAGCACGCGTACCATTTGGGTGTGGTACTGCAGACGTTGCGAGATCACCAGTTGTATGCGAAGCTCAGCAAGTGCGAGTTTTGGCTCGGCGAGGTGCACTTTCTGGGGCACGTGATTTCTGGTGATGGCATTTCTGTGGACCCCGCCAAGGTCGAGGCAGTAATGCAGTGGCCAAGGCCGAGGTCGGTGACGGAGATCCAGAATTTCTTGGGGTTTGCGGGCTATTATCGCCGGTTTATCCAGGATTTTTCTCGTATTGCGGCTCCGATGACTAGACTCACGTGGAAGGATGTGCCTTTCATCTGGTCTGAGGAGTGTGAGTGGAGCTCCAGGGAACTGAAGAGATTGCTCACCTCGGCTCCGGTGTTGGTTTTACCTTCTGGATCGGGAGGTTTTGTAGTGTGTACAGATGCTTCCGGGGTCGGATTGGGTGCTGTGTTGATGCAGCATGGTAGAGTGGTGGCTTATGCATCTCGGCAGCTAAAGTCCCATGAGGAGAACTACCCTACCCATGACCTTAAGTTGGCGGCGGTGATCTTCACGCTGAAGATCTGGAGGCATTATCTGTACGGTGAGAAGTTCGAGGTGTTCACTGACCATGAGAGTTTGAGGTACGTGTTCTCGCAGAGGGACCTGAACCTCAGTCAAAGGCGTTGGATGGAATTTATGAAGGATTATGACTTCACCCTGTCTTATCAGCCTAGCAGGATGAATGTCGTCGCCGATGCCCTGAGTCGGAAGGTCACGGTCAGTGCCTTGATGTTGAGGAAGTGGAGGCTCTGGGAACAAGTGCCCGAAGTATCCTTCAGGCTCAAGATTCCCCAGGAGCTAAGGTTGGCAGTGCTTGCGAGTCTGACTGTCACTCCTGCAATCCGTCGTTAGGTGACAGAGGCTCAGCATGCGGACCCTGAGTTGCCCCGAATTCTGGCGATGGCCGATGTGGAACTCGGCAAGGACGGTGCTGCGAGGTTTCGCGGCAGGCTGTACATCCCAGGGGAGGAGCAAATTCGTCGTGCGGTGCTGCGCGAGGCTCATGGGAGAAGGTACACTGTACACCCGGGTGCGACGAAGATGTATCAAAACTTGCGGAGACAGTTCTGGTGGCCTGGCATGAAGAGAGATGTCGCGGAATTTGTGGCCAGGTGCCTGATCTGTCAGCAGGTGAAGGCGGAGCATCAGCGACCAGGAGGTACTCTCCAGCCCTTGGATGTTCCTACGTGGAAGTGGGACCACGTGACCACGGATTTTGTGGTGGGGTTGCCGAGGACCCCGGGTGGGCAGGACAGTATTTGGTTGCTGGTGGATCGGCTGACGAAGGTAACTCGGTTGTTACCGGTCAAACTCAGCTGGAGCGTGTCCAAGTTGGCTCGTTTGTATGTGGAGCGGATCGTGCCGTTGCATGGGATTCCCGTTTCGATCGTGTCAGATCGGGATCCGCGCTTCACTTCTGGATTCTGGAGGAGTTTCCAGCGAGCTCTTGGCACGGAGTTGGCTTTTAGCTCTGCGTATCATCCTCAGTCTGATGGTCAGTCTTAGAGGACCATCCAAATTTTGGAGGACATGCTGAGATCCTGCTGCCTGGAGTGGCAGGGGAGTTGGATTCATCACCTACCATTGGTGGAGTTTACCTATAACAACAGCTATCATTCGACCATTGTTGGATTCATCACCTAACATACATTGCAAAGGGAAAGGGATAGGAGAACAGAGAAAGAGAATATAGCATGGGGGAGGGGGAACGGAATACAACGGGGAAGAGGGACGGAGCGTGAGCTCCTCCCCCTCCTTCTCTTCTTCTCTCCTTTTCTCTCAGTCGGTGGTGGTCGGAGCAGCAGGCTCCTCTTCTTCTCTTTTTCTTCTTCTCTTTCTCTTCGCACGGGCGACGGCAGACGGAGCAGCCGGGAGGAGGCGGAGCCTCCCCCCCTCCTTTTTCATCTTCTCTTTTCTCTTCTTCTTCTTCTTCTTCTCTTTTCTGGCAGCTCGGTCGTGGCTCCCTCCACTGGCCTCTCTTCTGTTCGCAGCGAAGAAGAGGGGTTTTTATACCCCTCACGGCGGAAGCGTCCGAAGGCGGGAAGCGTCCTGGGGGCATTGATTGGGATTTGACTTCCTCGTCCTAGGTGGCAGGGGGGATAGGCAGCGTGGCCCTCTCCCCGAACGACACCTCAGCAAGTCTACTGCGCGCCAAGAATCCATAGGGCATGGGCGTAAGATTTCATTTGCCGGGGTGAGGAACAGCCGGAGTGTGCCGCCGAACGGGTGAAAACCCGTGCCGCTGGAAGCCTGCAAAAGCGTGCCGCTGGAAGAGCTCGCAGGTGTGCCGCTGAGGAGCCTAAAGGGCGTGCCGCTGGGGGGGTCAATGGGCATACCGCTGAAGGGCCCAAGGGGCGTGCCGCTGAAGGGCTTCAAGGCGTACCGCTGAGGACGCTCGCAGGCGTGCCGCTGAACGGCCTGGGGGGCGTGCCGCTGAGCGCATGGGGGTGTGCCGCTGGGCGCCCCTTGGGTGTGCCGCTGGACGGCCTGGGGGGCGTGCCGCTGAGCCCATGGGGGTGTGCCGCTGGGCGCCCCTTGGGTGTGCCGCTGGACGGCCTGGGGGGCGTGCCGCTGAGCGCATGGGGGTGTGCCGCTGGGCGCCCCTTGGGTGTGCCGCTGAGGGATGCCAGGGCGTGCCGCTGAAGGGTCAACAGGCGTACCGCTGAAGGGCCCAAGGGGCGTGCCGCTGAAGGGCTAAATGGGCAGTTTTGAGCCCGTTGTGAGCGCGAGTTGTGGCCCCTTTGATTTTCTCCGAGCTCCATGGATTGTGGGGCTCTTGGTGGTTGGTTTCTCTTCACTGTCGTGACTCTAGAGACAGTCTCACGGCAGTGTGTGCATATTTGGGGAGTCCGGATGACCAGCCCCTCCGGGACTTCCTCACTCGGTGCCGTTGTTGATGCTGGGCCGAGCAGGATATCTGGGTGTGTAATTTTTGGTGTCCACAGAGGCCGAACGGAATAAAGCAAGGAAAAGGAGAAGCTTATATAAAACTACATAGAAATTAAGATAAGAAGAAAAGAAAAGCCTTAAAATAAATAATAGAGGAATGCACCTTTGTCACGCCTGTTCCAACCTTCACTGGCACGCTTCGTTGGTCCCCCAGCGGCACACTCCAAACAACCTTCAGCGGTACACCCCTTGCTTACCCCTAGCGGCACACTCTCATCCCCCTCCAGCGGCACAACCATCCCCCCCGTCTTCAACAGCACACCCCAGACAACCTTCAGCGGTACACCCCTCTCCCAACCTCCAGCGGCACGCCTTCACTCCCCCCAGCGGTACACTCTTTTCTTTAGCCCCAGCGGTACACCCTCGTTGCCTTCAGCGGTACACCTTGTTACCCCCCCCCCCCAGCGGCACACCCCTTTTTACACCCAGCGGCACACTCCATTCCCCAGCGGTACACCCCATCTCCCTTCGCCGGTACACTATATACGTGTATATCTATATATATATATATATATATATATATATATATATATATATATATATATATATATATGTATACATAGCATGGCAATAACAATAAAGATAATAAATGAATTAATGAAAATTATGCTAATTAAAGGACGCCAAATATGTAGCAATAATAACGACAGTAAAAAAGGGGGGGGGGTGAGAAAATAATAATAATAGTAATAAATAAAAAGGGAAAAATCACTCAATAAAACAAATGCATAAAAAGAAAAAGTAATAGACAACAAGGAAAGAGAGGAGCATATAACTAAAAAAAAAATGTCAAAAAATGCTAGGGTCCACATTGCAGTCCTGTCTCTCCCCTGTGTCCCGATATCAAAGGAATAACAATGTCACCTTTTCAGGTTGGGCCCGGATCTTGGGAGCTATCCCGACATGGCCAAGCCCAGACCTGATCTTGGGCCGACATTCCGACTAGACCGGATTTGTTTCTCGCCCCTATACCCTTTCGGGCTGTGATTGAAATTGTCGTGCGTTCGGCAGACACTTGAACGGATTCGCCCTGGTGTTCTCGTTACGTTTCTATCACGGACCCGTGTCCGAACATGAAAAGGTCCACGAGCGACCGACATGGCCGACGGCCTATGGCCCGAATTCAACCCTTAGTGCAACCTATTCCTGCCCCTTTCTTGCGCAATTAGTATTATTCCTTTCGGCCGTAGGGCCCCTAATTTTGATAATTAATCAAGGGTGTTCCCTCGTATGGGGGATGTAAATGACGTCGTGACCTTTACGGCGCGACGGGATTTGGTCCCGACACGAACCACACAATCGTCTGACGAAGTCAGATCGAGCGCACCACGGGCTCTTCGGAGCCCGAATAAATTGTCACTTCGGTGACTGGCACGCCCACGCACTTAATAAACCAACCAACGAACCGACGAGGATCCGTCGAACGAAAAGTGCGTCCACAAGATGCTGCCGATTTTTTATTAGAAACGATAACATATTAAAAGACAAAAGGAAGCAACAAACAAATGGAGCAACCACACCTTAAAAAGGACTAAAAGAAAGCAACAAACAAACGAAAAGAACAACGGTGAAACGCGTTCACCAAGGCAAGGGAACCGTAATCAACATAAAGAGAGCCAAATCGAACGACAACTAAACAACTTGAACATTCGTCCTCATGGGAGAAAGAATGGAAGTTGATCAAGAGAAGAAAATGAGAAACCCATGCAAACTTAATAAAAATCAGAAAAGAAGAAAAGAAAAGCCTTAAAAGAACTAGAGGGAGAGTGGGCCCTCATCGGTATTTTCCAACCTAGCCCTTCAGCGGTACACCCTTTTAGCCCTTTAGCGGCACACTCCTAGCCCTTCAGCGGTACACCCTTTTAGCCCTTCAGCGGCACGCTCCTAGCCTTTCAGCGGTACACCCTATTAGCCCTTCAGCGGTACACTCCCTCAGCCCCCTCAGCCCTTCAGCGGTACACCCTTTTGGCCCTTCAGCGGCACACTCCTCTGCCCTTCAGCGGTACACCTTTTAGCCCTTTAGCGGCACACTCCCTCAGCCCTTCAGCGGTACACCCTTTTAGCCCTTCAGCGGCACACTCCCTCAGCCCTTCAGCGGTACACCCCTTTTAGCCCTCTAGCGGCCCACTCTCTCTCCAAAAAATGTATATAATGATAATAATAATGATAATGATAATAAGAAATGAATAAAAATTATGATAAATAAATAAATTTGAATATACATAAGAAATAAACAAAAATGTGAAATAGTAATAATAATAGTAGAAAAGAAGAGCATAATAATAAAAAAATAAAATAAAATAAAACAAAAATCATCCAGAACAAATATATAAAGGGGAATAAACAGCACCAAATCTTATGACTAAAAATCCCAGATAAAGAAGATGGTGAAATCTATATCGCAGCCCCGTCTCTCCCGTGACCCGGTGCCGAAGGAATAATGATGCCGCCCTTGCGGGTTGGGCCTGAGTCTTGGGAATTATCCCGAAATGGCCATGACCCGACCTCTCCCCGGGCCGACATTCCGACTAAACCGGACTCGTTTCTCAGGCCGGATCCCTTCCGAGCGGCCACTAGAATTGCCGCGTGTTCGGTAGACATTTGAACGGGTTCACCTCGATTCTCGCCGCGTTTCTACTACGGACCTGTGTCTGAACATGAAAAGACCCGTGAGCGACCAACATGGCCGACGGCTCCCACCCCGACGCGGTCTTGGCCCGGCATTGCTCTGGGCCGATAGCTCATCAAATCGGATTCATTCTACTGGGATTCGTTCCCGTCCTTTCATTGAAATTGCCGTAAACCTGGCATACATTTGTACGGGATCGTTTCCATCCACGTCGTACTTTCAATATGGGCCCTTGCTCGAACATGAAAAGGTCCGTGAGTGACCGATAAAATCGGAATAGAATGAGACGGTCCTCACCACCCCTGGGCCTCTTCCATGGGAATATCAATAAGACCTCCGTGGGCCACGCTTAGACCTCGGGTCCGTCCCAATCGTGGTCGCCGTTCGGCTCATATCCTCGGTCTATAGCCCGCTCCCTTCGAACACGTTTTCGGTTTTGGAGTCTAGTCCTGGGACTCTCCCCCGTTGCCCTCCGGCACCGAAAATATTAATGATGCCCGCGCAAGCCTCGTTCGGACCACGGGAGGCACCCCCACTATGGTCCTGACTCGATCTCGCACTGGGCTAATAAATCCACTAGCTTCCTGCTACACTAGCCGAGATTTAACCGAACGTCCCCAGTGTCTCGGAATAATATATGTTCGCCGTATCCCGGCATACATATGTCCCAGGTCCTCCCGCGACGATTACGATATTCTCAAGTCGGACACCTGTCCGAATATTAAACGGTCTCCTGAATGACCGATACGTTTCGAACGTTCGCTTCCCTAGACATAGGGCTTTCCAGCCGATTCAAGGGATATTCCCTCGTTGCCCCTTGGCACCGAAAATATTAATGACGCTCATGCAAGTCTTGCTTCGACCGCGGGGGGCCCACCGCAGTATGGTCGCAGCTTGCTCTTGCACCGGGCCAACAGATTTATTAGTTTTTGACCGCTCTAACCGAGGCTCAGCCGAACGTTCTCCGCTCTTCCGAACAATAGATTTGCCGTACCTCGGCATACATCTTCTCGAGCCAGACATTCGTTCGAACATTAAATGGTCAGTACACGACTGACATGCCCACGAATGGTTTTCTTCTCGCCCTCGCGTGAGAAATTCAATACCTCGTAATAGACCTTCCATGCAATTGATTTCTTGGCCATGAGGCCCTGAATCCCGGCGATTAATCAAGGGTGTTACCTCGTATGGGGGATGTAAATGACGCCGTGACCTTTATGGAGCGGCGGGTTTTGGTCCCGACACGAACCACACAATCGTCTGACCGAGTCAGATCGAGCGCACCGTGGGCTCTTCGGAGCCCGAATAAATTGTCACTTTGTGACTGGCATGCCCACGCACTTAATAAACGAATCAACCATTCCCGAATAGACGAGCATAATAAACGAACGAAAAGTGCGTCCACAACGGGTCACACGGAAAACACAGAAGCACGATTCCCAGGGCAACACACAAGCCACCTTGTTGATTTCCCATCTCAGGGCAAGCGGGAAACCTCCAGCTCCAGGCCGGATAATTGGACTCGCGGTCCAAGGCCAAACACGTGGCCCACACGGGAATCGCCTTCCAAAGAAACCCATGACATGCGGGGGAGACCCCACCGCACACACACCGATACACGGTGACTCGATCGAGCGTAACACGAAAGCCCGGAACACGTGAGGTCACCCGGACCTACTACACCTATGGGCACGCTAATCGAGGTAACACGGAATCTCCAGACACCCAAAGACACAGTTACAGAACTCCACAGGGTGTCAAGGACATTCACAAGACCTAAAGTCAACCACTGGGTTACAACCGGATCGACCAGAGGTCAAAACAACGCAAACGGGAACCGCAACATAGTCACGGTCACCTGAGGACCGCAACCATCTAGAAGCGGTCGACCGGGGACCGCGACTAAGCAGTCACGGTCGGGTCACGACCGCGACTGGCCAGACGCAGCCAGATGGTAGCGGTCTCCCTAGGACCGCGACCACACAGTCACGGTCGGGTCACGACCGCGACTGGACTAAGGCGGTCTATCGCACGTCCGCGACGCTTGCCGACGCTCTTGGGCAAACGCGGTTCTCCCAAGACCGCGACCAATGAACGCGGTTACTGGTAGACCGCGACCATTTCGGAAAATCGAGAACGGCGGGAAATCTCTAAAAAATCCACGCCACGCCCCCAAACATCCACAGATGAAGGGGAAAACATGGGGGAAGCTCCCCAGTAGCCCCTAGCATGCATCTATGGCCTCGGATCGGCCTAAAACGCAACGAAACGCTAGATCGAGCGATCACTCCCCCAAAACATGATTTTCCCCAAAACGCCTCAAACGACCCGCTCGGCTCACCACGGCGTACGAAACTCGCGGAAAATGAAGCACACGGGCTGGGGGTCCATCACCCTACCTCCACCGAAGATTTCGCGCACCGTGGACGCCGATCCACGAAGAAACGCCGTTTAAACCCTTGCCGGTTCACGATCCCACGAACCGCCTCCACCATCGCGATCCTCGTCCCGTGCCCATCGCTCCACGTCCCACGAGCCACGCCGCCCCGCCCTCGCCGCCTCCGTCGGCCGCCCGGAGTAAGAGGGGGAGAGGAGAGAACGTGAGAGAAGAGAGAGGGAGGGAAGAGAGAAATGAGAGGGGAGAGAGAGAAAAGGGTTATATATAGGAAAATTCAAAAATTTGGAAAAATCCCAAAAAATAGAAAATCACATTGTCGCGATCCTCGGAACGCACCGATCGCAACGGTACCACACTCGCCTAGGTGAACGGCCTAGTTCACCCGCAACGAGGTTCCGAAGGTATTACCGAAACACACACCGGGAATCGAAAAACACACGCGGAACGCTTTCGGACCTCCGAAACAACTCCGGATCGCGCTGATCCGAACACGAAAGATGTCCGAAACGAAATTTCGGACACAACGAAGTCGGACACTCCGAAAAACCAGACCCGGGACCCACAAAGGGGGATCCAAAAAACCCGGGGCATTACAGCCCTCCCCCCTTAAAGGAATTTCGTCCTCGAAATTCAGGACCTAGCACGAAGTCACAGGGGAAGAACACTGAACCGACTGACTTGCTGTCAGAGCTCCAGCACAGAAAATCTTGATCCTCACTAAAACACCAATCCTGAGGGACACAGCCAGACTTACAAACACACACAACACCTCGCTCCCCGCGCCGAGGACACTGGCCAACAAAGCAGGCATATACCAAAGGGCATAGTCCGGCATCACCTCAGACAACGTAAGAATCCACCATGGCACCGCAGCCACAATCTTACTCACCGAGGAAACACAACCCTCGACACGAGCAACAACTATTGATCCATCCAATGGTCAGCAGACAAATCGCACATCAGCTTCGCAGCCAGCTGATAGGTCGCGCACCCTCCTCAAGGGGGCAACCAAAACAGAGCCTCCATCAGCTCACGCAGCCATCTCGACAGACCGCATCCAGAACATCGGCTCAGCACCAAGAAACACCTCACCGTCACAATCCGACAAGACCGTAGAACCAGCAGACGCTACTGTGGTCGGTCACACGGTTAGGCTCACCAGCCACTCACAGCCGCCAACCGAGACCCATAGTCTGTCAGAGATCACTTCCTCAAAACACGATCTCAACCAAGGACACGGCTGGGAGTACAAGTCGGGCACCAAGCCACCGACTCTGACCAACACGTCCTCGACCATCATCAGGCGACATCCTCAACAACCTCATCCAGGTCCAACACCGACGCCTGACACGGCTTCCATTACAGGGACATGGTACTCATGCGACGCACTAGCCAACACTTTTCCCAACACTCCATCTTGTCAGTGCCAAGAATCACGATATCTCGGGCAACGGCACGGCAACAACACGTTTCACACAGAGGAACCAATCCTCCAATGCTCAACGTAAACTCAGGAATCCGCCCATAGCAACCAACGCTACGATCCTGAACCAATGGGTCACAAGCCTACCACGCTTCCGCTGCGCACTCTGATCCGCGTGCACAGCCGAGAAAGCAAACACCGCCCAACCAGCACTCGTCCTTCCGGAACAGCGCCAACACCCTCACACGACAAGGGAATGGGCACGACTTCTCACAGGCAACCACCTTGCCAAAACACGGATCACGTCTCGCACAGACTTCATGGCACACAAGGCCAATCAATCTGAACACACAATGCAAGACGACGAACCTTAGCCCAACACAATCTCTCCAACCAAATGGGAGACCAAACGCACTTCCGATCAACGGAAGAACTCCACGCTCGACCTGACCTCGAACCTCGTGCATGCTGGAAACAACACCATCCAGCACCAAGGAAAGCCATCGCTTCCATCAGGTCAGCGCCTCCGACACACTCGACGAGTGTCACGTCGGACCACAAGCACAGCATCTCTCGACGCACCACTGGTGCAATTCCTCAAACTGTAACACACCACATCAAGAGCCGCAACACGAGCCATAACGACAACCGCCGATGCTCGTCCTCGAGTCCCGAACTCGCCGTGGAGCCTTCACATCTCAAGCCAACTCCAGGGCGAACACAACCCATTCACACACAAGAGCGCAGGAGCAAGACTTACTGGGACACCACAGCCCAATCCTGTCTCGAAATTCATAAAACAACCGGGATCGACACGTCATTTCTGACGTCATAGAGCACGACAAGGACATCAGGCTCGACGAAACAGCAGCTCACCGAGAAGATATTCCGCTCACCCGAGCACACTTCTCGATCAGAACACCTCAGGAGCTGGACAAACCTCAAGCTGGAATGGCCAAAATCGACAGCAGCTCCCTCAGAGCACGCTCACGGCCACTTAACCACGAAAAATCCTCTCCAGCCACCTGACCACGCCGCAGATTCCTCGAACGCAGCGCCGCGAGCTAGCGCCTGTCAGCAACCTCTGCCCAATGCAGCACAACCAGGGCCACCACCGATGAGGGAGAAGGCTCTCAACCTCGATCCTTAGACCCCATGCTGGCACGAAAGCCGCGGACAGCAACTACCTTCACCCGCACAGTGCACTCAAGCTCTCAAGCGAGAAACAAAGCGGAAAAATAAGCACAAAACCCTAAGCCAGCTGCCGACTGTACTGGACCTTATGGACTCTGCTCACTGCAATATTTCGAATTCCTATGTACATCCACAACCATCGCTCTGATACCAGCTGTAACGACCCGAGAATTCGATTACCGGGAAGGCCCGATTACCCGAGACTCGCACCGCCGTCCACGAGCCGGGAGGGCTCGGAAGGGCTAAAAGGAGTGTGGAGGCACAAAGAAATAGGAAATAAGCAGGACAATTCAACAATTAATAGAAATAAATAAATAACTACAACAGAGTCCAGTCCAACAGAAAGTACAGTATAAAGCAGTAAAGCGTACCACATGCCGAGTGAACACTCGGCCCGGCGAGCTGGCAACTGAGAACCTCCGCTCCGCGCCCTCGAACCTCGAGGAAGAACCGCTACACCTGAAAAGCAGGGAATGAGTCTCCAAAATAGAGACTCAGCAGGGATCCCACGGAACCCCAACCGGAAACAACGACGGTAGCGGAAAGGAGGGCTACGAGAGCAACCACAACAGCAGGAACAGCAAACCCGGTGGCCGGTCGAAACTCGGCACTACAACTACTCCTATTGTACCAAAAACACACCCCGAACTCACAGTCGAGGCTACCGGACTACACTAGTACCGCTTACCGAAGTAAAAACACACGGCAACCATGCCGTAGAGGCCTGTCCGCCGAACACAGCCGACCTGGACACGATGTCCAAGGTGCAACCCCGACCATCCGATCGCGGGTACCGCACAACAAGGCGCAACCTTGGTAAAGCCACTAGCACTAGTCTCACGGCGCGAGAACCAACACACGCGCCACGGTGAAACAACCGAACTCGACGGTCAACACGACCGAGAACCCGAAGGTCGAAGTCACGGAACTGATAGTCTGTCACTCCCAACTCGACAGGAGTACCTCCTACTAGAAGCACAGTCGGTAGCGTCCCCTGACGACTCACACCGCACCGCAGGTGAACTGCCTGACGTGGTAGCGCCTACGAAAGGCACGAACACCGTACAAGTAACCACAAACAAGTGACTAGCTAGGGTCAGGCCCGTCGACGTGAGTCTAACCGCCCCCAACCACGTGTGCACACACAGACCACGCGTCCTAGGTCTGGCCCTCTGACCAGTTTTCCCCTGGCACTGGACTCTGATTCGACGAGGGGCCCGACGAAAACCAGTCTAAAACCGTCTCAAAGGGTGAGTGCCCGTACACCACTCCCAGGTGAGACCAGCACCTCGTACTGGTGGGCTACGACTAGTGGAGGGTCACTGAAGGAGTAGACTCTCAACTCAACGGAAAATAACGTCCGCATCCGACGACGTACGGGGACCACCCCACGTACCGGCCCCGTCGCACGGTGACCACAGTCGGAGAAGAAATAGGACTCACAGTCCACGGCCGCGCACGCACCCTGCGCGAGAGTCGAGAAAACTCAAGTGGCACTAAGCCACTGGGCTCTGGACAGTCATCTAGATGCACTACACCCAACGGTCCTTGAGTCACAAGACTCGGGGTCAAGACCGTTGTACGCAACATCACAAGGCCGTCAATCTAGTCCAATCTCTAGGTCTAAAACCACGGTAGCACGAGTACCGAGACATCTCACGAGCCGCCAAGACCACTCCCTCGGGAAGGAAACGCAAGGGACTAAGGCCACCCACACGGGCCACATGGAAAACACAGAAGTACGATTCCCAGGGCAGCACACAAGCCACCTTGTCGATTTCCCATCTCAGGGCAAGCGGGAAACCTCCAGCTCCAGGTCGGATAACTGGACTCGCAGTCCAAGGCCAAACACGTGACCCGCACGGGAATCGCCTTCCAAAGAAACCCACGACATGCGGGGGAGACCCCACCGCACACACACCGATACACGGTGACTCGATCGAGCGTAACACGAAAGCCCGGAACACGTGAGGTCACCCGGACCTACTACACCTATGGGCACGCTAATCGAGGTAACACGGAATCTCCAGACACCCAAAGACACAGTCACAGAACTCCACAGGGTGTCAAGGACATTCACAAGACCTAAAGTCAACCACTGGGTTACAACCGGGTCGACCAGAGGTCAAAACAACGCAAACGGGAACCGCAACATAGTCACGGTCACCTGAGGACCGCAACCATCTAGAAGCGGTCGACCGGGGACCGCGACTAAGCAGTCACGGTCGGGTCACGACCGCGACTGGCCAGACGCAGCCCGATGGTAGCGGTCTCCCTAGGACCGCGACCACACAGTCACGGTCGGGTCACGACCGCGACTGGACTAAGGCGGTCTATCGCACGTCCGCGACGCTTGCCGACGCTCTTGGGCAAACGCGGTTCTCCCAAGACCGGGACCAATGACCGCGGTTACTGGTAGACCGCGACCATTTCGGAAAATCGAGAACGGCGGGAAATCTCCAAAAAATCCACGCCACGCCCCCAAACATCCACAGATGAGGGAGAAAACATGGGGGAAGCTCCCCAGTAGCCCCTAGCATGCATCTATGGCCTCGGATCGACCTAAAACGCAATGAAACGCTAGATCGAGCGATCACTCCCCCAAAACATGGTTTTCCCCAAAACACCTCAAACGACCCGCTCGGCTCACCACGGCGTACGAAACTCGCGGGAAATGAAGCGCACGGGCTGGGGGTCCATCACCCTACCTCCACCGAAGATTTCGCGTACCGTGGACTCCGATTCACGAAGAAACGCCGTTTAAACCCTCGCCGGTTCACGATCCCACGAACCGCCTCCACCATCGCGATCCTCGTCCCGTGCCCGTCGCTCCACATCCCACGAGCCACGCCGCCCCGCCCTCGCCGCCTCCGTCGGCCACCCGGAGTGAGAGGGGGAGAAGAGAGAACGTGAGAGAAGAGAGAGGGAGGGAAGAGAGAAATGAGAGGGGAGAGAGAGAAAAGGGTTATATATAGGAAAATTCAGAAATTCGAAAAAATCCCTAAAATAGAAAATCACACCATCGCGATCCTCGAAACGCACCGATCGCAACTGTACCACACTCGCCTAGGTGAACGGCCCGGTTCACCCGCAACGAGATTCCGAAGGAATTACCGAAACACACACTGGGAATCGGAAAACACACGCGGAATGCTTCCGGACCTCCGAAACAACTCCGGATCGTGCCGATCCGAACACGAAAGATGTCCGAAACGAAATTTCAGACACAACGAAATTGGACACTCCGAAAAACAAGATCCGAAACCCACAAAGAGGGATCCAAAAAACCCGAGTATTACACACTCTCTCTCTCTCTCTCTCTCTTGGGGGAATGGAGCCGGACGCAAATTCAAAGTCCAGCCCACGGGGGTGGTGTCTACCATTAATGTGATGAGACCCTCCGGAGACGTGCGTCACTGCCGTTGGAGGGCGGAGTCACATGCGGGTATATCTTCTGGACCTGAGCCTACGCTGTGACAACTAGTGATGTGCTAAACTAGGACTGCTGGAAGTGGACTGATCAGAGTGCTGGGTCTCGATGGTGGGCCGTCAAGATGGGCCTTACTGGAATTTCCCTTCCTCAAGATAGTTGTCAAAACACTAGCTCTTTCTACAAGTTAAAGATACCTTACAGATCTACTCTTACGTTAATATTCTACCTCGAATTAATTAGGGCATAGTTAGAGCCTTATGGTTAAGACTGGACTGTGAGTTTAAAATGACAAAAATGTTCCATAGTCATATTTCTTACTGTATACCGTACGCGTTTTCTTAGCCTACTAGCTATAAGGATAACTATTTGGTTAAACAATCTTGTATTCGATCGATCCTGCACCACATGGTGTTCTAACATATGATGATATAATACCAAGGGTATGAAGATAACTACGTTTGGTATACATTAATTGATGCTGTCATAGTTAAATCCCAAACTTAATAGTACATAAATATTTTTATATTTCTTCCGTCACATAGTTAACGAAGAAAGACGTAGCCACGGCTTTCAGGTCTAAATGTGCAACGATTCTCAATTCTTATAAGAATCGGCTGGCTTAGTTCATTTGATCTCATGATGTTCTTGCATCCGATAATTTATATATATTATGAATAGGTTAGCATATATATATATAGGTAATTTAATGACATTAGGAAGGATGTGCAGTTATACGCTTTTCTTACTAGAATATTTCTGCAATTGCATTTCTAAGAGGAATTTATAAGAAAAGCCCTGTTTTTGTATTCCTTGGAGTAAGTTGACCAAGAAACTGTCAAGGACCTGACTAATTTAACCAGGAAGACGTCATTATCCCATTCAAATGCCCTGTGCGCAGCAGAACCTAACACGAAGTCGTCCTCCATTATAAAGCCGCCCAGGTATAGCCAGGCCTGTTCACATTCATCTTTCCTCTGCATGCACCATTTCCCTGTTGGTGGTGGTGACGGAGAGAGGAGAGGGGAGGATGGCCTTCGGGGAAGCGATACTATCGGCTGTCCTGAAAGAAGTAGTCAGTAAGTTGGCCTCTCCTGTTCTCTCCGAACTGGGGAAGCTCTACCATGTGAAGGACGAGCTGAGGAGACTGCAGAGGACCTTGGTCCGCCTCCAGGTCATGCTCCGAGACATGGAGCGGAGGCAGATCAGTGATGAGCACTTGGCGCTGTGGCTGCAGGAGCTCAAGGACGCAGCCTATGACGCCGAAGACTTGCTGGACGAGTTTGAATACGAAGACCTGCGCCGCAAGGATGTGGACGATGTGGGCCGATGCGGACCCTTATTGCAGCTGCTCGAAAAAACCCAGGTGCGTAATTATCTCTTCTCTTGTCTAAACCCCCGTGGGCTTCTCCTTCGCCGCTCAATGGCTCATCGGATCGATGAGTTGCGGAGGAGACTGGATGACATCGCCAAGGACAGGAACGACCTCAGAGTGGTGGAAGAACTGGGTGGCCGCCCCGACCCAGATGAGTACTGGACGTCGAGAAGGAGGCCGACCCCTGCCATTCTGGGGGAGGTCTTTGGCATGGAAACTGAGAAAGAGGAGGTCCTCAAGTTCTTATTAGCGTCCTCAAGGGATAACAACATCGACGTTGGCGCATCGTCGTCTTCATCTGTCCATGCCCGTCACACTCATGTCTCTGTCATTGCCATAGTAGGAATGCCGGGTGTCGGGAAAACGACGCTCGCTCTGCTTGTCTACAACGATGGCAGGGTGAAGGAGTACTTTGATCAGAGGATGTGGGTGCGGGTGTCTCATGACCTCAACATAGAGAAGCTTAGCAGGCAGATGTTGGAGCACTTTGGTGACCACCAAGCAAATTTGAACATTGAAAACCCGAGTGTGCTGCAAGAGAGACTCAGGGATAGGCTGAAAGGGACACGCTTCTTGCTTGTATTGGATGATGTTTGGGATGAAAACCACAGCAAGTGGCGTGATGTACATGCTCTGTTGATTAATGGGGAGAAGGACAGCAAGGTCATAGTTACTACAAGAAACATTAAGAGGCTTCCTTCTGCTGTGAGAACAACCAAAATAGTAGTATTGAAGGAGATGGGATTCCAACAGTGCTGGTCAATATTCAAAAGCTGTGCATTTGAAGATGGAATATCTGGGAAGCATCCAAGACTAGAAGCCATTGGTAAGGAAATTGTGAAGAAACTCGAAGGTCTGCCTTTAGCAGCAACGACAGTTGGAGGAAGCCTACGGGGAGAGTTGGAAGAAAGACAATGGAGAAAAGTTCTAGAAAGCAAACTGTGGGAGTTGGGGCGAGGTGAAGGTGGCATATTCCCTGCCTTGAGGCTGAGTTATGAGCACCTTCCTCCACACCTGAAACAGTGTTTTGCCTACTTTTCCCTGTATCCGAAAGACTGGATATTTCATAAAGATGAGCTAGTTCAGCAATGGACAGCGCAAAGTTTTCTTCAGTATAGTCAAGGAAGGGAACGGATGGAAGATGTTGGGAGTGATTATTTTGATGATCTAGTCAACAGATCCCTTATCCAGCTAGTTGATGGCAAATTTGTGATCCATAACTTGCTACATGAGCTGGCAGAATTTGTTTCTAAACCCCATTATTCTTACATAAGAATCCAAGAGGTGGGGACAATCACAAAAGATGTGTGCCACCTACGTCATCTGTCATTATCAATACCAAAAGAGCAGCCGGATGCAAAAGATTTTGAGAACTTGTGTAAATTTGGTAGATTGCGCACCATTATATTCTGGTTCCGCTACTCAAGCACCAAATTAAGGGTTCCACTTGACCTATTCATCAACATTAGGTGCTTAAGGGTATTAGATATCTCTGTTGGTGGCGTTGAAATCTTACCCGCATGTATTGGCAAATTAAAGCATCTTCGATATCTAGACCTTAGAAGAAACCCTATAAAAGAACTCCCCACATCCTTATGTAGCATCTACAGACTTCAAACACTCAAGTTAAATGGATGTCATCAACTTATTGGGTTACCTATCGGCATAAGCAACTTAACGAACCTCCGGCATCTAGAGGTAGAAGCTGATATTATTTCTAGGATGGTCGGGATTGGAAGGTTGACAAACCTTCAGAAGTTAGAGGTGTTCCGTTTATCCGATGGAAATGGAATCAGTATAAGCGATTTGAAGGACCTAAATGACCTTGGAGGTAAACTTTGCATCCAGAATCTAGAGAGAGTCACGAGCAAAGAAGAGGCTAGTCAGGCCAGGTTAAACCAAAAACTATGGTGGTTCTAGGTATCCAGCCTGGATGGAGGATCAATCAATCTCCCAACTAGAAGCCATCTGCCTAGAAGGGTGCAGAAGATGGAATGCCCTTCCATCGCTTCGTCAGTTGCCTTTCTCAGAGTTCTAAATATAGCACATTGTCCTCAGTTGAAGGAATTGCCTCTCCTTCCAACCACACTGCTAAGACTGTCTCTGCTGGATGTGGGTTTGAGTGCTCTTCCAGGATTGCAGGAGCTGCAACATCAAGAACTTGAGATATCTGATAATCTTGAACTGAGAGAAGCATCCCATATCCCCGTCACACTAAGAGAACTAAGAATAAAGAATGTTCCATTAATGGAGTCTCTTCCGGCATTTTGGAGATTCCAAGAGGCGACCAGACAAGGTACCTGCAACAATGGTCCATCCCTCTCTATATTGAAAATCCAAAGTTGCCCCCGCCTGACATCCCTAAGGAAGGGTTGCTACAGCACCACCTGCAGGTATGCATGCAAACTATTATATTCATGAAAACACAAGTGTTAGGTTAACGGCCGGATGGTAACATGCATGTCTTAAGTTATTTTTCTTCTATCTTCTAAAAGTAAACTTATGAGTTGGTGGTGATTGAAGAGAGATCATGCATTTATTTATTTGACCCTTTTATTTGTCATGGTCATGAAACAACTCGCACATATACTCCATCCACTTTCTTCGATCAATATGTAAGGTGTATATATATGCCTGATAGTTAGATGTATATTAATGTTCAGAAATGCAAGTATCTTTATACTTTCTTTTATGTACGTTCTGGGCAAAATATGGGTGATCAGATCATCAATTACCATTCCACATTTTATAAAACATCGATCCCTACTTGCAGGCTTTGCGAACACTAAGCATTATTGACTGTCCAGAGTTAGTACAGTGGCCTGAAGGAGAGGGCATACGAGCAACCCTCCTCTCCATAGAAGATGAGTTGTGTTTGGAAAACTGCCCCAAGCTTATGGCCTTTCCAGAGGGCTGTGTTCTGTCGGCTTCACTAAAAAAGCTCACAATCAGGGATTGTCCCTACGTCCCAGACAGTTCTCTCTTCATCCAACTACATAACCTAACTTCAAAGGATGTTTACGTAGAGAAGGAGTACCAAAAGTTTACATCCTCCTGCAATGAAGCATTACAGCATGTGAGGGAGCTCGACGTGTTAGATATTAGATATGTCCTACATGATGACAGTACTGATGATCAGTTGTCGAGCAGGCAACGGGGATCTTCAGACTTTCTTGGGAAGTTGTTGAATGATGGGGAGACGATGTTGGAGGAGTTGCTCTCTGGAATCGATGCTGACGATGACGACATTAATGCTTTCAACCTCAGTTGTCATCCCTCCCCAACACATGATGATGAGGAATGCCCAGTGACTGTCTCCCTCGTATATGACAGGGTATCACTGTCATGCATAGGGCTTGATGATGCCGTTCTAACTCGGCAAATCAAGATCACAATGGGGAGCAATGCACCGAACCAGAAATCCACTAAGGGCTCACTTTTTAGGTGCCTACATAGCTGCCATGAGAGTGCTTCTTCACTCCGTTGGTTGGCGATTTCAGGTTTCCCTTCCGACGAGTTAATCCATGTGCCTGGGGAGGGTTCATTCCTTCCTCACCTGCCCTCACTCCTTTCACTGGTGTTCAGAAACTGTAGAAGGGGAATTAGGAGATTACCCATGGAAACTCTGCTGTGCCAACTGAGCTCATCTCTGAGGGAATTGAGCATCATGAACTGCCCAGAGATATTGTTGTCTTCCGTGGATGAGGCAATACATTCCCTCCCTTCCATTCGAAAACTAGCAATACTGGAATGCCCCAATCTGCTCAGTGGCACAGGGTGTGACGATCTGCTCTCAAGTAGTGGCCGGTCACTGTCCTCTTGCGCCTCGTCATCATCAATGCCACCTCCAGTGCCCCTCCAGTCGCTGACAGTGGACGACCTTAACCTGCTCCGTGACCGGTGTTTTGTTTGCAACCACCTCACCGCCCTCCACGAGTTGCGCTTATGGGGATTTGAACTTTCATCGTTTTTGGCAATAGATCTAGACACGATGAGGAGCATCGCCGGACCAGTTGAGATTTTGGAATTCATGAAGTGTTCAAGCCTGCCCTCGGAGATAGGGTGCCTCTTCCCTTCTTTGAAGCGCCTTCAGATAGAAGAGTGCCCGGAGATCCGCTGCATGCCAGAGAGAGGACTCCCTCACTCGTTGGAGAGGTTGGAGATCACGGATTGCCCTACTCTGGCGAAGCGGTGCCGCCCCCCTCGAGAGGACGAAGACAGCGAGGGGGAGGATGCTACAAGATCACTTCACGACATGTCTTCGGACTGGCAACTCGTGGCTCGCATCCCCAACATAGAGATCGATGGCAGGATCGTACAGGGATCCTAGCGCAACAGCTGATGACGGGCCATTCAATTTCATACATCAGGAAGGTTTGTATTTTTTTTTGCCCTTTTTAGAGTTGTTTTGGTTTGCACATGTACATATATCCCGCTTAAAACTTTATTTTCATAAAAAAATTATCCGGAATTTATGTCTACTTATATATCTTTGTTAGACGAACATATATATTATAATGGGCAACTCCGTCTCATAACCGTCTATCATGCACGTTGTCAAACTTAATTTCTTGTAATTAGACATTCATATATAGAGCCTCATTATTAAAATGAAATATTGACCATATTAATTAAGTACCCTATCCTATCTTGTCTTTTTTTACGAATTCGAGATCTATATTTGCTGATATACCCTTATCAAATGCATATGTTGTCATGTCGTCGTGGCATAGCAACTGACTGTTGTGGTAGGGTTAAAGGTGACAATGTGCATTTGACAGGGAAATGCAAATACAAGGTGGATTTTTGGACAAACAACAATTTAAATATGGTCTAATTAATGCAAAAAAGAGAAACTTTTTATTAAACTTTTCCCATGTCACTTTCTTCTTCTTTCTCCTCTCTTACAAATTTATACAGTTGTATACAGTGCTATGATTAATTTAATTATTTTTATCTCTCTCTCTCTCTCTCTCTCTCTCTCTCTCTCTTAACAGATCGATGGGGGAAGATATAATATGATGACTTTGAAGCTGATCATATTGCTAGTATGTCTCTATATATGCAGGGTAATTAAGCTGCCCTCCTGCTTCAGTTGTCTATTATACTTTGCAGCAAAATTATCATATCTCATGCATCATATGTTATTTGATTCGTGCAGTCATTCGCCAAAGCATGCGATCGATATATATACATGCGTAATCCCAGGTTAATTTATAATGTGGTGTGAGCTTCGAGCTAGATAGTAGTTCTTGTATGCGTACATAATTAATGTATATATGTTCATTGTTTGCATCATTGCATGGACGTTGTCCTGTAAACTACACAGCCATTTTTCTCGATCTGTCAGTGATTTGCTATATATTGGAGATGATCACAGTGCATTGCTAAATTAATGCACGTCTTTTGTTTATAACAAAGGAAGTTGTATATATAATTTATGTGGGGTTAGTGCATTCGATCTCAAGGGGTGGAATGTACTAACCGACCTCTATTGGGTGAGTTACGTGTGAGAGCTAGGAGCAGTGGACTCACACCTCTCTCTCTCTCTCTCTCTCTCTCTCTCTCTCTCTCTCTCTATCTCCTCCCGGATAACTTACCCCTGCTATATATATATCCTAACCGTTTAACAAAACTGGGCCTTAACTACCTTTGGCTAAATGCTACTACTGAGCAAACCCTGATCACGAGTCATGAGGCTTTCATTTTCCAACGTTGTGCAAATACTACCGTTACCGTGTGTCCTCCGTCGCTTACAAAACTACGAGAAGAAGGAAAATTTGTATCCAAGACGTTAACATTTTTTGCGATGAAGTATGGGTGAATCAGCGACGGATTTCATCCGTCCGTCGCTAATGACATATTTTCTTGTAGCGACGTTGAATAATTACTCCGATGTAACAGTGCCGGCTCCCGCCATAACCCAATTGAGCATGAATCAAGACATATTAATGACAAAAATTAATATCCTATCGCATGTTTGCACAGCTCGTCCAGCTCATTTTAAAAGTCTGATTTTGGATTGTTGTAACTTCGATTCTAGGATGAGGCCGCCATGAAAGGTGAACATATATTCGCATGCAGAATGTAAATTAATTACGTACGTAAGGTTAATTTGAAGGGAAACACTACGAATGCAACACTTGATCTTTTTTTGAATCTTTGTTTTTAGTGGCTCTCACCCAAGTTCTCTGAGAGCGAGTGCCACGTCACTAAGCGACGTGACATGGGGTCAAATAAACATAAATTTCTCTCATGTGAATAGTAAAAAATAATAAATTCATCTTACATGAATAGTAAAAAATATTATTAAAAATATTATTTTTTACTATTCACATAGGATAATTTTATTTTTATTTGACTCACTCCACGCCATCAGGTGACATGACACTCACGCTCACAGATAATTAATTTGGGGGTGAAAGCCACTAATAAAAATTCAAAAAAATTTAAATGTTTCACTAAGTGTTTCTCCGAGGTTAATTATAGCGGCGGGTGTAATTAGTGTAAGTGATGCACTAATAAATGTTTCTCTAATTTGAAGAGTAAGTATATTTTTCCTAGAGAGAGAATTCCATAGTCTTCGACAAATTAAGTCACACCATTGAGTCTTAAGAGCTTGAAGTTCAAACTTGGAAATGTACTTCTCATTGTAAAAGTAGGCTAATTAATTAAACATTACGTGTAATTGGCCCTCCCCAAGCACCACCGCTGTGGTGGAAGGCTCGTGTCTCCTGATTGATCCCCCTGCATCGGCCTGATCAGTTTAAGAATTTTAATCTGTCTCCTGTCTCCTGAGACTTTTTTCTTTTGGCCACGGGGCTGGATATTACCTGAGAGGGGGGAAAGGAGGACAGGAAACATACCGAGACTCCGGAAGGTAAGTCCCAGCACCTCCGAGAGACGTCTCACTCTAGAGGCGCCGAGAGTCTCGATAATCAACTTGGCAGAGTTTACAAAGTTTCAAGTTCACAGCCGGCTCCAACTTAGCTATTCAATGTTGCCAAGCAGATGTAATCAAATATTCTATTGTCAGAGTACACATCTAGCATGCGCGCATATATATATATATATATATATATATATATATAGTCATCTGTCGCTTGTTAAAATCACAATTTGATGGGACGACATTAATTAATCACATCCGTGCATATCTGAAGAACTTCTTGTGGTGACCCTTAACATCCCTATTGTGCCAAGATTTCGTAACAACATTGAATGAGAAGAGTGGCATTCTATTATTTTTCCCATTGAGGAAAATTGCAAATAAGAAGGTATAGATGGAAGTATCTAGTTTAACAACTATTTAGTTTTGGCATATATTGTATCTCATCACAAAGATCATCTTGTTGGTGTGTGTTTAAAAAAATCAATCCAGAAAAGCCAATGGCAAGATAGTCGAAATATCACGGTCTTCTGAAAGCAAAACCAATACAAACTCGTTTGCACAATGATGTGTGGATCATCATTTTGTGCTTGATAGATGGGCCCTTCCTCCTCCTCCAAAAGAACATAAAAATTCAAGGCCTATTCATCAACTTCTCTGCCCTCTTCTTGATATGTCAGTATGTAAAGAATTTCCTCGTGATGGTTTAAGGATCAAGCTGATGTTCTGCTCTACATTAACGATTATGATATTCATGGAAATCAAAGGATGCAAAGTTTGTTCATACAGGACAAATAGACATCATTGTACACTCCATATCTTATAACCTTGTCAGATGTTCATCAGCTAGATTAGAAAAAAATTGTGCTATGTCAATTTACTGGTACGCTAAATAAAAATTGGTCTATGTTCTATCCCTCCTAATTTCACTCTTTTCTTGGATGATCCTCATCTTCCTAATACCTTTGTGGTATGTATCCAAATCCAAGAAATAGAAATGATGTCTCGATCAATCTGTATGTGTTACTATACATTGCATCCCGATGCATCTTCCACATAACTAATATTATTGTTTCTCATTTTCGTCAACTTTATGCTGCGCATTTTTTTCCTTAGGCTCAACGGAGATATTTCGAATGTTGGACCAACCTTAGAAATTGAAGGTTTCTTACAAGGTTATCCCGCTACCTAAAAATTTCCATCTTATTTAGAATTTATTCAGAAAAAAATCTAAAAAGAAATGGTTATCTAGGTACCTTGAACAACATTCCCTTTGATTCTCTACCCTTCAGTTATTACCCCTCTTCTAGTATGTAGTACATCTATTTCCAAACTTCCCCCAATTCTTCCTGCTGTAAAAAATCTTCCTTCTTCTATTACAAATTCCCCAAATTAGAATCCTACTGAAATAAGGATGATGCAATCTACTGGATCCGTAAATTCTGAGCACGATTGTATAGTCTCTAGTGGTCGGTCTCCAAAAATGACTTACAAAACTACAACCCCAGGACACGTCGAAAAAGAAAAGGTTGAGTTGAGAGCAGATGTCATTTATTTGCTGCTTTATAAAGCTGATTCTAGTCAAACTCATAAAGATGAAACAAGACAACTCAACTACATCGTTCACTGGACTTCTTGTGCTGAATAAAAGTATATTACTACTATTGAAAACCAATTTAAAAAGTTAATTAGAATTTGCTTGCTTTAAAAGCTTTTCTACTTGAAAAAGAACAAAAGAAGCCTTAAGTCTAAAAAAGAGCTCTTTCCCCCCCATGAGTCAAACATCAAACTTCTGATGGGTTTCTCAGTTGATTTTAGAAAAATGAAAGTGGCCAAATTTGATCATTCAATTATTTTGCCAAAAGATCCCAATGTAGGTGGCAGGCTCTTTGTCTTGACACCCGTGGCCCAGTTTGTCTTTGGATTCCAGGGGGGCCTAAGATTGGACTAGACTGGGTTACCAGCCATCCGTTTTTCTTAGTCTCTTTTGGTAGTTAATTTTTAGGCCCTTGCTCTTTATTTCCTTGCTTTCTACATGGCTAACTCTTTTGCTTGCCCTCTTATTTTCCCAGGGGAATGTCATGTTGTCTGTGTACTCCTTTCTCAGTATTAATAAAATCTAGGATCACAGGTACAGTCTGGGGGAGTGAGAACATTCTCCCTTTTTGAGGGAGGGTGCACTCGATCAGTTTCTGTCCTGCTTGGTCGTTTCTTGATTTTTTTAAAAAAAATCCCAATGCACCTTTTACTACAAATAAAGTCAAAGGACTATTGTCAATACAATGAAAACAAAACCTCCAAAACAAAAATTAGATTCCAGCAATAGGTTCAAAGACCATATTATTGAACTTGGCGTGGACATTCCAAGCTTATATATTGATGAAGTGAAGATTAATGAAATAGAAGATATCCTTCAAATTTGGGCTCAACGAGTTTATTTAGCCTAACAAGCTAGAAAAGTATCAAACAAACAATTATTCAACTTCTTATATTTAACCTTTATAGGCAAACTCAAGCATTTGTGGGACTATTTAGAAAAATAACAAAAACAAGACATCATACAAAATGGGGTGCAATATTTAGGCAATCAACTGCTTCAAGAATTTTATCCATCAAGAGCCTATCAAATTGGCACAGATTTGCTTCTCTTATCTTGAAGGAAATTTAAAAAAAAACTTGATGATTTTGAAGACTATGTTAACAATTATATGAAAGAAATCTATAGACTCGGGCAACATTACTCTCTTATTGAAAAAGCCCAATTCCTTGCTTCAATGCCTCCATCTACAGATAATCTTGTGCTCGAGGAATTGAGTTCAAAAAATATAACTCTTGACAGTTTGCTCTTTGTTGATATTGTTCAGCATATTAGACAAGGAACTAAAAATTTTCTATGGCATGCATGCCATGAAAATTTTACCTCATATTTCACAAAAGACTTGTTCTTAAATATCTAGTGCTAAACAAGGGACGGCATCATCAATAAGATCCAATTTAAAGAAGTCATCGCTCATATAACCATAACCATAAACGACATTATCTAGGGTAATATTTACATAACTGTCAACAAAAGTTAGACAAAAATTAAGGGCTAACAAACTATAAATGGACATAAGATTATGCCAGACTCGTGACACGTAAAGTACATCATTCAAGATCAACGTTCAACCATTCCTAAGATGGAATTGATACGAACAGACTCTCAAGATGACATGATATATATATTATATATACTATAATATAATACATAATATATATAAATGAAGTTTATAATCTATCTCGCAAATCTCAGAAGAGATACAAATGGCGTAAGCCCCTAATTTTAGCGCTTACGAAGAAGAAGGCAATCCAAACCTTACATTTTTTTTAGAAGAAGAAAAATAGTTAGGTATCAACTCTCAAAATCGGATGAATGCTATGCTTGAAAAAAGAACAGATATTTTGCCAAAAATTGCCCAAATAAAACTCCAAATTGAGTAAGAGTCATTTCCAAATACAAGAAATTGATGAAGATTGGGAACTTAGTAAAACCCAAGAGCAATTGCTACAAGCTTATGAAAAAGGAGACATAATCTATAAATTGGCCTCTGACTTTGAAGCTTCAACAGCAGATTCTGAATATTTGATTACTTCTGAAGAAGAAGGTGGAGTTCTTAAACTTCAAATGATTCAATCAAAACTCTCTCCTAGTTCTTCTAGCTCTGAGGATTGGTGGATTAATCCCACTACTCCTTCAACCTATACATCATCTTCTAAATCAATCTATTATAATGTTGAGGAAGATTATTCTTCTGAGACTATGAATTCCTTTAAAGAAGAATTAAAGGATTTTTCCAATCCTTTTGACACTATAAAAGAAGTCAAAGCACTAGCCATATTTATGGGTGATTATAAAAAATATGCAATTCTAGAAATAGTCATTCTTGATAATAAGGTCACTAGCTATTCCAAATCACCAACTCCTCCAAATCAAAAAATGATCAAAATTACAAACGATATAGTCATTCTACATGTAGTCGATGAAAATCAGTAATGGAGACAATATTAATTTTTTATTAATACAGGAACAAATATCAACTAGTGTACTAAAGAATATTGGAGCAATTGGATTTATTTTGCTGATTGTAGCACTTTACAAACCATAAATGGTGACAGACCTATATCTCATTTTACAAAAATATTTTTCAAAAAATCTTTTGAAAAAAATGTCACATCAATATGAGTTTGGAGTGTGAAGTTATAGAGGTTCAATGACATCGAGTGGGTGATACCCTGTAGGGGATGACCCTTGAATTGGTGCTCCACCTCAACTGACTCGATGACAAAATAAAGCCTAAACGAGGCATGTCATATACCATTGGAAAGTTCTTCTAGAGAGAAATCCAATGCAACAAATGATGCCTCAACTCAAGATTGAAGCACGATGTTATGGAGTTCTGAAGGCGTCAAGTGGACGACCCCGTAAGTGGACAACCCCGTGAGTATGCACTCCATCCTCCCATCGTCTCAAGGATAAAATGAAGTCTAATTGTAGGATGCTATACACCATTGGAAATCTCTTCTAGATAGGCATCAAACACAAGAAATGGCACCTCAATCTGAGGTTGGAGCATGAAGTTATGGAGGTCTGAAGGTGTCAAGTAGGCGATCCCCCCTAAGTGGGTGTCCCCACTCATGACACTTTGAGGATAAAATGAATTCCAAATGGAGCATATGTAGTGTCCTCATAATTCGGATTGTGTTTCTATGGGTTTCGAATCCCGTCGATGAATATTCAGATTTTAAATATTGGATCTTCGGATCTCTAAATATGAAACATCAATGCATTTTACGATCACTGTGGTGTAATAGGTGAGTTACGCGTTTTTCAACAACCGCGGGTCAAAATTATCTAAATCTCTTTTTCTGGATTTTTGAAATCTCATAAATCAAACCCTGCATAAAACTCCCCACCCCTTCTCTCCCTCTCTTCCTCTGTTTCACTCCCTATCCATCATCCTCCGGGCAGCTGACGGAGATGGTGGAGGGAGAGGAGGCTGGGTGACGGCAGCTGGACGGGAGCGGGATCGTGCGGTGGAGCGGCGACGGTTCGTTCGCGGAGGTGGAGGATCGGCCATGAGAGATTCGTCGTTCACGGAGGTGTGGATCTGGAGATTTCGATGTAGTAAAGCTTCGTGAGAGGTAGGGGGATGGATTCCGGCCCTTCCTTTGTTAATTCCCCATAGTTTTGTGCTGAGGTGAGGCCGAGAGAGGGTTTAATTCGAATTTTGGGGAAAAAAACGTGCTCAGGATTGTGAGCTAGATTTCGATCGATCCGAGCGAGTATTTGTAGTTTAAATGAGGATTTTCTATAGTATGGATTTCGGGGAGAGTTTCCACGATGTTTTTCCCCTCGTTTAGAGGTGAGTGGGGCGTGGTTCGGAACCCCAGAAGAAGTTGTCTGGAACCACCCTACAAAGGCGGCCAAGTCAATGGCCGTCGGGGTTTGCTAGGTGGCCAAAGGCCTGGCAGCCTAGGCCTGGTAGGCAGCCACCTCTCTAGTATCCCATGGGACAGTGCCCAGGTAGGCGGCCACAGAGAGTTGACCGCCTAGCACTGGAGGACAGCCAGCTCTGCGGCCATCCTGGGATGGTGCCCTGGTGGGCGGCCAAAGAGATGGCCTCCCATGGGCGGCCATCAGGTTAGCCGCCCAGGCCAGTGTGTCCTAGACACCCTCGTCGATCCTGTTTTGTGTTCTCGGGTGTCCGTGATTATCGTGGTTCCAAGGAGGGGTGTACCCACATGATTCCATGTGCCCGCAGAAGGTGGTTTCCACGTGGTTTCGTGTGTCTGCGGAGGGTTGTTCCCACGTGAGTTAATGGGCCGACAATCGCTGGTTTCTGTTATCCAGCCTTGTGTACTTGTGGTTTGGCGGCGTAGGGCCGCGTCATACCGCAGTTCGTGTGTGTGAGTAGATAAGTGGTTTCCATTTGATTGCGTGGCTTATAGTTCTCTCAGAGTGACACCTAGCTAGTGTAGCTTCGTAGGTGCCTTGCACTAACCAGCCGCAAGGTCGAGGGTATACGACCCGTGATACGGTTTGCTACGTAGCAGCTTGCTGGGTACGGGGCATTAACCAACCGCAAGGTTGAGGGATTTCTCGTGATATGGTGTAGGCTAGTTACTGTGGGACCCCCTCTTTTGCTGCGACCTGAGTCCGAGTTTGAGGGAAAACTGACTACAGGACCTTAGACGGTGGGCAGTCCGTTTGTGTGTGGACATGTGGTTGAGGGCTTCAGACACGTGCTGACGAGTACAACCCCAGCTAGTCCCAGTGAGTTGTTGTGTGTCTCTGTTGCACTCTTGGAGGAGAGGTGGACCAGGCTTGGGACCGGTGGCCCGATATAAGATGTCAGTGGATGCCTTCGACTGTGTTTCTCCGCTGCACTCCTAGAGGGGAGGTGGACCAGGCGTGTGACTGATGGTGCAGTATAAGAGGTCAATTGATGCATCCGGCCAGGTCCCTCTGCTGCATTCTTAGTGGGGAGGTGGACCAGGCGTGGAATAGTAGGCGTGGTGTAAGACGTCAGTGGATGCATCTAGCCTGATTACTAGTGCGTGGGTTCTCCTGTCACTCGTGGTTGTGATTTTCTCGACAGTGAGGTCGAGGTCTTCCCGACAAAGAGGTTGTGGTACTCTCGAGGGTGGAGGTCGTGCTTTCCCAACCGAGTGACCTTGGTTGTGATTTTTCGACTATGGTGGTCAAGGTTTCTTTGTTATGTGTAGTGGTAGTGTCACTGTAATTTAGAGTGACCGACAGGTGACTGTGTGACAACGTTCTGAGTAGCTTCGTATGTTATGCTCCACCCGTTACCTGATGCTGTTATTATTATTCATTGTTAATGTTTATTACTATTACGTTATGGTGGGGATCCACGAGACCCCTATTGAGCTAATGAGATGAGACTCACCCCTTCTTCTTTCAGATGCGACGTTACCTCCCCAGAGTCGGAGTATGTCCCGTGACTGTGTGCATTTTTTTTTACCCAGGTCATCCACTGGGACCCCAAAAACTCAGGGTCTTGCACTCTCTTAAATAATGAGAGAGTTAAAGTTTGAACTGGGGACCTCATGATTCCCACGTGGTGAAGAACCAACTAGGCAACCCAGCTGGTTCCGTTTCTTTCTTGTTGACTGTACTTTTGTTGACTTGGACTCTGAACTATAATTGTTCAGTTATGCAATGTAAATTTTAATTATGTAATTTAATTAATCTTGTAATTGAACTCTTGCATTTATTTTCAATTCTTGTGCACACCCACAGCATTAATCTAACCCTTCCGAACATTGTGGCTCGTGAGTGATGGGTCAAGATTCGAGTCGCGCCGATTACTTTCTGGTACTTGGATCCTAAGTCGTTACAACATACCATTAGAAATCTCTTCTAGGGAGGAATCGAACTCAATAAAGGGTGCCTTAATTTGAGTTCAAGAGTGTGAAGTTATGGAGGTCCAAAGGTGTCAAGTGGGCAAACCCTTTGAATTGGTGACCCCTCTTGTGAGTGTTTCCTCTCGGGTCGGCCTGAGGACCAATTGGAATGAGGAAATCAACAGAACAAATGGCACTTCAATCTGAGGTAGGAATGCGGAGTTATGGAGTTTCGAAGATGTCGAATGGGAGACCCCCTCGAGTGAGCGACCCCTTGTGCCCCACTCAAGGGGGAGACCCACTCAATCTGATGACTACTCACCTTGTTGGGGGTATTTAAACTCCCTTTTCACTTGGGGACCGAAGGGAGACGATCCTAGGGGTGTGTAAGGGTTATATGAAGAGAGAGAAAGGAGAGAGAAACTGTGACAGAAAAAAAAAGAAGGCTTTTAACTCCCTATGAACCTTAGTTCTCTCACGTAAAGAAACCCCTCCCAATCCATGTAAAACCTCTTGTAAGCTTTGAAACGAAGAAAAATGAAGAGCCTTTAATGATGGAGATGGTCTTAAAGCACTTGGGCTGCCCTAGGGGTGTGGTGGTGTCTTCTCTCTCTAGAGAAGAGCCCTGTCCCCTCCATGCTTTCTCTCTATCTGTAAGTCTGGCTTCCGTCTATGCAAATTTTCTTTCAATGCAATGCAATGTTATTTACACATTTTCTTTATTTTTCTTTGATGGAACGAGCATGAGGTGGGTTTTCCATGGCTGGTCCAGATACCATACCCGCAAAAGGGCAAAGTTGGAGTTCTCCCCACCACAGCTCTCCCTTGAAGTTTCAAAGTCCGAGGTCTCAGCCTCACCTTGTTGGGGTCCGTTGAAGCATCTCCATTCGGTGCATAAATGCTAAAGGTACATTTATAATATCTCACTTGCATGTTTACCTTCCTAAATTTCATAACTTCGTATTAGGAATGGTAGTTATCTTGCTCATAAATTGTTAAATTTTAATTTCAATAATTGTATTCAAATCAAATATCAGATTTTTACCTTTTTTTTTTCATCGATGAATCAACAATTTTCACGTACTTCTCTCGAACAAGATGCAATTAATGTTATTTCTTTAAAATCACTTTAATAAAAAAGTAAGTCCGGTTAAGATAGAGTTACTCGGGAAGAGATGACTTACTCTTGTTTGACTCTTTTTTTCTTAATCGAAGTCGATTTGAGATAAATTTAAAAATTTTAAATTCAACTAAAAGGGTGAAATAAATCACACGAGATGAATTAAGGGTAGACCACTCGGGATAACATATTCACCCCTAACCCACCCTTTTACGAAAGTAACCCTTTTGGAATGGCGACATGATCTACTAGAAGTCACAATCAGCTGATCTCTATAGTCAAATCAAACACACAAGCACCCCCAAATTCAATAGCGTAGATTGTTCTTTAGAATTGACACGTTCCACACCTCCAAAGTTTTTGGAGATGGTTCGGTGATATCATCCTTCAGCACAACGAATGCGTGTAGTAGCCAGCATTTGCAATCATGAAACCAACAGTGCACAATCGGATACATCAAAGTCTTCAATCATCACAAAATTAAAACACAAACAGAACCCGGAGTGAACCAAGAAATTCTTACCCAACATACATACAAAAATACATACCCTTAGACAATTCATGCGTGAAGTTAAGCCGATGCTTTTCTTGGGATCATTATATTCTTGATGAATATTCCATTTTTTTGGCAAACATCACTAGAGCTTCAGGAAAACAAATGCCTTCTCATTAAAGATCAAATGGGAAAAAAAACGAAAGCCATTGCCTTATACTCCAGTGGCATCGCCTCTTCTCATTAGCCCATGGAAAGACCATTCAAATTGCTGCGCATTCACCTTCCTGAACTACAATATTCAGTCGATCTATTATGTGAATTCACATATGCAAGACCGTATTGACTCGGATTTCCATCCCTAATGCAGCAACGTGTTTCGATGCTGTACCTATAATTCTGCCTAATCTGCTCAACAGGATGGATCCTTCTTCCCTGCAAGAAGCAATCTCGATGATTCTGGAACTTCCGCGATGGATCTTACATGGTTTGTCAATTGTATATAAAGTCAATGTGGCATGTTTAACTGGTACCTTGTCATAAATATCAAAGGAACGCAGCAGGAGGTTTTGTTGTTTGAATACAGGCTATACAGCTAGCACTGAATGTATCATGCAAAATTAAAGATATAAGCTGAATTGAAATATAAGCCATGCCACAGACCTTGGCAATTTTCGAGGCAAGAAAAGAAGTTTGAAAATAATAATAATGGACCTAGAAACATCAGGTAATTTCATTTTTTTTATTTGAACATGGTATTTCTCTAAGATGAACGGAAGAAGGTTGGCATATCCCACCCAACGATGCTTGCCCCAATTTTAAAGGAAAATGCTACCAGCATAATCATTTAATAAATTGAGGCAACTCTATTCAGAAGAATTCCTAAATCTAAAGATATTGCAAAACATTAGTAAACCTTAAAACAGTACTTGATGGGCGATATGTAAAACCTTGCATTGGCAAGCTCTTCGAACACAGTTGGAAGTCAAACAGCATACATACCACATAGACTTCCAAGTTGGACGCAGATTTCATCAATGAAAGGGTAAATGCAGACAACTTCATGCCTATGCAATTAAGGGAAATGGTTAAACTTAACACTATCACTGTGATCAACGTTCTCTTAAGATATAAAAGTAAGCCTTTCATCTGGTGAGGACACCCAAAGAAGAAAGTTAGTGGCAGCACAGCAATACATGGAGAACAATAACTGTCTTTGTGCGATTCCTTCTTCATTCACATAGTCAGATAAGAATTCAAAATCTTCCAAAGTTTTTGAACAATGGGATGAATTTCTGAGAAAAACAAGCATTGTTTAGGTACACAAAGGAAGAAAAATTCTGAGCTAGGCAATTAATGCTTCAGCAGCATTCCCATGCTCATCAGATCTCAGATCAGGAAGATCAGAGCTTACGGAGAATGTCAACCATCTTCTTTTCTCCGCATGCTTTAGACAGGGTTGCAAAAGAAACCCAATCAACAAAGCAATAATGCTTACAGTAATGACCTTCAGAGAAGAAAGTACCAAAACAACACATATAAGTATTGTTGGAGGAATAAGCATCAAAATGCATCCAACTGTTCCCAAAGGTATCTTGTAAGGTCGCGGTGCGGTTGGGTGAGTAATCCTTAATTTAATGAATGCCACAAACTCCATAATCATACCGAAGCAATATAAAAAATTCTCTGCAGCAACAATCTCCTGAAAGCTCAACCAAGACAACAAAACCACTCCTGAAGCAGAGAACAAGATCCCCACCAAGGGAGTCCCATAATGTGATCTCTTGCTGAAAAACTCTGGTAGCATCCCACGCTCAGCCATCCCAAGGAGCTGAAAGGAGTCACTGCACATTTCGGCAACAAACATCCCCATGTTGGACAGTGCAGAAGCTCCTTGCAGCCATCCTCTCAGCCAGACACCACCTATAATCTTAGCAATATCAGAAAAATAACCATCTGCCCACAACTCCCTATCAAGGGGAACAGCTCCCGTGCCTATCAATAGAGGGAAAAAATATGCCAGAACTACTAAAATGAGTGCATAAAAGAGTGCTTTTGGAAGAGTTCTCTTTGGATTATCCACTTCTCCTGCCAAAGTACTGATTGAATCCCAGTAGTTAAGATTCCAAAATAATGTATTCAAGTAAAGATTCCAGTTGACGTTGTGAATATCAACCACTAGCCATCTTGAAGGTTCTAACCTTGGCATAGCCAGCAATCCCATGAAAATGAAAGGGAGAATTGAAAAGACTCCAAGAAATACGGCAACCCATCCAACTATAGTCAATCCCCTATAGTTCATGTAAGTTAGTACAACAGTTAAAATTAAAACTGAAAGAGCCCTTGGGACCCCTCCTCCTAAGGCTGGTATTCCAGACTTCAGATAATCTAGAAACAACACTGGGTAAAGTGCATTGTCTATAACGCCGCTGAGCCATTTCATCCAACCCTGCTGGAAGCCCCAGAATGGGCCCAGGGCAGAGGACACCCATACAACATAGCCTCCATTCTCTGGAAACATAGTGCCCATCTCCGCAGTAACCAGCGCTTCAGGTATGCTCCAAACTAATGGGAAAACCAGAAAACCAAGAAGGGCAAGGAGAGGCCCTGCTGACCGAACACTATCTTCAACTCCAAAAGGACCACCAGATACCTCATAGAAGATAAGGAATACCAGAGGTAAGACTGAGACCCTCTGGAGGGTGTCTACTCTAGGTGCACATTCCCCAAGACTTTGGTATCCAGAACCACTGAATTCACCCATGGAAACAGGAAAAAATTGCACGTTGGCTGTAAACCTAACTTTCTGCATACAAAACATAAAAGGATAACTGTCAGTCAAAATGAAATAGGATAAAGAAATAAGCATTCCACTAAAAGAGTGCATTATCCTCGAGACCTACTGCAATGTCTACGCTGCATAACATTTGATACCGTTACAGCTGATTAGCTCCTAGCTACTTAGGTGTCGTTTGTTTTGTTGTAATTCTCTGGTTTTACAATCTCCGGTTTTAAAACCAGTGTATTTTCTTGATTTTAAAATCAGGAGTATTTTGTTTGGGTGATTGGAAATTTTCAACTCGTATCTTCTCCCGTTTTGGTTTTTGATGGATATGGACCGTAAATCAAAACAAGAAAGTCTTAGTGCCACATCAGTCAACATAATCCCATTTACACTATTTGACAGTCAATCAAACAACCAGAAAATACCGTAAAATAAAACAATTGCAGAGTTTTATGATATTTTACGATGAAACAAACAAGCCCTTAGAAAAATCTTCAGAATGCAGAATGTGTCCCAGATGCCAGTTAACAGATTGACAAAGAATACACTAATTTTGAACTTACCAATTTGTCAAACTTATGACAAAAAAGCATTCCCCTTGAGCAGTCAGGCACTTATGACATCTACATAACATTAAAAAAATTGAAAAAATATTACTATAAGATGGCAAATATGCTGAAACAGAGCTAGTTACGTTAGTTGCATGCAATTACCAAAGTATAAACAAAACCTGCAAAACAAGGTTTGATTTAATCGTCCAAATCAACCAAAAACATGGGTAACTTAAACAAACCATTAAACACCAAGCACACAAAACAGAGAAAAGGGATACACACAAAACGTGCGGTTGAAAGCAAATAACGAAGATGCGCAAGGAAGAGCAGAAGTAAACTAACCTATCTTCTCAGGAACCATAGGAACAATATATATACCAATCAGAAAACGTACAACACATGCAAAATGGCAAAACAGGCGCAATAGCTGTCAGAAAGTATTCAGTGATGGAGCATGCCAAGATGTATTTCAGTAAGATCATATCCAAATAATCTCAAATGAAGGATCGTTACAAAGTAGTATTAAATAGTATTACCCACAAAATAATGCCTTTCCCATTCACTAGGAGAGGAGAAAAAAAAACACAAAGCAGCAGAGGTATTGGCATGCCAAGAACCTCTTTCCGATGAAACACGAAGAACAAAAATGGACATCAGCAGGGGAGAAAAGAATCTTACACACGAAAACACTCTAACCAATCCTCGGGTCCTCCACTCCCCAATTCGTCACCTTATGACGCTCGCTTCTCTGTCATATTCACAAGCCCCAAAAGTAAACTAACAATTGGGAAGCAGGTGGGCAGGAATCAAATCAACGCTGAAGGAAGCCACCCGCCACAACCCACCAACAGCGACTCCGGCTTCCTCCATTCCCACCCGCCCAATCAAGAGCAACAACGCACGCGGGGGCGGGGTGGGGAGGAGAGACACAGCCACGAGATGACTACGGGTGCACAGAAACCCACAAGCCCCCTCAGATGGGGAACCAGTCGAAAAAGGAGATGCGGCAAGCTAGAAGGGGAGAACTTTACGCTCTTCAGCGGCATGAAAGAACCCTGCATGAGAAGGCGGACAGGACGGCGGCCGTGCCAACACGTAAGCCCCCACGGCGCCCTTGTGCGAAGTCGACGCGCGCCTGCCGAAGCAAGTAAGCGACCTTTAACCACTATTCCTCCCTCCACAGTCCAGGATGATATGAAAATTAGAGATGCCAATCAGATCTGCCTCGATTTTGGATCGAGTCTCCGAGTCCTTTTATACTCGTGGGGTTTAAAAGCCCGAGCTCTTTGTGGGCCGAACTCAAAACTCAATCGGTTATTTTTTTATTTTAAAATTCTATTTTATTTAATTATAAAAAAACTATTTTATTTTATTTAAATAAAAATAAAATTTTAAAAAAATAATATTTAAAATTTTAATTAATTTAATAAAATTATAAATTATAAATATTTATATATTTATTATTATTATTATTTAATTTATAGAGTCAGATCGAAATCAAATTTGTGAAGAAATAGAGTTCGACCTGACCTAACCCAATATGGCCTGAGACCAAGTTGGATTCGGATTTAAGGTCGACTTAATCTCCGCCCTTGATCCATCCAAACCCAACACATTGACACCCTTACTAAAAAATAGTCTAGATAGAATGAGATAAGGTACAACAGGGGTCCGAAACAAACGTTGGGAATAAAGGAAGCTCGATGACCGGAATATGGAGAGACGGATGGGGAAGGAAGCCAACGAGGGGGGCACGGGTTAGCAAAAGTAGCAACATACCGCAGTATGGGCCGACGCAGAGAGAATTCGTTGGCGCTATCCTCCGGCTCCTCAACTTGTCCTTCTGCAGCGGCTTCTCCCCCGCGGGCCCATCCCCACTGTTGAATCCACAAAACTGCGGTGTTGAGATACAAGGGCCCAAGGTCACAAGCACGTGAACCACAACTCATTTAACCAATACGGGACTATTACTCAGGGAATATGCCTAAATTCCAACACTCTCCCTCACTGCCAAGATGGGCCGTGGACATTAATTGGGTGGAGGTGGCAAGAGGAGTTGGGTCATTTGGGCTGCTATGATACTATGTTGAATCCACAAAACCGCGGTGTTGAAATACACAGGCCCAGGGTCATAAACACATGAACCACAACTCATTTAATCAATACAGGACTATTGCTCAAGAGAGTCTATGCTCAAATTCTAACACTCTCCCTCACGCCCAAGATGGGCCGTGAACATTAAATTGGGTGGAGGTGGCAAGAGGAGTTGGGCCAAGACCATACTCTGATACCATGTTGAATCCACAAATTTGCGGTGTTGAGATACAATGGCCCAAGGTCATAAGCACATGAACCACAACTCATTTAACCAATACGGGACTATTACCCAGGGACTATGCCCCACTATCGACACAACAGCCCAGATCAGACTCCCCTGCCACTTCCGAGCTGTCCTCTAGAAGGAAGACGGGGGAGGGAACGGAAACCCGAGCGAACGGGGCCACACATCCAGAGAGGTTGGGAAGGACGGTGGTGGGTGGTGGTTCGCCAACGAGCGAGGGAGAAGGTCATCCCCATGATGGGAAGGGCGCGATAGCGACGATGGAATCGGATGCCGCTGGCGACAGGCGGGGGGGGGGGGGGGGGGGCGGGGGTGTATGTTTGGTTGCTCTTTTTTACCTCTTTTTTATCTCAATTTTTTAAAAAAGAGAAGAAGATGTTATAACCCTGTTTGGTATGACTCTCTTAAATTTTAGGGAGATAATCTACTCCCGTACAAATCTTCCTCAAAAAAAAAATAACTCCCGACCAATTTTTTTTTGAAATCGCAATCTCTCATCTCTCGTTCTCTTCCTCCCCTCCCCTCTCCCCCACAGCCGACGTCCCCTCCCCCTCCCTCCCCCGACAGTTCTCCCTCCCCCTCCCTCTCCGGCGGCCCCTCTCTCCCTCCCCGGCGGATACCCCCTCACCCCCTCCCTCCCCGGTAGATCCCCCCTCCCCTCCCCGGCGGTCGCTGCAGCCTCCGGCCGCAGCCCCCTCCCCCCCCTCCGCCCCCCCTTCCGCCCGTCGACCTCCTGCCGCAGCCACCTCCCTCCCCGGCCGTTCCCCCTCCCTCCCCGGCAGATCCCCCCTCTCCCCCTCCCTCCCCGGCGGCCGCTGCAGCCCCCCTCCGCCCACCTCCCACCCTCCGGCCGCAGCCCCCTCCCCCCCCTCCGGCTCCCCCTTGCGCCCGCCGCCCTCCGGCCGCAGCCCCCTCCCCCCCCTCCGGCTCCCCTGGCGGCTCCCCTGGCGGCACCGACGCCCTCGCCAAGCACCGCTGGCTCCGTTCGCTGGCCGCCCTCCGGCCGCAGCAGCCCCCGCCCCCCCTCCGGCTCCCCTGGCGGCACCGACGCCCTCGCCGAGCACCACTGCGCCGAGCACCGCTGGCCCAGTTCGCTGGCCGCCCGCCGACCTCTCCCTCCCCCTGCGCCGACGTCCCCTCCCCTCTCCCGCCGATCCCCCCTCCCCACGACGGCAGAAACAAAACTGGGAGAAAAATTCCCAAACAAGTTGACAAATTTTTTTAAAAATTATAACATTTTTACCAAACATAAAAGACTCTTTTTATTAATTTTAAAAATTAAGTAGAAAATTGATATGCCATAATTTTTAAGATAGAAAGAGTTTTTTATTTAAAAGTGTTCCCAGACACCCCATTATTCCTTGTTTTCTTGATGCGACAGTGGGCTTGAGGTATGTTCCTCCGGGATAATGTTATACTGTGGATCTGGAGAAAGTGTGACGTACATGGCTTCATTTATCATGGTCCATCTTTGACAGCAGATAAGGATCTGCGGGTGCATTTGAACATCAATCACGTGGCATGCAGGTGATAAAATTGTTTTAGCACGAAGAACAGAGCGAGCGAGGTTGTTAAAAAATAGATAATTATATTTAGAGATTTTTGTATACAAATTATTATTAGAGTTGAATTATAAAAAAATCAAATTTAAAAATATATTAGTAGACATGTCACTGGATTAGTTCAAATAGTCCATGAATGTCATTTAAACATAAATTTTTTTACAAAGATTTGACAAAAAAAGTGATATTTTTCAGATAAATATAATATTTTTACACGATTCAACTTTACATCGTGATATACTTACTAATATATTTTGTAGGGATGATTTTTTTGTAAATTTTTATTTAACAACAATTTTTATGCAAAAAACCTCTATTTATTATCTTAACTGTGTTTGGAAAGACTAAGAGGGAATAAGATTTTTTTAAATCTCAGATAATAAGCGGCCCTTAGTCAGTTTTCCAGAATTTTGAAAGTGTCCCTTTCTTTTTTATATCTATTTCTAACCCTCAAAATCTATTCTAAGGCAAAAGTTGATACGATAGGTTCAAGTGTGAGGAGGATTGTGAAGTGGCAGAGATTCCAATGATTAAAAATTTTAAAATCTCTCTGACATTATTTCTAAACGTATCCTTAAAATTGTATATATTCTATTCTATACTCCTACATCTTTTTTATTATCATATATATTTCCATAATATCTGTATTTCATCACATATTCACATGAACCTTACTGATATCCACCATTCGTCTAATTTAATTTCAGGTCGAGTGAGGTGAGGAAAAAACTAACTTATTCTTGTTTAATCTTCTCACATAATATATATATATATATACTATAATTTTCATATTATATTGTATATATTTTTGTAAAATATTATATTTTACATGTTTAACAAAATATTTCATTAAATTTAACCGTATTATAGCAGGAGGGATATAACTAGAAATATTATAACTACTTATGATTCTTTTTCTTTTTTTCCCGTTGTGTTGTTGCCGTTGAAAGCAGAAGTCGGGAGTGGCCCCCTTTATCAGAGGGACGAGCCCTCTTCCAGATCCAAAATGAGATGTAGGCAAGGGGATGATATCTTTTGCCAGAGATGGGAAAGACAAGCGACCTTCACCGGAGAGCCGAGCCAGCTTCACCAAAGACAAGACCTCTTTGATCTCCAAAAGCAGGTGCAGGAGCGGGAGACGAGGTGGTGGACGCTAATTAATTAAGATGGGCCCGGTGAGTGAGTAGGAGACATGGTGGCTGGGATGGGGAGCATGGGAGCGCGACACTACCAGATCTCCTCCTTCACGAGAGATAGGGAAGACAACCATGGTCGCTAGATGAGGTTGGAGGAGAGTGTGAGGATAAGGGGTGACTGTGTTTCCAAAACGAGGGGGAAGAGAGTAGGGGGGAAAGGAAAATGGGGTGAGAGAGCAAGAGATAGGCGGGCAGGCAAGAGGGGAACATGACACTCTACCTAATCTCCTTAGCCGGAGATGGGGAAGACAACTACGTACCTTCTTCGTCGGGTGAGAGTTAGGGTTCCTGCATGTGAGGGTGAGGGTTTCCACAAAAGAGGGGGATGGAGAAAAATTGAAAATGGGGTGAGAAGCAATGGGATAAAGGATGGTAGAGAGATGGGGAAGACGATCGTCGGAGATGTCCCACACTAGCACCGAAGATGGGGAACTAGACCACCACCGTCGGATGAAGGGTGAAGGTAAGTGAGAGTATTGAAGGGCCCAATTTTCACTATTGATTTGCTGCCATTTAGGACAAGACCAATACCCACGGTTGAATCATTTTCCAATTTTTCATCAGAATGGTTTTTTTCTTACGATTCCTAATAACATTAACAATTAACACGATCTTTAGAAACGGTTATTACAAAACTATAATAAGTACGTATTTTCTACGCTCACGGTTTTCAAAAAATTGTAAGACTAATAAGTTGGGTACATCCCTGCCGCGGAGATTACAGGATGTGTAAGTTAGCTACGACAATTTTAAGTGTGGGTAATTCTACGTATTTATATTGCCCAACAAAAGTATACAGTCTGTAGGCATAGCTCCAGTTTATTATAGTGTGAGAGGTCAGGAGCGCTCACTGATCCTTACTTACCTTCCCCGTGAAGAGGGCATAGCCTCTTTTTATACCTTCACAAGTGGCCCTCATACTCTCAAATAGGGTTCTTCCGTGTTGCGTCCCGTGGGAGTGTAATGGGGTTGGGGGGTGCGTTGCGTGCGTAGGAACACAATATTTTGGCAACACTTTTCATCCAGATCATCGCCTCATCGCCCTGCTTCTATTTCAAACAGAGCATGATTCTCCATGCTCGCGTACCTAGCGGTAGTATCGTTACTCTGATAAGCCGATGATCCCCCGCCGCCACCCAGCAAGCTCTCGCCCTCCTCCGGACCGTGCGGAACGACCCACGGGTGTTCCCGGGAGCTCCCCAGCACATGCAGCGCCACGGCCACCTCTTTCATGGTGGGACGATCTTCTCCTTTCATGCTTAAACACCGGCTCGCAAGCTCGGCAATTTCCCACAGCCTCTCCATTTCTCCTTCCTTCAAAACCTCGGCGTCCAAAATCTGCGCCAACCTGTTCTGATTCATCGAGGAAACGAAGTGCACTGCAAGGCCCCGTTCCTCTTCGGGACCCTCCAAGTAAAGTGGCTTCTTCCCCGTGAGGAGCTCCACCAAGACCACGCCGAAGCTGTAGACATCGCTTTTTACGGTGAGTTGATAGGTTTGCAGGTACTCGGGATCCAAGTAACCACACGTCCCCTGCACCACAGTGGCCAGCTGTGTCTCATCGGTCGGAACCAACGTGGAGGCCCCAAAATCCGAGACTTTGGCTCTGTGCTCTTCGTCTAGCAGTATGTTGGAGGTCTTGACATCTCCATGGATTATCGGAGGAGAAGCATACGAGTGCAGGTATGCCAAGGCTTCTGCAGCCTCCTCGGCAATCCTCAGACGGGTGCGAAGGGGGATTGGGCCTCTGTGTTTCTGACGATGAATGAAGTCGAAGAGGGTACCGCACTGGACGAATTCGTAGACCAGTATGGGGATTTCGACCTCCAAGCAACAACCGACGAGCTTGACCACGCTAACATGATTGATCTGCGAGAGGATGGCCATCTCCCTAGCGAACTCCTTTCTCTGCCTCTCGTCGACCATCTTGGACTTCTTGATGGCCACTTCCGTGTTGTCCTCCAGCCTTCCCCGGTAGACTATGCCATGGCCGCCTCGCCCGATGATCTGGTCGTCCCGGAAGCTGCTCGTGGCCTTTGCCAGCTCTTCTTCGGTAAACATCCTAAATGTGCTGCCTGGCTGAGAAGATATGTACTCCTGCAGAAACGGGCCTCCATTCTGCTCGAACATCCTCTGTTTGAGATCATTGATCTTTCTCCTCTGTTCTAGGAGTTTTCTCTGAAGTGCCCAGCAAGCACCCACGCTAACAGCTATAAGACAGGCAACACCGATGCCGACACCTGCAGAAATTTGAAATGTGGGTAGGGATAAATAATGGTATATGTGTCACAAACCATGTTAATTAATTGACATGAATGCATGGTTAGGCAAAAATAAAGGATTATTTACTTGGGAGTTCAAAGGCTTCAGAAGAAGAGGATCGTGTATGCTGCTAATTACCTAGACCCAGTTTCAATGTCAATCTAATTTCCTTCTTCTTGTTGTCGACAGTCGTAGAATTGAAGATGCAAATACCCTTCGAAGGGCCTCCCGTGGTGCCTTGCGGGCATGTGCAGGTGTAGCTCCCACGGGTGTTGATGCAGGTCCCATTGCAAGGATAGATGTCCGGATGAAGGCATTCGTCGATATCTACAAGAAGCCGTTCCACACGGTGGCCGTGTATGAGACAACAATGTGACGATGATGCCTTTTTTTCAAGTTGGCAAGCTTCCTAATTGAGGGCTGAGATGATGATCATCTTAATAAGTTAGTCTCCTCACTTCAAAGAAGGTCCAGCTGATCGACCCAGAATACAAGGAATTTGCATATTACCCATCTTGTGCAAAAATAAATGTCCTTAATTTGAGCCAACATTAATTTTGCAAGAAATATTCCAATCAACTAATTAGTGTCACAGATATTATTCCTGAGAAACCTAATTGGAAAATTAAGTCCATTATTATTCATCTTTTTATAAAGGATATATATATATCTACTTCGGTCACTTTGACGTTTCGTTGGATGGTGGCCTAAGGTGTGGCCGAAAGAGCCAAGGAGACAAGTCAGTGTTCTTGAATATGTGTTATGTAGCAATAATTGGAAGAAGCATTTATTTATTATGAAGCTGGCGTGTGTGACTATATAATTAATAGAGCTGGTAGGATGGCAAAGATGCATCATTTGGGGTGAGTATTTCTTTGTTGAATGAGGCCGTCACGATCATGTCTTACTCAAAGGAGTTGTGGATGAGTAATTAATTATTATAATAATTAATTATTACATGGAAGTGAGTGGGTGTGAGTTTTTAACCCCTCCCCCTCCCCCCCCCAAAAAAAAAAAAAAACAAAACAAAAACAAACAAACAAACCCGGCCAAACGGATGGAGGTGAGGGATTTGGATTCCTATGATCGATCGAGGTTAGTTTCGAGGGCGAAAGAGTTGGATTGTCTATATGTTGTGCCTCACGTTGATATATCTTCCATAGACAGCCATTAATTAATTTGTCGTCTCTGATCCCAATTTCAACAAACATCATAGGAGAACTGATCGAAATAAACATCAGAACCAACGACCTTATCTCCGATATCCAAAAGTCTTTTCTGCGCGCGCGGGCAATGAGCTAATCAATTATTAGTGATTATCAATGGGCACAGCTTCTCATCAAAACTTTTAGTTTAACTGTACAATTAACTAACACTTTCATAGAAATAAGATTATTTATTATTTTTGATAATCTAGAATAATTAACACCGTTGATCTAAGACTCAACTTGAGCAGCCGGCCGACGTCCAGAGTTGAAGGCTTTTGATACAAGGCACTTCTTTTCGTTCTCTGTTGTTTCAGTATGTCATTAATATTTAATTCGAGTTCTTGTACGTTCTTCTTGATAAGCCATGAAAAAAAATTAAATCTTGAAAAGATCCGAAGATGAGGGTTTTGATCATTTACTGCGGGGCCAAAAATTGTTGCATGTTCTGCTCTGCTCCCCTTATATATATATATATATATATATACTCAAGGTAGAAATTAATTAACCTATAGCTAGTGATCATAATGTTCGCGATCGATCGAGGAGGTGGGAAACCATATACATATATACGTACGTACGTAATACGTACCTTGGCACCCGCGAGGGCCTGAGAGATAGGGATTGCCCTCAAATCCCCGAGAGCAGTTGCAGACGTACCCCACGCCGTTGTGGGAGTCGAAGCATTCGCTATTAATGCCGCCGCGGCATGCGAAGCCCGGCTTCCTCTTAGCTTCCTTGCAGGTTTCGTTCCCTATGGACCAGTCCAGAACGACGGGGACCGGCCGGTTGACGAATTCAGGATCGCTGAGATCGGCTACCCGGAAAGTGTACTGGCTCTCCTCGGCCACGAAGGCGTAGCCGCACCGGTTGAAGTCGAAGCAATGGCTGTGGTTGTAGAAGCTGCGGATCGACGTGGAGAGATTCCGGACCCCCTGGGGGATGGGAGCCATGCAGCAGCCGGCGCCGGAGCAGCTCCCGTTCGTGGTGTCGCCGAGGCTGTCGCAGAACGAGATGCACCCGCCCGTGTACTTGACGCCCTCCCTGCTGCCGAGGAGCGCGACGGTGTCGCAGCCGATGACCACGAACTTGTTCTGGGTGTGAGAGAAGGTGTACGGGCCTAAGCGGATGGTGAAATACTGGTCTCCGGTTTGTCTCCCCCCGGAACGGGTGTAGCAGTCGTGCCCCATCCAACCTTTGATCCGGACTTGGCCGGTTAAGGAGATGTTGATGACCTCGATGTTGCCGGTGTTAAGGTACGTTGTTGCAGGGGTTGCCGTGTCGTTGCAGACGATGTTGAAGTCCCCGTACTCCTCCGCGTAGCATCCTTTTCCAACGCCGAAGGGGTAGGGAATGGTGATGTTTCCGCACTTCTCTATGCAAGACGATGCAGACGGCGTGCTCGCGGCCGCTATTGCCTTCAATATTGCTGCTGTAATCTGCAGCAGAAGCCAAAGACCCATCGCAACCCCCCCCCTCTCTCTCTCTCTCTCTCTCTCTCTCGCTCGCTCTCGCTCTCTCCAATCTTTTATCTCTCTCTCTTCCCCCTCCCCCCCTAAGAAAAAGGAAAAGAAAATCTTCCAAGGTACGTAGTGATAAGGAAGAAATAATTTCAGTGGACGTGGCCACGGCGAAAGAAAGAAGGCATTAGCAAAAGAACGATTCAAAGGTCCATAGAAGAGTCGGTCTCACTGTACGCTAGCTGTACAGGGACATCCGAGGTAGGGTCACCAGTAGTACTGCCCCGCTTGCCGCCGTGTTCTTACTTATATTCCTCTCGCTGCAGTCTCGCAAGCCTCCTCGATCCACATGGATCGCTAGCTGATCAGGAGGATAATTTGAGAGGGCGGCAGGTCGAGCTAGCGAGTTAATTTGCTGATTCATCCTTTTCTGTGGCGTAGCAGACGGCCGGGTTCATCGCTTCATCCTACGTCAGACATACATATATACCACTCCATGATTTCTTTAGAAACATATATATATATATATTACAACACCGCGGGCCCGCGATACGTACAGCTAGCACTGTCAACCGGACAAGGCCGAGGGTTGCAGCTTCACGCTGCCCATCGCAGCTAGCCCGCGACCTGCAGCTCAAGTTGGGTTAATCCAACAGTACTGACTCGCTCAAGGGACGCCACCATCTTGAGGTGCAGTTAAGAAACAGCGTGGTCGACGTTGGAGTTTATCCAGATGAACCGTGCGCGAGAGGAGAAAAGCTGCAAGGGATAAGGAAACCCCAACGTATGGTGTCCGCCAAAGGCGACGACTTCCAAGTCAAGGTCGACTACATAGGATATATGTTGATGATGCAGTTAATTGATGACCTCGATAGCTAGGTGTCCAAAGCAAACCAAAATTCACCATGCATGCATCTTCGTGGGATCTTCTCCATCCTGTTATATATGGAATCGCGCGAACAAATTAAGGACGATCGACGTACGGGCAATATCACATTTTCGATCACCCTAGCTACTTAATCTCAAACGCCGGCCGGCGTTTAACTCTCGGCCGGAACACCACTTGTTCTCGTTAGAGAGACGGGTCCTCAGCCTGCATAGTGATAATTAGCGCATGATCCTTCTAATTAACACGTACGGCCGGTGGCCGTGTCGCCAAAGGAAAGGATCTGGCCTTCCTTCCTTTCTTTCTGTGCATGTAGAACTATATATCCAGATCTCACAGTGATACGTTTCCTTGGAATTATTCTACGTACACGCGCGGTGGAAATTAAGACACGTACGTACCGCCAAGGTACTGTTAGCATGTGGCCAACAATCCCGTTGGGAGACACCTCACCGTGTTTCCGGATCTGAGGAAAGGGTGCACAGTGGAAGGTGGGACAGAGGGGAAGTGGGTGAAGCACCCTCCTATAAAGTAAGATGGGTTATGCCCATCGAAAGTGTGAGATCTAGAGATCTGAAACATACTCACTTCGCCGGAGTCCCTAATCCGTCCGGAAAGAAACCCATCTCGCCTTCGCCCTTCACTGGTATCAGAGCGGTTGTTCCGTCGCCTGGGTGCTCCCTTCGCCGACACCTCCGGCGCCATAGCCGTTGGTTCCTACTGCGTTGCCCCGCCCCGCCGCGGCTCCACCTCCCAGCTGCTGAGCCGCCGACCGCGTGCCACGCACGCCTCAGCGCCGATGCCCCGCCTCTCCTAGCCGCTAGCCAACGCTGCAGTCTCCGGCGACCTCTGTCAGCCCGTCGGCTGTCGGCCTCCCGTCATTGCTGCTGACCGGTCGTCATCTCCACGTTGCCGCCGTCGACACCAATTCCGCTGCAGCTCCAGGTCTGACGCCGTCGCACGCCGGCCTCGCCTCTGCTGTGGCCGCCGTGCCCTCTGCCGTCGGACCGCCACTCCCTCACCGCTCCGGGGACGCTCTACCAGCCCGTCCGCTGTCGCCAATCGCCCGATCACCCCCGGACGCCACCGCCAGCGTCACCGCAGCGATCATCGTCGGCCGCCCACCGCAGACGCCGCTGCTCTCCTGCCACTGCTGTCCTCCCTCCGGCTCCCCCGTCTGTCGCCGTCGCGATCTCCCACGATTCGCTGCTGCTACCGCCGCGGTTACCCCCTTCGCTGACGCCGACGCTGTCCCGACGCCGCTGCCGTCGCCCTCGTGACCCCCTGCTTGCGACGCCGCTGCCGTCGCCTCCATAGTCGGGCTCCCTCACCGCCGCTCCCCCGAGGGAAACCGCCGCCGCAACGATCATCAACGGCAGCCGCTGCTGTCGCTTCTGCGTTGCCCCCCCCCCCCTCCGCTGGCCAGAGCCATCTCGCCGCTGCGGCCTCCCTTCACCGCTGACGATCGCCACCGCCGCTCCCCTTTGGGAAGTCGCCGCCGTGACGAATCGTCACCGGCCGCCGCTCTGCACGACAGGACGAGAGGAGGCTCCTCCGCCGCGGCTCCATCACCGCTACTGCCACGACTCCTAGGCCGCCGCTGCCATCGGGCGAGCACCGCCCGGACGCCCATCACCGCGGCCTCGTCTTCCTCCATCGCCGTAATCGCGTTCGTCACCACCGCTGCAAGTGCGTTTCTACAACAACCGAGTGTCAATAGGGAAAGATAGGAAAGTACTTGCCATGGGGAGGTTTGTCCCCGAGCATGATTTATTCTGTATCACTGTAATTGACACTGAGAATAATAATATTGAAGATTCTGAGTATTCCTTGTGTTCTTTATCAGAATGTGATCTATGGCATTTTAGATTGGGACATCCCGGAAAATCTAAAATGAAACAAATGATTAAGATGGGTCTACTGTCGGGTTTGTCAAAGATGGAACTAATACCTTGTGAACATTGCTTAGTAGGAAAAATGACTAAGAAACCCTTCGCAGTAGGACATAGATCGAATGAATTGTTAGGGTTGGTCCACTCGGACATTTGTGGCCCCCTAAGTATAAAGACATATAACAACAAGGAATATTTCATAACCTTCATAGATGATTATTCCAGATTTGCCTATGTTTATCTGATCTTTGCAAAATCAGAGGCATTTGATTGCTTCCGAAAATATAGAATGGAAGTGGAAAGGCAACATGGAAGGAATATTAAGGTGTTAAGAACGGATAGAGGTGGGGAATATAACTCAAAAGAATTTGAGTTATATTGTCAAGAACACGGAATTAAAAGATATGCGACAATGCCTTATACGCCACAACAGAATGGTGTGTCAGAAAGAAAGAATATAACTTTGATGAATGATGTTAGATGTATGCTATCGTATTCAGGTCTCCCTAAGAATTTGTGGGGAGAGGCATTGCTTACGACAAATCATATCTTAAACAGAATTCTCACAAAATCCGTAGAGAGTACACCTTATGAATTATGGAATGGGAGGAAACCCGATTTGAGTCATCTCAAGAAGTGGGGGTCTATTACCCACGTTCTCATTCCGAGTCAACTTAGAGATAAGTTGGACTCAAAGACATTGAAATGTAGATTCATAGGGTATTGTGAGAAATCATCTGGTTATAGATTTTTCCATAAAGAAAAAGGGATCATTGAATATAGGGATGCGACATTTCTAGAAAATCTATAGGAAGAGGAATCTCATGAAAAAGAGAAGGAACCACTGGTTGTAATAGATGATGACTATTACAATGATGTCCCTAGAAATGATCCAGAAATTGAGGAAGAACCTCAAAATATGGAAAATGAACCAGTACCTATGAATGAAATGCAGCCTGATCAACCCGGAATAGGCAACAAAAGATTGAGAACTCCACAAGCATGGATGGATGATTATCATTTGTATTCCTGTGAGCCTTCATGTCTGATGATAGATATGGAAGATGAAAATTTCGTAGATCCCATGAATTATATAGATGCGACAAAATCGTATGATACAGAATTATGGCAAGATGCCATGAATAAAGAAATTGATTTCATGAAAAGGAACAATGTATGGGAATTATGCGATCTTCCAAAGAATCGAAAGGCTATAGGATGCAAATGGGTATTCAAGAAAAAAGCTTCGAGCTGATGGGTCTATTGATAAATATAAGGCCCGGTTAGTTGCAAAGGGGTTTACGCAGAAACCAGGTATAGATTTTCAAGAAATCTATTCTCCAGTGGCTAAGTTTGCATCCATAAGAATGATCTTGACAATTGTTGCATATTTTGATCTGGAGCTGCACCAGATGGATGTAAAAACAGCATTACTTAACGGAGAGTTGAAGGAAGACATCTATATGCAACAACCTGATGGATTTCAGGTGGAAGGCCAAGAGGAAAAGATATGCAAGTTAAAGAGATCAATATATGGTTTAAAACAATCTTCTAGACAATGGTATCTCAAATTCCACGAAGTAGTTGTCCAACTAGGGTTTGTTTCAAACAAGTTGGATAACTGTGTATATGTCATGAATAGTGGGAGTAAGTATATCATGTTATCCTTATATGTGGATGATATTTTACTCGCCAGTAATGACATAGAAATATTGAATAAAGTCAAATTAGAACTTAGTGGAAAGTTTGAGATGAAAGACGTGGGTGAGGCATCCTATGTTCTTGGTGTACAAATCCTAAGGGATAGAAAGTCTAGAATGTTGAGTATAAATCAAGAAAAATATTTGAGGTCTGTACTCAAGAGATTCGGAATGCATGATAGCAATCCGGCACCTACACCGTTAGTCCATCAGAAACGGTTGTGTAAGGGTCAATGCCCCGGAGAGGGACAAGAGCCGCTCATGGTGCCGTATGCACAAGCAGTCGGAAGCTTGATGTATGCAATGATGTGTACAAGATCGGACTTGGCATACCCAGTCAGTTTGGTAAGTAGATACCAAAGCAATCTTGGCCCAGCACATTGGGAAGCTGTTAAAAGGATTTTGAAATATCTGAGAGGAACTTTGCACCACAGTCTTGTTTATCAAGATGATACGCTTGAGGTTCTCGGATATTCGGATGCAGATTTTGGAGGAGATAAAGATGAAGGAAAGTCCACGTCGGGACATTTGTTCATCTTTGGTGGTGCTGCTGTTTCTTGGGGAAGTAAGAAACAAGGGTGTGTTGCTCGATACACACAGGAAGCTGAGTACGTTGCATGTAGTATAGCTGCTACTCATGTAGTTTGGATCAGAAGATTCTTGAATGATTTGAATCTCAACTTGGTAGATGGACCAATTGAGATGTACTATGATAATCAGGCGGCCATTAGCCTGATTAACAGTGGAGCAAACAGTTCAAGAGGAAAACATATTGAAGTACAATATCACTATATTCGAGATATTGTACAGAAAGGGGAAATAAAAGTGACTTATGTTCCCACAAGTGATATGATTGCTGATCCATTGACGAAAAGTATCTCAACAGAAAATTTCATTAAGCATGTTGGCTTAATGGGGCTTAGGAATATATAAGCCAGAAAGAAACATTTTCATAGATAATGAAAATAATGATACCTCTGACGGATAGTGGGAGTGTATCGGAACAGTACTCACGTATAGTGAGACAATGAGAAGAATGATACCTCTGACGGATAGTGAGAGTATATCGGAACAGTATTCACGCATAGTGAGACAATGAGAAGAATGATACCTCTGACGGACAGTGGGAGTGTATCAGAAATACTACTCATGGATAATGAGAGTATAGCAGTGACGGTGAGTGGAAACACTACTCACGGATAGTGGGAGTGATTCAGAAGAAATATTATACCACCCACGAACAGTGGAGATATAATAGTTTGTTGGCCAAGTGGAAGATGTTAGCATGTGGCCAACAATCCTGTTGGGAGACACATCCCGTTGGGAGACACCTCACCGTGTTTCCGGATCTGAGGAAAGGGTGCACAGTGGAAGGTGGGACAGAGGGGAAGTGGGTGAAGCACCCTCCTATAAAGTAAGATGGGTTATGCCCATCGGAAGTGTGAGATCTAGAGATCTGAAACATACTCACTTCGCCGAAGTCCCTAATCCGTCCGGAAAGAAACCCATCTCGCTTTCGCCCTTCTGGTACGTACGTAGAGATTGCGTATTACGTGGGATTTCCCTCCAACCGTACGTTCTACACGAACGATCGATATCAGATCCCCAACCATGCATATATCTTAATTATTCTTGAGTCTCGTCTGAGACGACAATGTGTCCGGAATTGCGCGCGTTCATCGAAAGCTCGTGAAGAGAAGAAAAGAGATGCATGTGTGGGTATATTATCTCAAAATTAATATCTGTATAGTTGATCTGAAGATAAATTATGAGAATTCATTTTCTTATAATATCTATAAAAGTTTTCTCATTTGTAATGTCTTATTTCGAAATAAGCATGTGCCATGTTAAGAATTTATTTTGAAATTTGCATGCCGGAAGCTGGTTAAGTGTTTATTCTTCCCTCTACCTTATATGAAGGATTGTTTACTTCACCGTCTTCTTACGTACGTACGGATGGCTCAACAAATTAAACTACACTCAATGTATGCCGTCGTACAAAGATGATGCGAAAAGACACGAGCGGCCCAGCAAGTCAAGGTCTTCTCTCTTTTGAAAGCGAAAATGGTAAAATTGTTCAACTACTCGGTGACAAGTTATGCATGGTATAGTTAAATGTATTCGCATCTCGTATTACATGATTACGTAACCATCGATAAACACGTACTCTTTGATTAATTTGCATTTGATTAATTATTTGCTTAAATATCTTCCCTCCTCAACTAATTAATAATTAGTCGGAAAATGACAAATTATTGTAGCAAGCATATATAAAGCTAGGATAATGGCGCGGCACAATTTATTAACTACCTGTCTTAATTATGGGTGGTACAGAGAATTTGTGTTTCAGTGATAAAACATACTCAGGTCTACGTATATATCGGTTACAGCTAGACTGCCCTTCGACTGCCCTTTGGGAAGTTAGGAGCATGCACAGGCTTAATTTAACTGGAGAACAGTCCGGCACTTACTCTATTATTCGTTCAAAAGAATGAAGATTGAATGATAAAAGCCTGTTGGTGCATATGGGGTCTAATTAAGATCGAGGTGGAGAACCCGTCTTACGTGCACGGACTGAGTCATACGATCTGGTCCCTGATTCAACGAGGAGGGGGAAAAGACACTGCTTTTTTGGTATTTCTGTTATTGTGATATCCATCAAACCTCTCCAGCAAATTTCCCCTTCCTGGTTCTTCTCAGGCAGCAACGTACACAAGATCTCAGTTCTCAAAAACAGAGCAAACAAAGAATTACCCACGGAAGTTGGAAACGACCGTCTAAATTAGAATGCATCATGTGGAACACAAGTGATTTTAGATAATTGCCTTCATGAAAATTGCTGCTAAGTTACTTGATTCTAAAACACGCTTGTGGTGTACGGGATGATGACCTACCAAAGATAGGGTAGCTACTGTCCTTAAAAGATTACGGCTGACAAAACTTATTTCGTTCACAAGAACATAAATCAGCAACCATGAAGGTCGAAAAGGCTCTTACATTTCCGTCACTTGTACGTCGTGAAAAAAACGGAAAATCAAAGGCAATCAAGCATACATTGTTCCGAACAAGTCCCAAGGAATTGAGCTACATATTGAATTGATAATTTCCTAATTTCAAAACGGAAAAGTCTGGCTCCACAAATATATATAATCGCCTTTGAGTACCGGGGTGAGTCGAATGGTAGAAGACCGCGGTCAAACAAACATGAGGTTCTAGATTCGATTTATCTTGCCAGATTCGATTCATCCTGAGAGAGTTTTTACCTGATCACGTATTCAATCCTCGAGAGATGTATGAGCCAAGATTTTTTAATTCATCATGTTCCTCATCACCACAAAAAATATAATTATCTTTATTTTTAATAATGCATCGTTGATCAACTTAAAATTTGCCAAATCAATCCGATACAGGACGTACCGCATATACCGAACCGTATCAACCACAGATCGATACGACCGATCTGCATATGATACGCAACCGATAAATAACTTATGTTTTTTACATATTATATATATTATTTTATATCAAATGTGATTTCATAGATATTTTGGTTAATAATCTTCTTTTGGAAGGTTAAGACTTGAATTCAAAACACATGAGTGACACTATTTTCTTACTTTTTCGTTGTTCTAAAAAAAAATAAATTAAAAAACACATAACATTTGTGAAATTTAAATCATTTATCTCACATACAACTAACACACTTACTGACCACTAAATAACACATAATATTTTATTATATTTTATAATAACTTATATTTATTAAATATTTTTTTAATCTTAACACTTTATGACATGACCTGATACAGTATCATATCATACCATATCGATAAAAATCTGATACAACCCACAAACCTTAGATCAACCATATGCGAAACCTTTTTGGTCACATTTCAAACGATAAAAACAGAAGTGTTAAAAGTCTACTCCTTATCATTTAAATTGCACATGTTACTACAATGCTTGACGAGTGCCCAGAACATGCAACAATTGTCCAGCCATAATTGGAAAAGATGGTTACGGAAAACAATGAGGAACCAAATGAAGAAAAATAAAGCTTTGACCGGAGCACACCAGCGTCACAAGGAGAGAAAAAATTATGATTACGTTGCATTCATGCTTGCACGAGGATAACATAAAATGGTCAAAACGGCCATGCACAATATTCAAACATGGAGTATTCACATTACTGCAAACCCACCCCGTGGTTCCACAAAACTCGTGCTTTAAAAGTATGAAGGGTCCTCTTTGTGGATCACATGCAAAGAAAAAGTGTGTTTTGATACAGAAAGGCAATTAACGATAAAAGCCATGCTTTGAAAATTTACTACATTAAAATAGTTACAAGGGGGTTACATTCTACTCACAACAGTTACAATTCATTCGGAGAAGCCAAGCCAAGAAGCCAAGCCGAAGAGAAATGCAGTGGCCTGCATATGAATTTTACGGAGATAATATATGTTTATCAATTTGAAGGGACTCAAATTGATTTCACTTGTAGAAGAAACACAGAGACGGGGCCAAAACTTCCAATTAACTGCTCGTACAAATCCATCTACAGCCGTGCATTTGCATCAGCCCTTCGTGTGCTCCTCTGCAGTCTGCACTGATGCCATTTGCACGGCCACCAGGATGTAAATCCTCGCAACAAAATCTGCCAGACCCATCGATTCCTGCTGTACAAGCGGAAGCTCAACAACTAAATAAGTTGTGTAACCTGCATAACTTGCGCCAATTATTAACTCCAGCAGGCAATGTGAAGACGGGCATTGATCTTGGGATGGTGATGTGAGGGTAGAGTCGTGCTTAGATCAGATGGTAATCACACCCACTGAAGAGGCTTTTGTTCAAAAAGCCGTGGACAATACTATTTGGCAGCATACCAATTCTTGGCACACTTTGCATCAACTGCAAGGTCAACTTTCAGTATATTCTTGCCATTAAACGGTTTGGACATGCAATCAACAACAATAGCCTTGGCTTCCTCTGCAGACTCTGCAGGTCCCTCCAGAATTACTTCATCATGCACCTGCTTACGGCACAACAGTCATTCAAAATTTTCTCATTCATAGAACTGCTAGATTCACTAGGAAAATACAAAAAAACAGTAACCTTTTGAGACCAAGTCAAGAAAAAGAAATATGTTCACAATGAAGTAGGAAGAGTAAAACTACACCTGGACTCACTGCACACCTTGGGTGTGCAGTGGGTTTGACCTTGGGACCCACTCAAGCTACATATCTGTACAAGGCAACACGATCAGATGACTAGAAAAATAAAAAAAAAAGAAAGAACATTAATGGGCTGATCACTTTTGTCCCATTAAGGACATTTGGTTTTTCTTTCTTCAATTTTGTTCAGTCATCTGATCAAGGTGTGCTTGTACAGACATGTAGCTCGTGTGGTTCCAAAATCGGGACAAAATTTTAAAAAAATAAAAATAAAAAGCCCACTGGACACCCAACGTGTGCAGCAAGTCCAGGTGTGCTTTGGACAATCTAAGGTATATTCTGCGGATCATGGTTGATAGACTTTTTAGATGCAAGCGCCTTATGAATATCTATATCTATATAAGGGTGACTCAACAATTGGGGGTGGCATAATACATGCTGGAACGTGGGAATTCGAGGTCTCATGAACTGCTACTTTGACTTTGTTTTGTTCGTGGACAAACGATTTCCGGTCAGGCCTAAAATGGATCCGATGGGATATAGTTGAAGAAGAAAACTGGTTCTTCTCTTGAGCCTATTTTGTTTGATTGATCTTGCCACTGAGAACAGTTCGGGTGGGTCGGTCTGTCTTCCTCTGGATCCCGCTGAGCTGAAAGACATTAGACATACATCTCAAATATAAGAGATCCGGACCGGGCTCCCGAAAGCTCATGTGACCGGAGAATAGCCGATGTTGATCCCATTTTGAGGGACGGTCTGATCACTCCTCTCCTTTTTTTTGTAAAAGGAAGAAACAGTGATCAACTTGAATTATCTATAATTGGTCTAAAATCATCTGGCTTGTTGTCAATTTTAAGCCAGTCGGGATCTTCATGGTGTTGGGACTGGCTGATCCATTCCACAATCTAACATGGTACATTATTTCTTCCTATAACTTGGAATTCAAGAGAGCATAGAGTTATGTTTCTGCTTAGATCACCCATCATTCTGTATGCTTTTGCAGCATTTGATGATTCGATCAAGGTTTTCTTTGATATTCATTTCTTAATATGACCTGTTAGCATGTCTGGAAAAAATTAATGAAAATTCTTTCTATTATCATCACAGTAATAGCCCATTATATGTACAAGCAAACAAGGAGGGTTCCTAATACTAGTATGGATGACTCCCGAATTCTAGTATAGGGCAATGTTACCAAGTTAAGATTCTGGAGAAAAGTCAGCCCCAGAGAAAGATCTCGAATCAACCTGAGTTGCCCTGATATGACTCATATCTGGACCATAGTTGTCAAGGAGACAAGGTGACCCAAGGCGTTCATTGGGAGCCTAAGCACTTAGGCAATAAGAAGCCCATCTAAGTGTCGCCTAAGCGACACCTTGGCGTCTCTTAAAAAACCCCAAAAACTATATATTCCCAATATACAAATTAAGAATAAGATACATGAAAAATTTATAGATTTTAATATTAAAAAATTGAGAGAGAGGGGTTAGAGAGAGAGGGGAGTTGGAGGAGTGTGTTGAGCTTGATATATCCATGACCCGGCCTCGCATTGTGGATCGACCTTGGGCTGGTAGGGGAGGTAGACCCCGGCCCGAAAATTTTCTTGGGTTATTGTAGGAGTCCAGGCCAAGCAGTGCAAGGCACCCAGGCAGGGCGCCTTGGCCTGCCTGGCTTGCCTAGGCGGGCGCCTTGCTCACCTTTCTGGGGGCCAGAAAGGCGGGCTGGCACCTTGGCCCCATAAGGGCTCCTGGTCGCCTAGGCGACCCCCTTGACAACTATGATCTGGACTAGATCAAGTCAAGTTGGATCGCCGAGTCGGCAAACCTTGCATGAACTTGCATGAATGTACAGGATGGATGGGTAAAACCTGAAAAAAGCAACGTTCCTGGTCGCCTAGGCGACCCCCTTGACAACTATGATCTGGACTAGATCAAGTCAAGTTGGATCGCCGAGTCGGCAAACCTTGCATGAACTTGCATGAATGTACAGGATGGATGGGTAAAATCAGAAAAAAGCAGCGTTGGTTTTCCTTATTCTGTCTGGGGAAATGGAACACCTAACCCCAGGTTAACCCTGGGATAGCTCCCATTTAACCCAATCGAACTTGGATCACCTAAGCCTGTGAATGAAACTGTTTCTTGGGGTAATGCAGGTTATTCCTGGGTTAATTCTGGATTAACCCTTTACCAAAGAGGGCCCAAGTGTTTTGGCTGGCCTTTCTTTGTCTTGAATTAGCTTGGTAGTTGGTACAGCCATAATAGTGTCGAGATGAGGGCAGCAGCCAATTGGAAACTTTGCCTTCTGGATTGTTCATTAGTTTCAGAGACAACAGATTGAGAGAATGATGCCTATGATATGATGAAGATGAAGCCTCATAAACCTTTCTCGGGGTTCTTTGCCTGTCGCTTGCACTCCATGATGGGAATCGACGCCGAGCATGTACCTTTTCTTTTTGCATTTATGTCCTTTTAGTTTGTGTTCATATCCTTGGGAAAGTATGTACGCAAATGTAAGGCTTTATAAGTCAATGAGTCATTCCCATGGATTGTGTGGATTTTTGTGCAATTGTGTAGTAGGTCCAGCTAGGGGGCCCTCAGCCCATTCCCATTGGTCCATGTCACCTTGTGGGGCTGGTCAACCATCCTAGGTGGACATCTAGAAGGTTGGACTAGTCATATGGACACATGGGAGACAAGGGGCTCATTTTTTCCATGGTAGGCTACCTACCATGTCAACATGCTTCATCTAGTCAATAGGCCGCCCCCCCTCTTTATTTTTTTATGTAATTTTTTTTTGTGTGTTGGTAGCATGCAATCCAGACCATCCATCTCCCATCCCTAGATCCAAGGGTGGAGGTTGGATTTGATTGGAAGCATATAAAAGGTTGTATTTTCATGTGGAAATTAATGAAAAAGATAGAAAATTGTGTGAAGCTTGGAGCATATTGCGCCCCCTTCCTCTCTCCCTGGTGTTCTTCCCTCTCCAACCCCCCTTTCTAGAGTGGATTCATCTCTATCTCCCTTCCCCAATCTCTGATTTCATCTGGTGCCGCCGCCGCCGCCGTTCGTGCCGCCATCGAGCCACCATCGAGCCACCGTCGGAGTTCTGTCTTCAGCCAACAGCAGCCCCTTCCACGAATTCTTGCTGTCAGCCCCGAGCTCAGATCGATTTGGGATTTTGAGGGGATGTTCTAGAGGTGTTCCCCATGTCCTACAAAATTTGGTGGGTCATAAATCCTCCATTTGCTAATTTCCCATTTTCGTTCAAGTCCCAAACTCAGTTCTGCCAGTTTCAGATCTGAACTTCATTTTTTCCTGAGTTTTGCATCTTAGATCCATCTTTTGATTTTTCCTAGGGCTTCCAATTTTACTGGGAGTTCTGTCCACCCACCCCTCCTACCACGAATTTTCCTGAATTTTTATCATCCCTCCACCTATTTTTCAAAATTCGTTCTCAGAGATAGCTACAGTGCTGTCCACCTGTTTCCAGATCCGACCTCTGTCCAGTGCAAAAATCATATCAATTCGTAGCCACCTCCAATCAGTCCACAAAAAATATTGTCATCTTCCTTGTTCAAAATCCTATAACTTTTGTGAAGAGCTCAGGAGCTGAATCGGACATCTACCTCGCGGTCAACGGCAGTTCTCAGACAAGTTCCCTGCTAATCTGAGAGTTCGGCTACTGTACAACAGGAACTCAAAAATTCAATAAAGCCCAGATCCGTGCAGATCCAGGTCCGATCTCCAGGCCTAGGTTGAAGTACTTCCAGAGAGCTTTCCAACGGCACCAGTTTCGTGACGATCCGACATCGGGGCTGATCGCAACGTCCGTTCTCGCCGGAGCGCGCGCCGAAAAACAGAACCGGCAGATCCGTGGCCGGTTATTCCGACCGGTGCCGAACGGAGCCGCCCGGCCTCCGGTCGACGTTCCAGCGTGCCGCCAGCCCAGGGAACGTTTCCCAAGTGTCCCCACCACAGTGGTGCCACCGGGCCCCACACGGCCCCTCAGGCCAGCACGTGGGCCCCACAGTCACAAGTTCGGGTGCTGCCGAAGAGACGCGAGAAGCCGCCCGTCAACCCGAATTCGGTCCTCCCGGGCCCATTTGTGTAGCTCTTTACCTCCCTGCGTGGAGTGGGCAATAACTCATTGCTGTAATCTTCATGTATTAACTGTTCTGGGAGCACGGTTTTCGGCCGGGTCCGTCTTCCCCACACCGAGCGCGTGGAGGTATCACATTCGCTCCCTTACTTGGCATCTTGCTTTATCTCATATATACTTTATATGCCGCTACTAGAGAGCATGTTTTAGGATTTAGCTCGCTATATTTTCATATCACCGCTGCTGCGAGAGAGAGCGAAGCCGTCCCGTGACCCGATCCGGGCACAAAAGAGAATTGACCACCCTAGCTCTTGCCGGTTTCTCAACCGTGCACGTCCGACGCTTCCCTCGTTAAGGGACAATCACGAGCTCACCTAGAGTCCGAGGACTGCATTCCTCATTCGAGTCGTGTCCGTGGTCCCGTCCCGCATCAATTTGGTATCAGAGCCAGATTGAGTCTAGGGTGTCCAAAAAAAAAAAGTGTCATTTACGTCCAGCCATTAGTCATTGTCTAAGTCGTGTTTAGGGTCATCATTATTTTAAAACAAAAAAAAGTGTCTTTTTGCATTTACATCCCTTTACTCGGTATATCAATAGGTGTTGTCCGAACGTTAGGCTACGCCTATCGGGAAGGCCGCACACTTGCGCGAGTGATCTTCGGATCGATTAACTCCGCCACGTGCCGAGTTTTGGTTACGTCTAGGTGCATCATATTAGTGTGCCTTTGCATTAGTCGGTGTTTCCTAGTCCGTGTCGTTGCATGCCCACTCGGCGTGGTACCCAAACCCATCGCCCCACATCTATGGCTAACCCTCGCGATGCCGCCTCGGGAGACTTCCACTCCTTACAGGAGGCAATGTTGGCCATTATGGCTCGGATGGACCGGTCCGAAGCCACCTTTCGGACCTTCACCGAAACCATGGATGGTCGCCTACGAGCTATGGAGGAACGCATGGAGACATCTGTCCAAGGCCTGGTCGGACGGTTGGAAGGGATGTCCCACGGAGACCCTCCTAGAATGGTCCAAGACCCACCCCCACCTGCCCAGGCTGCCGCCCAAGGCCAAGCCAATCCTATAGCTCAGGCCCTGCCTGCCATTGTGGCCCAGGACCCGCCCGCACATGCTCCTCAGCCACCCGCCCCTCCTCGCGTTCCCGACTTACCACGCCGTGACCTTGGTCTCGAGGACTATGGGTCTGACAATGCCTATGAGGGGTATGGTCAGCGCCGTCATGGCTTTCAGCCACAAAGAGATGAGGATGATAGGGTCCTTAAGACCGTGCGAGCGGACCCTCCCACTTTTTACGGGTCTTTGGATCCGAAAGTCTACCTAGATTGGGAGTTCGACATGGACCGTTACTTTGAATGGTATGATATGTCAGAGCGCCGAAGGGTCCGATTCGCCACCATGAAGCTCATGGGACAGGCGCAAACCTATTGGAAGAATGTAGAGAGCCTGCTACTTCAGCGTCTAGAACCCCCGATTGACACATGGGCCGAGATGAAGAATAAGCTTCGACAAAAGTACCTTCCTCCCACATACCGCTAGCGACTCATCGATAGATGGCAAAGTCTTAGCCAGGGAGACCGGTCCGTCTCCGAATACATCGCTGAATTTGATGAGTACTTTCTACGATGTGGTGTCACGGAGGAGAGTACCATGCCCGTTTCCCGCTTTCGACGTGGTTTGCGGCCACACTATCAGTATGAGCTTTTCCGCCGCAATGCCAAGACGTTGGAAGAGGCATACCAGATTGCTCTCGAGTTGGAGCAATTTGAGAGAGAGTTTGAGTCTAGCCATCGGTTGGGCCCCACCCCTCTCCGTAGTACTGACCCCCGTCACTCTGTAGGCCCACATCAGCGGCCTCCCATGGCTCGACCTCAGGAGCCCACCCGTCAAGAGCACTTCGCTCCACGGCCTCGCCCTCCTCCACCCCGGGACCAATTTCCATCCCAACCACCAACACCCGTTGCCCGTTCCCCGGCTCCTATAGCCCGTCCTCTGGCACCAGCACCCCCTCCACTATTGTCCAAGGCACCTACACCTCCACCCTTGCTGCCTACACCCCCTACCCGACGGGATGATAAGGGTAAGGCCCCTTTTATCGGAGAGAGCAGTCGGTCACGAGTGCAGTGTTTCCACTGTCACGGGTTTGGCCACATTGCCAGTGAGTGTCCCGCTCGCGCCACCCTAGCCCTAGGTGTTGGAGAAACCTTACCTCCCAAGCTTGAGTGTGTCGATTATGAGGCCGACCAAGCACTACCCGATGAGTACTATGCCTTGGGGGAAGAGCTGGACGGCTCTCCTGCCGCCCAGGATGCAGCCACTTAGTGGGCTTGATGTCACCACCTTAGTCTAGGGTCATATATGAGTCGGTGTGTTTTCCTTGTGTGGTTTGTTTGCATGGTTTGTGTGTCGTTTGAGAGTCTGCATGTGTCTTGTGTAAGCTCGTTGTCGTTCTCTTATGAGTAAGAGGCGAGTGGACTCGTTCGATGAGTATGGGATCAGTTCTATCTCTATGCCCCGGATCAGTCACCTATAGGGACCCAGCGGTGATTCCTAGTGAGTCGTCGAGCTGCCTCCTTCCCTTTTGAGAGTGCCCCACTCGGAGTGTCCACCTTTAGCCCATAGCAGTTCGTGCATATCGAGTATATATGGAATGAGCAGGTGACGGTCACTTGGAGTGGAGCGTACCCGCGTTACTTGGCACGGTGACGGATCCGCCGGAGTACTCGAGCATCCATACCCCTACTCGACGGGGTCGAGTTCCTCCCACCAGGGGAGAGTTGATGGGAATCGACGCCGAGCATATACCTTTTCTTTTTACATTTATGTCCTTTTAGTTTGTGTTCATATCCTTGGGAAAGTATGTACGCAAATGTAAGGCTTTATAAGCCAATGAGTCATTCCCATGGATTGTGTGGGTTTTTGTGCAATTGTGTAGTAGGTCCAACTAGGGGGCCCTCAGCCCATTCCCATTGGTCCATGTCACCTTGTGGGGCTGGTCAACCATCCTAGGTGGACATCTAGAAGGTTGGACTAGTCATATGGACACATGGGAGACAAGGGGCTCATTTTTTCCATGGTAGGCTACCTACCATGTCAACATGCTTCATCTAGTCAATAGGCCGCCCCCCCTTTATTTTTTTATGTAATTTTTTTTTTTGTGTTGGTAGCATGCAATCCAGACCATCCATCTCCCATCCCTAGATCCAAGGGTGGAGGTTGGATTTGATTGGAAGCATATAAAAGGTTGTATTTTCATGTGGAAATTAATGAAAAAGAGAGAAAATTGTGTGAAGCTTGGAGCATATTGCGCCCCCTTCCTCTCTCCCTGGTGTTCTTCCCTCTCCAACCCCCCTTTCTAGAGTGGATTCATCTCTATCCCCCTTCCCCAATCTCTGATTTCATCTGGTGCCGCCGCCGCCGCCGTTCGTGCCGCCATCGAGCCACCATCGAGCCACCGTCGGAGTTCTGTCTTCAGCCAACAGCAGCCCCTTCCACGAATTCTTACTGTCAGCTCCGAGCTCAGATCGATTTGGGATTTTGAGGGGATGTTCTAGAGGTGTTCCCCACGTCCTACAAAATTTGGTGGGTCATAAATCCTCCATTTGCTAATTTCCCATTTTCGTTCAAGTCCCAAATTCAGTTCTGCCAGTTTCAGATCTGAACTTCATTTTTTCCTGAGTTTTGCATCTTAGATCCATCTTTTGATTTTTCCTAGGGCTTCCAATTTTACTGGGAGTTCTGTCCACCCACCCCTCCTACCACGAATTTTCCTGAATTTTTATCATCCCTCCACCTATTTTTCAAAATTCGTTCTCAGAGATAGCTACAGTGATGTCCACCTGTTTCCAGATCCGACCTCTGTCCAGTGCAAAAATCATATCAATTCGTAACCACCTCCAATCAGTCCACAAAAAATATTGTCATCTTCCTTGTTCAAAATCCTATAACTTTTGTGAAGAGCTCAGGAGCTGAATCGGACATCTACCTCGCGGTCAACGGCAGTTCTCAGACAAGTTCCCTGCTAATCTGAGAGTTCGGCTACTGTACAATAGGAACTCAAAAATTCAATAAAGCCCAGATCCGTGCAGATCCAGGTCCGATCTCCAGGCCTAGGTTGAAGTACTTCCAGAGAGCTTTCCAACGGCACCAGTTTCGTGTCGATCCGACATCGGGGCTGATCGCAGTGTCCGTTCTCGCCGGAGCGCGCGCCGAAAAACAGAACCGGCAGATCCGTGGCCGATTATTCCGACCGGTGCCGAATGGAGCCGCCCGGCCTCCGGTCAACGTTCCAGCGTGCCGCCAGCCCAGGGAACGCTTCCCAAGTGTCCCCACCACAGTGGTGTCACCGGGCCCCACACGGCCCCTCAGGCCAGCACGTGGGCCCCACAGTCACAAGTTCGGGTGCTGCCGAAGAGACGCGAGAAGCCGCCCGTCAACCCGAATTCGGTCCTCCCGGGCCCATTTGTGTAGCCCTTTACCTCCCTGCGTGGAGTGGGCAGTAACTCATTGCTGTAATCTTCATGTATTAACTGTTCCGGGAGCACGGTTTTCGGCCGAGTCCGTCTTCCCCACGCCGAGCGCGTGGAGGTATCACATTCGCTCCCTTACTTGGCATCTTGCTTTATCTCATATATGCTTTATATGCCGCTGCTAGAGAGCATGTTTTAGGACCTAGCTCGCTATATTTTCATATCACCGCTGCTGCGAGCATGGTTGGCGGTTTCGGCCGAAACCGATACGTTTCGGCCGAAACGTATCGGTTTCGGCCATAACCGATACGAAAACGGGCCTAATAACTGTAGCAACCCGAAACGTAAGTGAGATATCGGTTTCGGGCGAAACCGATACTGGTTTCGCCCGAGCCCGGTCGGTTTCGGCCCGAAACCTGTTAGTTTCGGCCGAAACTTGTGATATTCCTTTCGCCTCCCTCCCGAAACCCCACTTCCGCAGAAGTTCCGCCGCTGCTGCAACGGTTTCAGCCGAAACCCTCCCCCCCGCCGTGCTGTGCTGCTGCCGGGTGCTGCTGCTGCCGGGTGCTGCTGCTGCCGCCGCTCTGCTGCTGCTGCCGTGCTGCACTGCTGGCTGCTGCGGCTGCTGCTGTGCTGCAGCTGCTGCCTCCTGCCTGCTGCGGCTGCGGCTGGGCCGGGCTGGCCGGCTGCGGCCCGTGCGAGCCTGCTGCCTGCGAGGTGGGCCTGCGACCCTGCTGCCTGCGAGCCTGCTGCCTGCGAGGTGCTGCTGCTGCCTCCCTGCCTGCTGAAGCCTGAAGCTGCTGGCTGTTGCTGCTGCTGCCGGGCCTCCCTGCCTGTGGAGTGTGGAGCTGCTGTGCGCTGCCGGCTGCTGCTGCTGTGCTTGTTTAGGCCTTTAGGGGGCAGGGGGCTGTCCACACTCCACACGTCCACATCGACCGTCCGACTGCTACTGCGGAGGTAAATTTTGTGGAGGTAAATTTAGGGTTTTTTATGTTTTGTGTTTTTTTGGTTGAGTTGTTGAATTTTTTTTTGTTGTAGGTTAAATGTTGTATTGTAGGTTAATTTAAAACCATGATTAGATTTTTAACACTTCTAATTAAACCCTAATTAGAAGTTTATATTTGGGGCTTTTCTTTAATTAGGTTTAGTAAGGGTCAATTAGGGCGCAATTAAGTTTCATTGACTAATTTGAAGCGGGAGCATGCTGGTAGTTAATTAATTCGAAGGGTGATTAAGGGTTAATTGCTAATTAAGGGTTAATTAGTTCATAAAAATTGGGGCTTTTGTCTAAATCGGTTTGTTTAGGCTAAATTGAAGTTCAATTAAGCTTCATTGAAGATTTTGGGGTGGGATCATGCTGACAATTGATTTTTTCAAAAGGTGATTAAGGGGTAAATGATAATTAACGGTTAATTAGTATATAAAATTTGGGGCTTTTGTCTAAGTCAGTTTGCTTAGGCTAAATTGAAGCTCAATTAAACTACATTGAAGATTTTGGAGTGGGATCATACTGGTAATTGATTTTTTGCAAGGGTGATTAAGGGTTACTTGCTAATTAAGGGTTAAGTTTTTAATTGTACTTATACCTTTTTGTGTGTCACTGTCTTAATGCAGCATCATGCCTAGACGTCAGCAAACACAGGAGCAGCAAGGGCAGGAGGATCCGGGGTGGACCCACATGTCTTTAATAGATGCTAAGAGAAGAAAGGTGAAATGCAATTACTGTAGTAAGGAAATGTATGGCGGAATTACCAGAGGAAAACAACATTTGGCAGGGGTAAGAGGAGAGGTCAGACAATGTGACAACTGTCCCCGAGAGGTGCGAGAAGAGATGCGCCAATGCCTTCTGGGGAAAAGGGAGAGGGTGCAACAAAGGGCTGAGGATGAGGCTGAAATTGCTGAGGAGATTTCTGGCAGAAGGGTTAGAAGGGATGATGATGAGGAAGGCACTGAGGATTCTGATCCAGAGCTGACTGAAGCAAGGAGCGTGAACAAGCCGCTCGAAGGAAAGGGAAGGGAGCCATGGGATCAGGGACCTATGAGAGTACAGCTGCACGACGTCCTGACGTTGGTGCTGCCCCACATACGCAGGGAACAGGTCCCATGGACAGCTATCTGCACAGAAGGCCCCAAGCTACACAACCTAAAATCAAGCAAGCAATGAGAGGGGTCAAAAAATCAGCAGAAGTTGCAGGGCATGCATTTAAATCTATTTGCAAATGGTTTTTTCATGCAGGTGTCCCTGCACATGCAGCTTCAAGTGAATATTTCCAACCTATGATAGATGCCATAGCAGATGCTGACCCTGGCTTGCAAGCCCCCTCACGTCGAGACATATACGGGCGTGGCCTTGAGGGAGAGGTTGAGGAGCTCCATGATTGGGTTGAAAGCTTCAAGCATATATGGGTGGAGAGAGGATGCACCATCATGTGTGATGGTTGGACTGGTACCACGAAAAAGTCCATGATAAACTTTTTGGTGTATTGCATCAGCGGTACAGTGTTTGTGAAATCAGTTGATGCATCAGATTATGAAAAGAATGCAAATTATTTGTTTCATTTGATGGATGGCATGGTAGAACAAATTGGAGAGGAGAATGTTGTGCAGGTGGTGACTGATAATGAAGCCAGTTACAAGGCTGCAGGGAAGAAATTGATGCAAAAGCGCAGTCATTTATATTGGCTCCCATGTGCAGCACATTGTCTTGATCTGATGCTTGAAGACATAGGGAAGGAAAAGCATGTGAAGAAGACAATTGACAAGGCACAAAAAGTCACACAGTATATCTATGGCCATCCTAGGATACTAAATATGTTCAGGGCGCATGCCAGTGGAGGGCGAGATATCATCCGTGCAGGCCCAACCAGATTTGCTTCCAATTTTATTTCTTTGGAGTCTTTGCACAGGTATAAGATTGATCTCAATTCTTGATACTTTATCCTTACTGATATGTAGCAGTTGATGCAGCTTCAATTTTCATTTATCTGCACAGGTACAAGAATGAGCTGAAAGCTTTCATGTACCACAATGCCCTGCGGGAATACATCGACAAGGGCAATGTTGATACACAGATGGATTATCTGGATGTCTGCCACGTCGTGGACGACAACAAATTCTGGGACAGGGTGTCACGGTACTTGAAAGTAGTCACACCTCTCGTGAAGGTCCTAAGAATGGTGGATGGCGATGAGAAGAATGATATGGGCTATCTATACGAGGCCATGGACCGTGCCAAATTGGAGTTGCAGCATTCCCTTCCCAGACATTATGCAAAATGGTGGAAAATTATTGACCAGAGATGGGACAACACATTACACCATGACTTGCATGCAGCTGGTGAGTGATTAATTGTACTGAAATTGAGGTAATGCCTTTATGTTATTTTATAAATTTTATTTAGTTAATTATACACAAATGCAGGTTATTTCTTCAACCCTCGATTTATGTACGGTGCCGATGCACATGTTGATGGCGAGGTGCTTCAAGGGACTTTAAAAGTCATTGGTCGTTTATCGAGGAATCCAGAAAAGAGACTAGAGGCCGAAGTAGAGGTTCGCCTTTATTTGATACTGTCAATAACATGTATAGAATTTATTTAAGTAGTTATGTTAATCTATTACTTTATGTTTGTAGATGAACCATTACAGAATGAGGACTGAGACATATGCTGACTCCCAATTGCAATACGCTGTGGGAAGAGTGAGCCCAGGTATATTTTATTTTTTGGATTTCTTAACCTGATGAATATATATTTTTACAACTAAAATGCATTTTTTTATGGTTGGTGGAACAGCTGACTGGTGGATAATGGTTAACAACCGAGATATGGGTAGCAATGCATTGGCTTTCATTGCAATTAGGGTGCTCAGTCAAACAACATCAGCAAGTCAATGTGAAAGAAATTGGAGCACGTTTAGCCTTATACACTCAAAGGTTCGCAATCGGCTAAAGGCTGAACGGTTAGAGAAATTAGTGTACTGCCACTACAATATGAGGTTGAGAATAAAGAATATGAGGTTGAGACAACAGCTGCGAGACAAACGCGCCGCCGGGGATGCCGCCGCAGAAATTGATGTGGATGCCTTATTTGATGATGAGAATCCGTTGCAGTCTTGGGTGGAGACACGAGAGCAGGTTGATGAGCCCGTTTTTGATGATGATGATAGAAGATGGGCAGAGGGCATACTAGATGAAGATGAGCAAAGGGATCCCGAATTAAGAAGAAAATCAAAGAGGGCCAGAGATACTCATGCCCACATGTCTAGGGTTGTTGAGGACACTGAGGAGCAACATGATTTTCAGCCAGCTAGACACTCCGACTCAGATAGCAGGCCAGTCACTCCTAGAATGGGCAAGGCACCTACATCCTTAAGAAGAAGTACATCAGTGCATGGGCAAACTGAGAGAACAAATATTGCTGCTCGAGAGGACCCGGCAATTGAACAGTTAAAGCAGATTTATTTGAGGCACACGCCAAGGGGAACAGGATTCATGTCAAGGGTGCAAGAAGAAAGCACACCGGCACAGGAAAAAGCATCCCCAAAGGCCAAAAGGCGACTGGAGACTGCAGGTTTCGTGATCCTTTGATTTTTTATTTTGGAAAGTAACTTAAATTCTTATTATCAGTTCGAATCAGAAAAGGTTTTGGTAGGAGATAAATTATATATTTTCGTATGTGCCAGGTGCTACAGGTGCTACTACTGGCGGTGGGGATGCTGGTGGTCCTTCCTCCTTCCACGCAGACACAGGCAGAGGATACAGTCAGGGTGAGGGAGGACATGAGTCACAGAGTCAATATGGGCATCCATCAGGTTATGGAGGTGGCCAACAGGAGGCAGCGATTTATCGGTCGTGGGGTTATGAACCATCATTCAACTTCCATCCGGCCAGTTCCTCTTCTCTTCCTCAAGATTCTTATGCTGATACTGGATTCGGCTCAAGCCAACCAAACACTCCAAGAGGGATCCAAAGAGGGATGCAGGACTTGGCTACCTCATTGTTTGGTTATAGTGAATATAGACCATACATGCAACATGGTTATGGGTATCAACATCAAGGGCCAGACGATGAGGGAGAAGGTTCTTCTAATAATTATTATCCATATTAGGTAAGAATCAATGAATTTTTGTAACAATTATTTTATCTATTTTGTCTAATTTTGTACTGCTTGTATTAATGTACAATGGAATATTACTTTAACTATCACATGTTCAATGTTTGAAGTTCAATTTTTGTAGTTGTCTACTTCAAAGTTATTGCACTAACTTATTCAGTCAAATGCATGTGTAATGATTTTTGTGATTTTAAGTGATTATTAATATTTTTTATGATTTTTTATCATATTTTTTTAGAATTAATTTAATTTTTTTGACCTTTTATATGGGTTTCGGCCGGTTTCGGCCGAAACCGAAACCGAAACCGAGTCAACTCGGTTTCGGACCCGGGCGAAACCGAGACCGAAACCGAGTTTGCCATCCTTGGCTGCGAGAGAGAGCGAAGCCGTCCCGTGACCCGATCCGGGCACAAAAGAGAATTGACCACCGTAGCTCTTCCCGGTTTCTCAACCGTGCACGTCCGACGCTTCCCTCATTAAGGGACAATCACGAGCTCACCTAGAGTCCGAGGACTGCATTCCTCATTCGAGTCGTGTCCGTGGTCCCGTCCCGCATCACTCCACCTACTCTGAAGCATGTATGCTATTTATTCTCATACGGTACCTTATTATGTTATTACTGTAGTCATGTTCCCTATTACTAGCCTATAACTTGCATTCAAACAAAGCATTCAAACATCTAAAACCTCGAAGGTTAGACAATTTTCTTAGGGGAGAAATTAGAGCATGCCAAAAGAATTGGCACATTATCGGAAGAATCAATAACATAAATCTTGATTGTAGAATTGGTCTGTGAACATATGAGAGAACCTAGCAAAAGCTTTCTAAAAGAATTCATCGTTCACCACTGTGCTGATGCAATGCAACAGAGAGAAGAAAACCTGCAATAGCAGTTTCCATTTAAGCTCCTTAAGACGGTCATTCCTGGCTATTTCAAGCATTGCACACATTGCCACATCTGCTGCACTACCCTGCAAAGCACCAGAGTGGAACATCAATAGCTTAGAGTGGACAAGACAGCAAATTCTAAGTAAGCAGTGGCCTTGCAAGTCAGGTACATCAAAAAACGAACATAAAGAACAATAGAAACACAAGGTCCAATACAGGTAATGCCCTTATAGATCCTTTCAATCAAAAATCCATATGAGATGAAAATAGTTACATACACGGGCATCAACTTCATGAAGATATAACATGATCGATGCAACAATCCTTCTTTCAACCAAACCATCAGCCCCCCCCAACCCCCACAGCCCCAAACCAAAAAAAAGAAATAACTACTTCCACTCGACAACTCAGGTTGGCAAAAGAAATCCAAAACTAACTGCGATCATAAGCAAAGCAGTGACAGCATTAAGCAGCTCCCATGAAAGCCGCTGAGATTGTCCCCTCATGCAACAAACCAATTGTATACCACCACATTCAGAGATGAATGAATCTCAACCCAGGTTGAAACAGACCGTTTAATCATCCACTTCCTGAAGCCTATGTTCTTTCATTCTTAGTGATGGCCCAGATTACCACTCAGAAGACAAATGTTTCTAAAACTTGTGGTACCATCCAACTCTGTTTCGAATGTCAAGTCCCAAAATTTATACCTTCTAATCAGCTTATCATCAGACAAATTTATAAAATATGACACAATCACCTTTGCCGGGAGACATAAAAGATGGCTCCAAGCCTCCAACTGGTAACAAACTATCCCATTTTGTCAGCAGCCAAGAATATTGGTTTGGGATTGGACTCGGTTTGATTTAGTCCCAGGAAACAAAAGGCCTAAAACACCATCTGGAGGACCACTAGGGAGCCAAATTGTCCAGGCTAGGGAAGACATTGTAAGTATTTACGAGAAAAAGTAACAGCCTTTCCTTCCTCTGAGCCACCACCAAAATGGACTAAACCATCACAACCCAAAACAGGGAACTCTCAACCTAAGGTTTTAAAAACCAGTTTAGGAACTGGACTGGTCCACGCCAGTTCTGGTTCCCAGACCGATTTTGGTCAAAACTGGCCAGTTTTGGCCAAAAACCAGTCAGTCCTGGCCACTTCCAGTCCGTCACCCAGTCCCAGTCCAAACCAGTGTTTTCTAAACCATGCTCCCAACACCTTAACAGACACCTCAAGATGTCCACTAAGGGAGGGAGGGAGTCAACTTGCTTCCGTTCCGTAATCACTAAATGTGCATTGTGAATGGACTAATTGCAGTCAATTATGAGATTGCTTCACAAGTGAAGCTGCTGGACATCATTGTGAACCCACCTTCCATGCGCCTTGATCTTGTACATTCAAGATTGGGATCTGAACTTCTTACTTTCTAGATTGAATGGCTTGCCATTGGTGTACTTCACAGAGTCATTTAAGGAACAAGACTAAAGACTTGACGGAGCCGAAGTGACCCAAGATGTCAATCTCAATACATATGATGTGAGACTGGGTGAGAATCCTGAAGACAAATGGGTGATCCAGCCTTGTAATGAGAAATGCTATACAAATAACGCAAGCTTTAAAGGTCACCTGGCAAGTTAAGGTCCAATAGGGTGTCACCACAAACATTTCAGGACTACTTTAATTTGAGGCCCATCCAACCGTCCCTCTGGCCACCCCAAGGATCATTTATTAACAAGGGATCCACCTAGGCATTCATTTGAGCACCTACATGATTGGTTGGTAATGCTAGGCTCCTTCCAGCCTTGTACCAAACACATAAGAAAGCTGTTAGCAAGTCCATCCAAGAGTTCCCTTGAACTTCTATAGGGCCAAATGGTAACTTAATGCGCTATTCCTTGGATGATGTAAGCATTTTTATAAAAATCCACAGGCTGGTCAACACTTTGAGACCTGATTGGGCATTTTTACAAATACCCCAAGGACGGTCAATAAAATAGGGCCCATTCAGCCACGTTTTTGAACACCAGCAGGCTGCATCAGCAAGGTAAGGACTGGTTAGCTGCCTGGAGGTCAGTCGGGTATTCTTTGGAACACCCAAAGGACTGCCCAGGAAGCTGAGGCCCATTTGAGATCTTCTCCAACTACCCAATGCTTTGACAAGAAGGTTGACGCCCACTGTGGGTAGTTCTGCAAACAAATGACAAGCACTGAATGGTCCTGTCTTTGTTCAAACATTCTCACAAAGACCAACAGCATATTTAGCAAACAAAGGCTCTTGAGAAGATCCACACTATTCCCATCTACCTATCTCAAGGGCATGCCTGTTCAAACAGGTCAGTGGTCACCTTAAGAAGCCCTCACCCCCATAGTGGTCACCTTAATTGAGCTTGCCTTGGCAGCCCAGGTGATTCCAGCAATCGCCTAAGCAACAAAGGCTGTAACGAGGCAATTTGTCGTCGCCTCGCCTGACCTCATCGCTTGGGAGAGTGCCTTGGATGCCTTTGATAACATACACTGACAGAAGATGCCCCATTCTTGCCCAAGAACCACTTGAAGTTCTCCGTATTCCACACCGACCCAATGGTCATGAAGAAGAATGACACTTTCATGAAACGCTGCCGTAGTTGGAGTTCTGTGAGAAAGTGGAATGGGGAGCATAGGAAAAAGGCATGGGGCCACAACTTCCGTTATTGGTAATTTACCAAGAAAAGAACAGACCAAGAGTGCTTTTATCTTTCATCAGGAAAAGTTAATGAAGGAAAGGACCTCCCTAAAAAGTAGAGAAGATCTTGCCAAAGGCATATGAGATCCTGATTTCTTCGCAATTTTTATGTTTTAAAGAGAAAATGCTTAAAAAAATCGTAGAGAAGCACCTATAAATCCCACCTTTCATGCACAGAATCAAAACATGCCAGGACAGCAAAATCCTTCAACCCCTCCTTCTTAGCTGGCATGTCGTCATGGTTAACATCTTCCTTATCTTATTTGTATTTTATCCACAGAAAGGGAAGTCAATGTTAGCAATCGGTTCCCATCCACTCTAAACATTTACAACAATGTTTTACAATTTGAACATTTTTAAACCAGGCGCATTGGTTCTTTGATCAAACTAGAAATGAAATTCTTCATAACATTTGAAAGGTAGCTTGTAAATGGTGAGACATGGCACTTTCCTAATTAACTTCACAAATTATTCTTTGACAACAATGGAATGTCTATCAAGGATAAAAAGGGAAAAAACATAATAACAGTCTGCAAACTAATAATCATCACAGTACATGATCCACCCATGGAAATCGAGAAAGCAAAATACCTGTACTGGGGTATTAATGGCAGCTCGTTCAATGTGACCCTTCTGAGGACTAGTAACTTTGTCCATTGAAGGAAAATGGCGTTCTCTTCCGAGTAACGTATGTACACACTTCTCAAACCTTGCCTCCTTTTTGCGCTCTTCCTGCCAGTTCAGAACTTCCTGCCTTTCTTTGTACCAAAGATCAACTGTGTTCGTCGCTTCTGCAACGGAAACCTGATGAAAAAATGATGCTCCAGTTATTCACAATAATAGGATAGCATGTGTAGGGGATCATGCAGAAAGAAGATGAGTGACCATGGCCTGTTTTTCATGCAGCAAGAAAGTGGCAATAAGGGTCGAGGATGGAAAATCAAATAGGTCATTAAGGCATAAAGAACAGCCAGTCCAGACTGCAGGTAGGTGAACCAGGTCAACCAGTCTGGTTCTCTCGGTTCCCATGTTAAATAAGCTAGTTCAGTAATTAATTAATATCAAATATAAAATATTACATTAGACTGAAGTTTAACATATTAATGAATAATTTCCACTCGAAAGACAAGGAAAAAGGGGGAAAGAATACAAAGAGAGACTGGATTATTATTGGCGGCCTAAAGTGGACCATCCCTGCTTACCCAGATCAACAGATTTCACATTCCATTTGACAAAAAAAGTCATCCAAGTTTACGCAGAATGCTTGGTTTGGGAGTAGAGTGCTAGTGCCGAAGAGTCACAAGTTGTTGAAAATTGCTTTGCCAAAGGATGGAAAGAACTTAAATAACAATTACAAAAATGTGTTGCTTCCACCTGACTCTAAGTCAGGTGAGGGAGACCCTGTCCTTTGGCAAAGAACTTAAAGAAGGAAGTGGAAAAAATAACAGCTGAGCAGGTGAGGGAGGTGGCGTTCAAGGTGGGCATTTCCTTTTCGACTGCAGAGAAGGACTTGAGGGGAGCCTTCTCCAGAATTAATAAGAGGTGGAATGCGAGTATTCTAGGGGCAGAGAGATCTCAGGCGAGGGAGGAAAGGGAAGGAGAGGAAGGTGGGGAGGAGAGGGACATCCCAACGTCTTAATGAGGATTGTCTCATGGAATGTGAGGGTGCTAAGGGGAGGGGAGAAGAAAAGAGCAATGAGGGAGCTGATCAAGAGATGCAAAATTGATATTCTTTGCATCCAGGAGACCAAGTGTGAGGGGGATGGTGTTTCCCTCTTGAGAGAGATTGAAGATGCTCGACTTTCCTTGTGGGTTGCTTTCCTGGCGATGGACAGGTCTGGGGTATTTTGATCCTCTAGAATCCTTATGAGGTAGAGGTGGAGCAGGACAGACAAGTTAATAGATGGGCCATCTCTTTACACTTCAGAAACATAAGAGATGGTTTCTCCTGAGACTTCAGTGGGATGTATGGACATTGGACTCCAATCTAGGGAAGAGAAGCGGCAGTTGTGGGATGACTTGACTCGTCATCACCTTTTCTCTGGTTAGCCTTAATGTGTTGGAGGAAATTTCAATGCGATAGCTGCCCTGTGGACGGGGGATAATGTATATGCTGGTGACATGAAGGATTTCTCGGACTTCATCTAGGAGACAGTGTTGGTGGACATTGGCATGGCCCTTGATCGGTTCACTTGGTCCAACTTATGGGCAAATGTTTCTTGCTCTAGGCTAGACAAGTTTTAGGTTTCTGTTGATTAGGAGGGTCACTTTCCTTATGTGCAGGTACTTTCTCTGGCGAGATATGTCTCAGACCACAAGCCCATCCTTCTGAAAACCGACTGTGTGCATGATAGAAGTTACAACTTTAGGCTCGAGAAGTTTTGGTTTAGAGAGGCTGATTTCATGGACACGGTCACACATGCTTGGCATGAACAGGGTACAGGTTCCTCTGCTATGGCTACTCTGGTGAGAAGACTGAAGCATACTACCCAAGAGCTCCAGCCTAAGGGAGCTGATAAAACACTTCCAAGGAGGGCAGCAAAGAATAGAATTCTTTAACAAATCGGGGGCCTTGATTGTTTGGAGGAAGCAGGGCTTATGGATGATAATGACAAGAGACTCAAGGATTCCTTGAGGGACCAGATCGATGAGATTCTAACTAAAGGGGAGATCTACTGGAGATAGAGATCGAGAGACGTGGATTAAAAAGGGGACAGGAACACTGTTTATTTTCTGCATATTGCGTCAGGGAAGAGGAGGGTCAATATCATCACTTGTATCAGGATGGGTGACCTCTCCTTCTCCTCCGATGAGAAGACAGGGGACATGTGAGAGACTTCTACTCCAAAGTATTCACAGAGGACGAGTACCATAGGCTGAGGATTGCGAAAGACCTTCTCCCCTACCTCTCCCCAGAGGAGAGGGATACTATCTCCCAGACATTTTCAGAGGAGGAGGTCCATCAGACTGTCTTTTCTCTCGCAGGGAGCAGAGTTCTAGAGCCTGATGGCTTCCCACTAGACTTCTTTCAGAAGTGATGGGAGGTCATCAAAAGTGACCTAGTGACAACTGTGAGGGAGTTTCAGAAAAGGAGGACTCACTTGAGGGGTATCAATAAAACCCTCCCAATCCTTATCCCTAAGAAGTCAGATGCTCAAGATTTTCAGGACTTCAGGCCCATTAGCTTATTGAATGGTACCTACAAGATCATGACTAAGCTACTAGCAGGGAGATTGGTCAGTGTTATGGATAGACTGGTCAACAGCTTTCAGGAGATCTCCATTAGGGAGAGACATATCTAGGATAACTATTTGGTGGCCAATGAGTGTTTAGCTGCTATGAAGTCTCAAAGGAAGAGAGGAGTGGCCCTGGATTTCGAGAAGGGCTATGGCAGGGTGAATTGACAGTGCTTGTTTCATGTGCCGGAGAAGATGGGCTTGGGAGAGAGGTGGATTGGCTGGGTCAGGGCTTGCATTTCTTCGACTTCCTTTGTAGTTTTCATCAATGGGAAGCCGTCCTCGTGAGTCCACAGTGTTGGGGGGATCCGTCAGGAAGACTCATGTCCCCTCTCCTCTTTGTGATTGTGACTAGTGTTTTGAACAAGGTGTGACTGAGAGCTGAGACTGCTGAACTAATTAGGGGTTTCCAGGTATATAGAGAGGGTCCTTCACTTTCTCACTTGCAATATGCAGATGACACCATCTTGTTTTGGCCGAGGATGAGCAACATTTTTTTGTGGTCAGGCTCTGGCTAGAATTGTTGGAGGAGGTCAATGATCTTAACGTGAACTTCAATAAGAGCTTGCTAGTAGGGGTTAATGTGGAGGATCAACATCTCCAAAGAGCGGCTTGCATGTTGGAGTGTAAGATTGGAGAGTTCTCTATTTCCTACTTGGGTCTCCCGCTTACCCCAGGATCTCTTCATCTTGTAGATTGGCTCCCTATTATCCAGAGATACGAGTCCAGGTAGCTGGTTGGAAGGCTAGAGTTTTATCTTATAGAGGCAGACTAGTTTTATGCAGATCAGTGTTGGATAGTCTCCTTATCTATTTCCACTCCATGTTCTGGATCCTGAAAATGGTGGCGAAGAAGATTGACTCTATATAGAGCAAGTTCTTTTGGCATGGTAGTGAAGAGAAATGTAGAGGTTGGCATGACATAGCTTGGGGGAGGATTGCCTCTAGCAGGGAGGAAGGTCTGGGGATCAAGGATGTCAAGAATTTTAATTTAGCACTCTTGTGTAAGTGGCTATGAAGGTTGGGGAGGGGAGAGAATGGACTATAGGCACAAGTGATCAGACAGAGATACTATGGCAAGAGGAGAGCATGGGACTTGGCACTTACTCCGCAGGATAGGACTTCACCTCTCTGGCATGATATCTTATCCTGCATGGATATTATCGCCTCTGATGTCCAGATCTGTCAAAGAAAAGGCGACAAGAGCCTTTTCTGGTAGGACAGATGGTGTGAGACTTCACCTTGGAGGCTTTGTTCCCTAGCCTCTTTGCGGTTGTTGCGGACCCTCTAGGGGAGGTTTCCTAGGCCCTTGACTACCTCCTTTCTAGATGCACCTGGGGTCCGACCTTCAGGAAGGATCTCAGGTCCGATGAGTTGGTGCAGTTCCAGGACCTCCTATCCTTCCTCCTTCACTTCCATCCTCAACCAGACAGAGAGGATGAGTGGACGTGGAGGTGGGATAAGGAGGGCTCCTTTTCAATCTGATCAGCCTACACAATTATTTCTGATGGAGGTGCTCCCACAACCTCTTCTCTTGGGTCTGGAGACCGAAGAGCCTGGTGAAGATAAAGATCTTGACCTGAAGGATCTCCCATGGGAGGTTACCTACCCGGGACAGACTGCTTAGTTTGCTTTCGGGTATCCAACTGACTTGCTGCCCATGCGGGAGGACGATGAGACTCTCGACCACCTGTTTATATGCTATACCTACTCACAGGGAGTGTGGAGGGAGCTTGCTAGAAGGACTCGCAACGTCTTTGGCGATCAGAGGGAGGTCACCACTTTGAGTATTGGGGCAGGACTTGGCCCCTTAAGGGTGACAGGACAAAGTGGTGTCTCATCCTCCATGCCACACTATGGACGTTGTGGGGGGAAAGGAACAACCGCATTTTTAGGAGAAGGGCTAGAGTCGAGGATACAGTGGTTTCTTTTGTTTGTAATAGAGTGAGAGAATGGGCTGAGATCTTTTGTAATGTGAATTCCCAAAACTCTACTCTTTTTGTCTTGTTGGGGGGTTAGAGTGCTACACACTGTCTTAGTGTGGCCTTCTTTTGTGTAAGAATTTTTTGGGATTTGATACTTGTACATCCCCTTTTTATTTAATGTATCAGTGGTAACACCAACTTAAAAAAAAACAATTACAAAAATGTTTGCATATTCTTCTTCTTCCCCTCTCTTCTTGGCAAAAGCCAACTAATAAACCTTAGAACTGTCAAGTTCTAGTAGGCAAATGGACAGGTTTGCTTTGGGCCTATGCTCACTAAACATCATAAGATAGATGATACCCTCACCTAGTAAAAGAATTACAAAGAAATCAAGGAAAAAGGCACCAGTCTATATCCTTCGGTCAGTTAAGAAGTCAAACAGGATAGTAAGTAATCCCAAAGGGGCATCAAGGCGAGCACTTTCATTCGTGCTGACCAAGGTACCTTGGTTACCTTTCCCATCCATGGTGTCATGTTGCCTAAGCAACAAACTGATCCTCATGTACAACCCACAAGTCCATTTGCCAACAAGTATCAAGATTGAGCTCATTCCCATTCAACTGCAATATCCTCATGGTGCTCAAAGAAGGGTAAACACCCAATCTTTCCCTGCAAAGATTTTGTTGTCACTAAACAGAACAACTCAACAGCTGGTATGGAATTAAGAACTGGTGGTTTCAGACCAACGCCTGACAACATGACAAAAAAACATCAAAAACAGCAGTCCAATTTTGCCAGTTTGGGCACAGTACCAAAGGAAGTCCGTGAGAAGCAGGCTCAAACAACTTTAAGCAGATCGAACCTAAATCAGGCAGGCCAGGGCTTGTCCAACCTTGGAATCCAGGTTTTTAATTCCTCAACCATGAGCCAGTTAAACTAGTCTCATCTAACAACTATGCAATGCAGTTAACATAACAGTAAAAGAACCACAAAAATAAGATGATAAAACTGAGGCGAAAAAAAATGTTATGTTTGGACTTAGCTATACATAATGGCAGAGATATGACCCAGAACCGGAACTATCTTGAGTTATCTTTTTGTAGTTTTCTTTTTTTATTTGGACGTTGAGGAACCTCTCCTCACCTCACCCAACTGTACTATCTCAATTTATTCTTTAGTAAAATTGATAGTGCAGTCTACCTTTCTTCAAAAGAAGGAAAAGAAAAAGGAGAGCGGTATGACCCAGGACATTTCCATCTGGTAGAAATGGATGTTACTACAAATCAACACAGTATGACCATAATCGTCTCGCAAGCCACACAATTCACTAGCTGTCCCAAGACTGAACTGGTAGCAAAATCCACACTGTAATCCAACTAAGAAGGCTTTCATCTATCCAACCATGGTAGCCATAGCTGCATAAGCACAAGAAGTTGAATGAGGAATATCTTCCTGCTCAGGAAGACAACTGCATATTTCTTACCCTCTTTCAAATCTCCTATTGAATGAGATCCACGTAGTTCTTAAATGATCCATATCACACCAACTGGACAGGCAAACACTACACAAAAGGGCTGGTCAATTCACAAGATCCCCAACCACTAAACCAGTAGTTAATATGAACTTAAACCATGATATATGTACACAACCATAGCATGCCAAAACCATCTAGGTAGCTCGATTTCCTGTGGAACCACAGAGTTTCTCACTAGCTTAGCCAAAGAGAACTAGAGTCCACCAACCATGGAATAATGATTACATGGAGATGGCGAATACACCGCCATTACGATGATATCCCACAAAGGCATAGAAACAAATCTGCAACCCCTGAAAGATGCTGCTGTGCCAACTGGCAAGTGAATATACTCCAAGAGATGGCCCATCTTCCTTTTGAGAAAAAATAAAATACAGGGGGTGGGTGTAGCATGCATCTCCCGGAAAATGATGTTTGACATGGAAGCACAGGGACAAATCTATAGACAGGAGGTTTCATATTTTATCTCACGACGAGATATATCCCTTGCCCATACAGGGCATCCACTAAAATAAGAAAATAAAGCCAAATACTTCATCAAAACAAGAAAAATGGCAATTACCTTCCAATCCCGAGAAAGACCAACAGGGGTTTTCCCATATGCAATAGAAAAGTTAAGCATTTTAGCCTTCCTTCTTTCAGCAGCAAAAGCATCCTGCATTAGTGCAAATGAAACATAGATAAAATGCATTCAAATAATCCACAGACCAATATCCAAAGCCAAATTTGGTTGGACTACTGTTATTGGTATGCCATTAGTTTTTAATTCTAATGTTTTTAGAGTCAAGATATCAATGTTATAATTGGTATAGGACAAGCAAGGAGGGCTCAACAGCAGCGGAAGGTGGGAGAGTTGGGGAGGAGGAAGAGAAACGAGGTCTTGATACTCCTGTAGAACAAATTGTAACATTTTTAATACAGGTTCAGACCTGTGTTAAATATGTTATAACAACAGATTCTTCTACACATAAATATCAAAATTGATAGAACATAACCACCCACCTACTATTGACTAAAATTACTAATGCTTATTTAATGCAGTAACCAAACACCTCGCAGTAGTAAAATGCAAGGAAGTGTCTTCCTCGATGTATAGAAATCACCCTTCCTGCGGTCTATACTTGTTTTGACAGGGCAACAGGATAGGAAAATCTTTATAAAATAATAAGAGGCATTTCTAACAGCAAAACATGAGCACCCATGTCAAGTACAAATAGAAAAAGAGGCAGGCAGGCAAAGGGAAGATAGAAGGTGAGGCGCGGATCTTTTTCATTCCACTTTCCTTAACCTTTTAAACTAATTAACATCAATGGTAAGGGTTGAAGTTACACATGAAAATGCATCAGGAGTGAACAGTGATGTCATTTGCATGGGATTTAGTCAAAGAAGACAACATGGGGACTCATTTTGCTTATTAATTAATTTAATTTTCAAAAAGTGAAAATACAAATTTTTCAACAAGCTAACCTTTAACAAAGGAACAGGAGGCTTCTCCTCACCAGGATGAGGGTGCCACTCAAGAAGCACCCGCTTCTGGCATACAGCTTCACGAACATGCTCATACATATTCATTGCTGTCCTTGAATGGAAATCACCACCAGCTTCAAATGCATCCAGCATGCTCTTGCAATTCGCAAGATGTGCTAGGATTCGAAGTTCCAGCTACAGTTTTCCAGCAACAAGACAAGATAAGATGACATCACAAGGTGATGCCCTTCTGGGAGGAAGGGAAAGTTGTTGTAAAGCTCTAACAAAGCAAACCTGTCCATAATCAGCAACAATGAGAGAATTTCCTGGTGCAGCAATAAAAGCCTTCCGTATTTTGTACCGATCTTTCTCCAGAGCTGGTTGATTCTGATTATGGAAGAAAAAATGTCAATGAAGAATATTTCCTGAAAATTTGAAAGCCAAGGATAAGGTGAATCAAAGATTGAATTAATAGCCTACATTTCTTTTCTAATTTTAAAAACAATCTTTAATCCATGTCCTCTTTGTATTCTTTTTTCCCTTTTTCTTTGTCTTTCAAGTGGAAGCCATTCATTTTTAAATGAGCTTAACGTATGTCGGCTTTGAACTTTTCCAAATTCCCAATAGATTGTCTTTTGAACATAAACTACAGAAATTGGTCGTATCTCTTTCAGTATTATAATAGCCTTTCACACATTTCAGAGTTCCTAAGAATAATGCGGACTAATCCTAGTCTTCGGCCGTCTGGATCACCATGAAAAAGAAAGCAAAGAACTGAAATTGCACTGTGTGAAACTATTCATAAATGACTATCTGATGTTCTTTTACGCTTCCTATATTACCAGGAAAATGATCTTAGTACAGATATATAAAAAAGAATAACTGGCTGAAGGAGTAGAGCAATTTTCTGGCAGTAAATTTTCTTACAGTTCTTTCACATCTTTTTTTTCCATTACCAGCTACAGTTGTAAAGGAATCAAAGAGAGAATTATGAGAACATCTTTCTGCGACTGATGTAAAGGTTCTATATGCTGAATCAGGAGAAAATGACAAGGGAAACAGAAACAGGGTTTGAACCTGAAGCCATTGGCCAAAATTTACACTAATGGAGAACAGAGTCCAAGGTAGGAGAAGAATATTCTGTGCATAGTTGTCAATCACGTCCTCATCCATATCCCCTTTTACTACTGAGATGGGGACATCCAATGCCGCAGGTAATTCTGACACCTCATCAGAATTATATATATATATATATATATATATATATATGTGTGTGTGTGTCTGTGTGTGTCTGTGTGTATACATATATCATGTGTGTGTGTTGTTGTGTGAATATAAAATAACAACAAAATAAACTAACTCTATGTAAATAAAACAAGATCAATGCATCCTAATCTTCACATTACAGTAACTTATACAATAAATATAATAAAGAAAATTGGGAAGGTTGTATGAGCTTATAAAGGGATATAGTTATCAAATGAACCACATGAACAGAAGTGGCCCGACCCAGTCCGGTTCACCGGGTTTCTGAGTGGACTGGCCAGAAAATATGAGGAGAAGGGGGGGAGGGGGAGAAGCGGCCAAAACCGTGGAGATGTTGTGAACCAGCCAATTTCATGGTGATCGCCAGTTCCCAATTCCAGTTTTATTTTTCAGTGTATTTGCTTATTTGTTTTCATTTTTAACTGTTATTTACAATTCATTTAAGATTTATATCCTTTTTCATAGTGTAAGCAGGCCAGATCAGTTCTGTTGGCCAGTTCCTGTTCGGAACTGGAACTGGAACCATTCTGGTTCCCAGTTTTTTTTAAGCCTCGGTTAAAACAGTGAAAATACTTGTTGTGAAAGGTGAAAATCACTATATAAGAAGAAACAGGATTAGCGACGGAAAAATTATGTCTCTAATCGGCCTCTAATCTGTTGCTGATGACTTTAGCGATGGATTCACGGCTGATTAACAACCGTCAATAATCAGCGGGTAATTATCAGCGACAAATACAAATTCCGCCGCTAATTCGTCCCTGATTAGTGACGGAAATTAAAATCCACACGTCGGTAATCTGTCGCTAATCCGCGGCCGATTAGCGGTGAATTTTAATATCCGTCGCTAATCAGGGATGAATTAGCGGCGGAATTTGTATTGGTCGCTGTTAATTACCCGCTAATTAGCAATGGTCGTTAATCGGCCACAAATCCGTCGCTAAAATCTACAACGATAGATTAAAGGCCGATTAGAGATGGAATTTTTCCTTCGCTAATCCCACTTTTTCTTGTAGTGAATAAGGGTGAATCCATTTCAAAAACAACACCAAGACAATTGACAGTATACTGCAAGTAGAAGGATAAGGGTGGCTCAAGCCTTTCAACGAAAGAAAGGATGGAATGGAGAATTGATTGGTGCAACTTTTCCCACTGTTTTGTGACAGTATCGTACAGAAAGTAAATTCAACAGCCAACAGCAAAAGATTCATGGTGAGACATACAAAAGAGGAAGCGAAAAATTGCCTCCAAAAAGTAAGGGGAAGCAAAAATTATCAAACATTTCATAGTAGTGTATATTAATTAATGACTAAAGTAGTATGATCTTATGATTCTTATCTTGCAGATCTGTAGTGGATAGCTGTTGCACCCATAATTCTCTCGAAATGCTAATTCTCTCGAAATACTTCAAAAATTTTATCTCACAACAACCGACGGAAAATACGGCGTAGCGTCGATACCGTCATTCCGTGGAGTACCTCCGCGATTTAGGGTCTATTGGCCCGACCACATATTATTGCAAGCGGCATCGCAACAAGAAAAATTAAGGGGAAAATATACACGCATGCCTATCAAAGTGGCCAAATAATTGTGTATCACATGGCACGGACAGATGCAAAAACTGTCCCCCAGGCGAGCGGCGCACAAACAAACGACAAATGAACCATCCTTCGCTCCCGCACGGTTCTCCACCAACACGTTGCTGCCATGAGACAGAGAGTGGGTCTTGGAGTGCAATAAATGTAGGGCGGCGGCTCCTCTCCCACTCAGGGCGACCAAAAACTGCAGAAAACACGCGAAGAGGGGCCAAAAAGCCCGCCCCGGGGTCAAATGACCCCGCTGGCGTCCCTGTGGGCGTGACCGGCCCCGGGCGGGGTCGTGTCACCCCGCTGGGTCTCCAGCGGGGTCGATCGACCCCGGGCGGGGTCGTTTGACCACACTGGACCCCAGCGGGGTTAACGCGACCCCCCCCCCCCCCCCCCCCCCCCCCCCCGCGGGTCAAATGACCCCCCCGGTCCATGTTCCCATAAAAACAAGAAGCAAGAAGCAAGAAAAAAAGGAAAGATGGGCCACCCCGCCTTGTCAGAATTGGGGCTAAAACCTATTTTTCATCAAAATTGAGGCAAATCCTCACATTTTTGACAACCTGGGTCCTCCCACTTCTATAAATAGTCCCCCCCCCCGGCCCAAGAAGGAAGAAAGAGAGAGAGACGGACTGACAGACGCGGAGAAAGACTTACGGACGCTCGGCGGAGTTTGTTCGTTTGTAAAAAAGGCCCATTAAGGGTATGACATATAAATACCCCGGGTCTTGCGTTTATGCCCCTAGAGGCTATATATGTAATTTTTCATGCATCATGGATTGCCAAACTATGTAATTCCTTCATATAATAAGGAATTGCAGAAATGCCCCTCCTAGGATTGCAAGAAAATTTAAGTCTTGTTGTTCACAGTTCTATCCTGCAACTTTATGCAATTAGGGCTATGCCCCTACATCCCGCGTCAGTGCGGAGACCCCTTCCTCTTGTATAGTCGACAACTCGCCGACAACCCATGTACTCATATGATTCATGAAATGTGCTCAGTTGTTTCTTTATGGGCTGACCAAGGGAAAAAAATCGTACTTAAGTCCCGACTGTCGGGAAATTGTGTACATGCTCCTCTCTTTGCGAATCAATGCACAAACATCTTCTACGAAGTTATTGCTCCTTTCGCTTAGGGACCTCGCTAGTCCAGTCTTGCACCTAAATGTCATCTCAGACCTAGGTCTGTTCGGGGTCTGGTAAAATTACCAAAATATCCCTGTGACTTAGAAATGGCTTGGAAGCCTTCAAAACCTGCCGGAAACTGCCTCAGTGCCCTCGGAGGTCGGAGGTCTTTCCGTACTTTCTCACTGACCCGAAAATTCCAAAAATGCCCGTGGCCTGGGAAAATTAACAAAATACCCCTGAGAACCCAGAATTAACAAAATATCCCTAAAGTTCATAAAACCTCCAGACACTTCAAAAAATACCTATGGCTTCTGCAAAATTGCATTCATGCTCCCAAATTATAGGGTTTTTGGCCTAAACTTAATGAGACATTTGATAAAGCTCTAGTTCTATCAATCTTTCGGTAATAAATAAGAGATAATTGTGAGCCATGCAAGTGAGCGTGCCCTCAACATCAGAACCTATGTAGGGAACATTAAGACTTCCTTGACAATTAAACAATGGTGTTCGGACGTTAGACCGATGTAAATCAACACTGACTGCGATCAGTGGGGAAAGATCCAGCACTCGAACCCAAATCGTCTGATACGATGCGCACCCACGGAATAAACCTTGCACAAGCTATTTATACACCCCCCCCCCCATGTGCAACCCTTACCATTTTCCTTTCTCAAAAAAAAAGGAGGGGAAATTATATTATGTGATCCAACAACAGCTTACCCATCTATTTTTTCTCTGTGTTCCGAATACCGAAGACAGTGGTGAAGAAGATTGAGGCTATATAGGGGAGGTTCTTCTGACAAGGAAGTGGGGGGAGATGTAGAGGATGGCACGACATTAGGTGGGGGAGGCTAGTTGCCAGCAAGGATCGGGGGGGGGGGGGGGGGGGAATTGGGATCCAAGATGTGGGAGACTTTAATATGGCTCTCTTGTGCAAGTGGCTATGGAGGTTGGAGGCAGGGGATGAAAGGATTTGGGCACAGCTTATCAGGCAAAGGCTTTACTTTTTTTTTTAAGCAATACCTAGGCAGATCTAAATTGATCTGCTAGACATTTTATTGATATGATAAAAGGGAGAAGGTAGAAGCAGCTCGAACCTACATAGCAATACCCTTCGAAGAGGGGACAAGGAACTAAAGGAAAGAGGCTCGACAGAAACAAAAAAGTTACAAACACTGGAGCCCAACAATAGGCTTAAGAGGGATAGCGAGGATTGGGATTGCGGAGCCTGCGATTGGGGATCTCCCAACCAAGATCTTCATCCGCATTTGCAGGATCATGTTGAGCAACGTCAGCGGCTGACGGAGGGACAGCGTGGGGCTTCGGGGATGGCGCCACCAGAGAAGCCGAATGAACCGGGCCACGCATGTCCAAGCTTGAAGAAGACAATCCACCAGCTGGAGGAGCAGCAGCCTTAGCCAACACAACACCATGAGCCTTAGGAGGATGTGCAGCATTATTAGGCCGATGAGTCACTAAGGAGGACGAGGCAACTCCAATGGCGGCCTGTTGAAGAAGTCTAGCAGGCGCAACCAAAGAATCAACAGCAGCACCATCACGAGCAAGAGCATCAACATCACAGGTCACTGTAGAGTCTGACAGGGCAGAAGCAAGACCTGGAGGAGGAGGCTTCACAGGAGCAAGACCTGGAGAAGGAGGCATGGGCTGGGGAGTAACGCGAGCGGCTGAGACATCTGGAACAGGAAGCTGGTCCATAGAGGATCTGCCAAAAATAGGCAAGGCATTGACTTCATCTCGAAGGGCTCGAAGGGCGGCCAGACGGGCCAAGCGAGCTGCATCCAGTTGGGCAGCGTCAAGGGGCTGAACAACAGCAGCACCAACAGCATCAACGTGGTCCACATTCATCGTACCAGCAGCAACTTGATGATGGAGGGCTCCACTAACAGCAGCATGTTCGATCACATTCAACACCCCCATATCAACAGGTGAAGTGGACATAACCGCAACAAGGGTAATCGACGGAGGCACCGGTTGGGAATTTGTATTACCAACGGTAGCGACAAGGGTCTTCGAAGGGCCAGCAGGATCAACACCATCTGCATTAACAACATCATTAATGATTTTTGAATGAAGAGGTGCCTCTTGAGCAACCGGAGCAGCAACGGGCATGGCGTTCTGAGACGAGAGGCCGGTCTGATCATGTGGAATAATTGGAACATACTTCGTAACCGCCCTCCAAGCATGGGCCACCGGTCGCGACGGAGCATCCTTGCCAGAGCCTGGAGGAGGACCGCCGGAGACTCCATGAACAGGGGCAGACCGAGCACCATTAGCAGTACCTGGACCGGGTCTTGACTTTTTGCACTTGCCAAACACATGGCCAAGACGGTGGCACCCGGAGCAGAACAATGGTAAATTAGGATATGCAATGGGCTGCCAAAAACCACCAGAGCCTAATCCAATCCAGACACTGTCTGGTAATCTCTGAGAAATGTCCAGGAGCACACAGGCCCGAGCAGCACAAGATCGAGCCAGGGAGACAGTATCATGATCAAGTTGAAGCACCGAACCCACACTCCCAGCTATAGATCGAATCATTGCATCAAAGAAGAAGTTTGCTGGGAGTTGAGGGAGCTCAATCCAAATCGGGACCACAGAAGAGTCCACATCCGGTGAGAACTCAAGAGACCACCTAGAGAACTTGAACAACCGGCCAAGAACAAGTATGGAACCTTTTAGCAGAACTTTAATAAAATCTTCCTGGCATAAAAACCTGATAAGGAGATGACGATTTCCCAAAGCACTAAGTGCAAATTCATTCTGAAATTGGAATCTCTGCACAAGGTGTGCCCTGATATCAGAAAATTGAGGACGTCCAAAGAGAGTATGGGCAACAACGGCAAACTCTAATGGCTTGCACGACGCAACAATCTCGTCCATTGAAAAGAATACAGCCGGATCACCCATATTTGTGCGAGCGTGTGGGTGTACCGGGACAGCAATGCACGGGGGTGCCATGGCCTGTTTGAAAACCTGCACAAAAGATGGCCGAGGGCCACGCTGCCATGCTGTGGGAACATGGACGGGGAGGCCTCCATTCGTACCAACATGTGAAGCACCAATATGGGCAGCAGCAGCTTTGGATGGATCTGCCATGAGGGGACCCGACGTAGCATCCACACCAACAGGAACTACAGCAAATGGGACAGCAAGGGGGGGAACCACCGAGGCTGTAGCAGCCAAAGAGGGCGCAGCCAACATACCATCGAATCCATCACCAAGGTTTTGCGCGGATGTTGCAACAACAAGAGGAGGGGCCCGTGGGACATCACCATCGGTTGGAGAAGGAGCAATAGCTTGTGGAGGAACCGGCGAAGCACCAAGAGCAACAGCAGGGAGAGGACGATGGTGCTCCACACCAACAGCAGCCACAGGGGGGAGGGAGACGGAGGGGGGAGGGCGCGGCCCTCCCCTCACGTTGGACATCAGAATGATGGGCAAGGGTTTTACAGCAGGAGGAGAGTTTGGGATATGGACTCTCCAGCTTCATCCCAGACTTCTCCTCTTTGGCGCGGCATTTTGTCTTGTAGAAATAATGGGATATCTTCTACACCAACGTACGGGTCTATCTAGGGAAAGACAACCAATGCCTTTTCTGGAAGGACAGATGGTGCGGCGATTTTCACTTTGGAGGACTCATTTCCTAGCCTTTTGTTGTCTCTGCTAACCCTTTAAGGTCGGTCGACTGGGCATTTGACCCCCATCTTTCAAGGGACACCTGGGCGCCTACCTTCAGGAGAGACCTCAAGACCGCCGAGATGGAGTAGTTCCAGGATCTCTTACTCCTCCTTGACTTCGCCCCGCACTCCCACAAGAAGGATGCGTGGACCTAAAGGTGGGAGAGGGAGGGGATCTTCTCTATTAAGTCTGCCTACACCATCATCTTTGACAGAAGGGTGGGACGGAGCCTTGCCCCTCAGATCTAGAGGCCGAGGAGTTCGCTGAAGGTGAAGCTATTGACTTGGAGGATTTCACATGGGAGACTTCCCACTCGAGATAGGTTGCGTCAGTTCATCCCAGGCATACAGCCCACCTATTGTCTGTGTGGTCTGGAGGACGAGACCCTAGATCATATGTTCGTAAAATGCTTCTATTTGCGGGAAGTGTGGGAGGGGCTGCCTTCGAGAGCCCACTCTCCACTTGGTCGTCAATCAAAGGTGCATCATTTCATTGAGTCTTCGAGCAGGAGATGGCCTCTCAGATGTGATAGTATTGTGTGGGTAATCCTGCATGCCACTCTATGGTCTTGGGGCGAACAGAACAATATGATTTTTAGGAGTCTCTAGAGTTGAGGATTCTCTTGTTTCTTTCATTTGTGCTAGAGTGAGGGAATGTGCAGAGTTGTTTTGTAATGTGAATTCCCTCAACACCCCCTTTTTGTCTTGCTGGGGGAGTAGTTTGTCCCACACTGCCTTTGTGTGGTCTTTTGTATAGAGATTTTTTGTGAGTTCATTGACTATACTTGTATATCCCATTTTTTCATTTAATACAATTTAATGGTACTACACACTTTCAAAAAAACATTTTACTTAGGGTTTAAACTTTTGCCCAACCAAAGTGTGTGAATGATTTAATCTTTCAGCATCTTTTCCAGTAACATCTTAGTTAGGGTTTCAATGTTAAACAAACACATGTTGTGCCCAACTTATATATATAATATACGTGTCTACAAATATAGGTGATACATGCCCCCAAACCAATGTATGTGCTTACATATTTATATATACATAAATGCTTTAGGACTGCAAATTGGCAATAATCCAGGACAGTTTTAGAAATTACTGAAAGACCTTCATCACGATGGGCCGCCTTAGTCGAAGACTATGCGAGGAAGACGAGAATTAGCATCGTGGATGAAGGATGCTGAAGTGCCAATGTGGTTCCCAGGCAGCAGTCTACTGTTGCTGTGAGGCAATCTTGTTCGGTTTCAGTGTAGTCTTTAGTGGGTCTGCCCATAGGAAGTCTAATTGTGCTCCAGTTCGGATGTTGTATTTTGTTTTCCTGTTGTTTGAAAGGAATCTCTACTCCATTTAGATTGTACTACCTCTGTTTATCTTTGAATAAAATTGGTGATATAATCCACATTCTTTCAAGAAAAAAAATATGCATTGATGGATGGATGGAAGGATATAAATGTATAAGATAGATAGATAGATAGAGACGTAGACAATAGATATATGTTTACATAGGATTTAAGGGATTAGGCCTACAATCTTTCATATTTATGGATTAACCCCTCCAATCTCATTATTTATTTATAAATCTTAAAATTAAAACAATATTTGAGAAAACCACTTTTCAAGGGCTTTTTTATAAGCACTTGAAGTGTAAGGGGACAAAAAGTAAAAAATCCAAAAAATAACAGTGTTTTCTTCTGAAAAAATAGCAGCCAAAACTTTTACTATGACTTTAGCACAGTTTTGATTGGTGCTTATAGCACCCACCAGCAGGGTTCCAACGTAGACATTTTTTTTATGGAAATTGAAGTTGCAGACACGTCTGTCAACTTCTAAACCTTCCATCTCCAAAAGCAACTTTGCAATTTCTATCAAGAAAAACAACTTCCCTGAGAGACAGAGGAGCCAGCAACAGAATATGTGAAAAAAGGAGAGAGACATGTGAACTCCCTTTTTGTTTTTTTTTGTTTTTTTGGAGGGGGGGTGGGGGAAGAGACGCAAGCACTCTATAAAAAAGGGGAAAGAAAGAGAAAAACAGAGGGATAAGTCTGTGTGGTGTACGCGTGCACATGCATGTGCGCGCGAGAGAGAGAAAAAGAAGAGAGAGACCAGCCACTCTCTCCCTCTATTATAGATTGACACCTCCACAACCAAATCAACCCAGGCACTCCAAGCCTTCACATCATCATAGTAGCAGAAAAGCCAGTATCTGCAGCTCCAGGAGCCAGTAGCCACCAGTTCCCGTCTCCCCAATCAACTTCCATCTTCCCACCTCCTCGGCCCCTCCGTCTGGATAGGCACAACACCAACCAGTTCACTCATCTGGGGTCAGCACCTCTTGACTTAGTTACATCCTCTCCAACAAAATCACTAGATGCTCATGGTCAGTACTCCTTTAACTGCCATCTTGAGAAATTCTACAGGTCAAATCATGATGACCAAATGGCTCTGTACTAGTGTACACCGGCGGTATTCAGCTAATGATTTCTGAAGGAGGCATTTGAACTTATAAGAGATTAATGTTGACATATTGTTCTATTCAATCTGTTAGGTCCCTGCTCACCTCAATGGCTATACCATCATGTCTCTTGAAGCATATATACAATGGATAAAGCATACGTGCAATGGATGAACCAATAAACTCCTGTAGTCATGCTATATTTGAATGTAAAATATTTTTATCGCAATGATTCAATGTGTTCACATTCTGACTCAACCATCAAAACGTAAGCTGTAAATATGGCAAAGCCTTACCAATCAAAGATCACATAGAATAAAAGAACAAAGCTTGAACCATAACCACATAGCGCTAAAAAGTAAGGATCATATTCCATTACCATCTCCAAGACTCCAACTGCTCCAATCTAAAGGTACCTGAGAAAAAGCATTACATTTGCATTTTCTTCTAGATTACTTGTCTCGCATTTCAAACACTTGACTGCTTAGGGTAAAGTGATAGCTATACCCCTCCACTATCCCCAAAACTTATTGACTGATAAAGATAGAAACATAACAATATTTGAACTAATAAGGATGGTTCAAATTAAAAAAAGTTACAGGTTAGCAAGATTAAAAAAACAGAAAACCCATAAGTTCAGTGAGCTAGTCAGTTACCTACATTACCTACTGAAGTTTAAATACAAAGCAGAGAATGACCTGCAGATTTGGTCTTCTGGCTGACAACCGTCCAGTCTCGGTGTTGATGTTTAAAGAACAATGGATACGTCCACTGTGACCTGCTATATGATTTCCCTGAGGCACATGAAAGTGTAGTCATTAAAAATCTCCTATCATTCTGAAGGGTGAAAAACATGCTTCAATAAGATAATGGAGGAGTCAGCATATGTATATGTAACTTTATTTCAAACATATTGTACCACTAACAACCCCATGAAAGACATTCTAGTTGTAGTTGAAAAATGAAGTCCATTTCATTTATGGAAGGCATATGGCAAACATGTTACACTAGTTCACCATGTAAAACTAATAGAACTTCCCATGATCAGCAAAATTCTTTACATCCATATGGGATGAATACCAGTACCTCCTTTCTCAGATGCTCGACAGTTTTCCATTAACTGCAAGTAGTTTTTGTTTGCTTAAAGATGTTAACAGTCTTGTGTGGAACAGCTGAAGTATGGCATTTCTAGGATTCAAGTTGATGTCCAACAACATCAAAGTCGTTCCAAACCTAATTAGGTCCAAATTTGGGTTCCAAGAATTCTCTATTCATGTTAGGATTCAAGAGAAAGCAAGTGGACAGGATAAGATTTCTTGGAGTTAGGATGAGGTCATTCCAGAACTTAAATGTATAGGAAGAAGGGAAATGCTAAACTAGTCAAGTTTTAAGGTCAGAATCAGAACCAATTTGCAAATCAGAATAACAGGGTTCCCTCTGAGCCTCTTCAAAGGAAGTCAGGGAAGATTACAAGAACCCCATGAGGAAGGAGAGGTCAAAGATTTCACACGAGGGAAGACAACAGTGTGCCTGATTCACGGTCGGATGAGTTGCTGAGTCGCCCTCACTTTGTCTTCACCACTAGTGGCGGGGACTTTTGAGAAGACACAGCCCACACCCATTCCTCCTCACAAGGTGCTCAGCATGTCAGAGTTGTTGAGGTTTAGATGCAGCCTTTTCAGGACATCTGCTCTATGTTATCGAAATCGCACCTAGGCGAGTGCCTAGGCGCTGAGGTGAGGCCACTGTTGGCAGTTTCGGCCGAAACCGATACGTTTAACCGATACGAAAAGGGCCTTCATTACTGTAGCAATGCGAAACTTAAAGGAGGTATCGGTTTCGGGCGAAACCGATACTGGTTTCGGCCCGAAACCGGTCAACCCCTTTACGCTTTGCTGTCCCCCCCCCCCCCGAAACCCCACTACCTAGCCACGGTTTCGGCCGAAACCCTCCCCCCTGCTGGCTGCTGTCTCCCTGCCACTGCTGTGCTGCTGCCGCCGAGCTACTGCTGTGGTGCTGCTGCTGTGCAGCTGTGCTGCGGCTGCTGCTGCCGTGCGACCAAGGGCCGCGGCTGCTGCGACTGCGAGCCTGCTGCTGCGAGCTTGCTGCTACGCTTGCTGGAGGTGGACAGGGAGAGGCCGAGAGGGAGCCTTGCTGCGCACACCGGGGGCCAACACAACATCAAGGGTTTGATTGTTTTGTTTGAGGTTAATTTCATTGGGTTAATTTAGGATTTGATTGTTTTGTTGTGTTATTTTGGTTGGGTTAAAAATTTGGGGTGAGCAAGCCTTGTTTATTAAGTTTCTTCCAATGGTGATTAACGGCTTAAGGGTTAATTGCTAATTAAACCCTAATCAGTTTATAAAAATTGGGGCTTTTGTCTATTTTGATTTGCTTAAGCGCAATTGAACTTAAATTAAGCTTCATTGAGGATTTTGGGGTGAGATCATGCGGGTGCTACTTTTTTTCCCAAGGGTGATTAAGGGTTAATTGCTAATTAAGCCCTAATTAGGTCATAGAATTGGGGCTTTTGTCTATTTTGATTTACTTAGGCTCAATTGAAGTTAAATTAAGCTTCATTGAGGATTTTGGGGTGGGATCATGCGGGTAATTATTTTTTCCCAAGGGTGATTAAGGGTTAATTGCTAATTAAGCCCTAATTAAGTCATAGAAATTGGGGCTTTTGTCTATTTTGATTTTCTTAGGCTCAATTGAAGTTAAATTAAGCTTCATTGAGGATTTTGGATTGGGATCATGCGGGTCATTATTTTTCCCATAGGTGATTAAGGGTTAATTACTAATTAAGCCCTAATTAGATCATAGAAATTGGGACTTCTGTCTATTTTGATTTGCTTAGGCTCAATTGAAGTTACATTAAGCTTCATTAAACATTTAGGGGTGGGAGCATGCGGGTAATTATTTTTTTCCAAGGGTGATTAAGGGTTAATTGCTAATTAAGCCCTAATTAGGTCATAGAAATTGGGACTTCTGTCTATTTTGATTTGCTTAGGCTCAATTGAAGTTACATTAAACTTCATTTAACATTTTGGGGTGGGAGCATGCGGGTAATTATTTTTTTCCAAGGGTGATTGATAATTAAACCGTAATTTTTTCAATGTACTTAAAACTATACTATTTTTCTTTGACTGTCTTAATGCAGCATCATGCCTACACGTCAACAAACACAGGAGCAGCAAGGGCAGGAAAATCCGGGGTGGGCCCACAGGTCCTTAATTGATGCTAAGAGAAGAAAGGTGAAATGCAATTACTGTGGTAAGGAGATGTATGGCGGAATTACCAGAGGAAAGCAACATTTGGCAGGAGTAAGAGGAGAGGTGAGACAATGTGACAACTGTCCCCGAGAGGTGCGAGAACAGATGCGCCAGTGCCTTCTGGGGAAAAGGGAGAGGGTGCAACAAAGGGCTGAGGATGAGGCTGAAATTGCTGAGGAGATTTATGGCAGAAGGGTTAGGAGGGATGATGATGAGAAAGGCACTGAGGATTCTGATCCAGAGCTGACTGAAGCAAGGGAGCGTGAACAAGCCGCTCGAAGGAAAGGGAAGGGAGCCATGGGTTCAGGGACCTATGAGAGTACAGTTGCACGACGTCCTGACGTTGGTGCTGCCCCACATACGCAGGGAACATGTCCCATGGACAACTATCTGCACAGAAGGCCCCAAGCTACACAACCTAAAATCAAGCAAGCATTGAGAGGGGTCAAAAAATCAACAGAAGTTGCAGGGCATGCATTTAAATCTATCTGCAAATGGTTCTTTCATGCAGGTGTCCCTGCACATGCAGCTTCAAGTGAATATTTCCAACCTATGATAGATGCCATAGCAGATGCTGGCCTTGGCTTGAAGGCCCCCTAACGTCGAGACATATACGGGTGTGGCCTTGAGGGAGAGGTTGAGGAGCTCCATGATTGGGTCGAAAGCTTCAAGCATATATGGGTGGAGAGAGGATGCACCATCATGTGTGATGGTTAGACTGGTACCACGAAGAAGTCCATCATAAACTTTTTGGTCTATTGCATCGAAGGTACAGTGTTTGTGAAATCAGTTGATGCATCAGATTATGAAAAGAATGCAAATTATTTGTTTCATTTGATGGATGGCATGGTAGAACAAATTGAAGAGGAGAATGTTGTGCAGGTGGTGACTGATAATGAAGCCAGTTACAAAGCTGCAGGGAAGAAATTGATGCAGAAGTGCAGTCATTTATATTGGCTCCCATGTGCAACACATTGTCTGGATCTGATGCTTGAAGACATAGGGAAGGAAAAGCATGTGAAGAAGACAATTGACAAGGCACAAAAAGTCACAGTATATCTATGGCCATCCTAGGATACTAAATATGTTCAGGGCGCATGCCAGTGGAGGGCGAGATATCATCCGTGCAGGCCCAACCAGATTTGCTTTCAATTTTATTTCTTTGGAGTCTTTGCACAGGTATAAGATTGATCTCAATTCTTGATACTTTATCCTTACTGATATGTAACAGTTGATGCAGCTTCAAATTTCATTTATCTGCACAGGTACAAGAATGAGCTGAAAGCTTTCATGTACCACAATGCCCTGCGGGACTACATCGACAAGGGCACAGTTGATGCACAGATGGATTATCTGGATGTCTGCCACGTCGTGGACGACAACAAATTCTGGGACAGGGTGTCACGGTACTTGAAAGTAGTCACACCCCTCGTGAAGGTCCTAAGAATGGTGGATGACGATGAGAAGAATGATATGGACTATCTGTACGAAGCCATGGACCGTGCCAAATTGGAGTTACAACATTCCCTTCCCAGACATTATGCAAAATGGTGGAAAATTATTGACCAGAGATGGGACAACACATTACACCACGACTTGCATGCAACTGGTGAGTGATTAATTGTACTGAAATTGGGGTAATGCCTTTATGTTATTTTATAAATTTTATTTAGTTAATTATACACAAATACAGGTTATTTCCTCAACCCTCGATTTATGTACGGTGCCGATGCATATGTTGATGGCGAGGTGCTTCAAGGGACTTTAAAAGTCATTGGTCGTTTATCGAGAAATCCAGAAAAGAGACTAGAGGCCGAAGTAGAGGTTCGCCTTTATTTGATACTTTCAAATACATGTATAGAATTTATTTAAATAGTTATGTTAATGTATTACTTTATGTTTGTAGATGAACCATTATAGAATGAGGACTGAGACATATACTGACTCCCAATTGCAATACGTTGTGGGAAGAGTGAGCCCAGGTATATTTTATTTTTTAGATTTCTTAACCTGATGAATATATATTTGTACAACTAAAATACATTTGTTTATGGTTGGTGGAACAGCTGATTGGTGGATAATGATGAACAACCGAGATGTGGGCAGTAATGTATTGGCTTTCATTGCAGTTAGGGTGCTCAGTCAAACAACATCGGCAAGCCAATGTGAAAGAAATTGGAGCACGTTCAGCCTTATACACTCGAAGGTTCGCAATCGGCTAAAGACTGAACGGTTAGAGAAATTAGTGTACTGCCACTACAATATGAGGTTGAGAATAAAGAATATGAGGTTGAGACAACAACTGTGAGACAAACGCGTCGTCGAGGATGCCGCCGCAGAAATTGATGTGGATGCCTTATTTGATGATGAGAATCCGTTGCAGTCTTGGGTGGAGACACGAGAGCAGGTTGATGAGCCGGTTTTTGATGATAATAATAGAAGATGGGCAGAGGGCATACTAGATGAAGATGAGCCAAGAGATCCCGAATTAAGAAGAAAATCAAAGAGGGCCAGAGATACTCGTGCACATGTCTAGGGTTGTTGAGGACACTGAGGAGCAGCATGATTTTCAGCCAGCTAGACACTCCGACTCAGATAGCAGGCCAGTCACTCCTAGAATGGGCAAGGCACCTACATCCTTAAGAAGAAGTACATCAGTGCATAGGCAAACTGAGAGAACAAATGTTGCTGCTCGAGAGGACCCGGCAATTGAGCAGTTGAAGCAGATTTATTTGAGGCACACGCCAAGGGGAACATGATTCATGTCAAGGGTGCAAGAAGAAAGCACAACGGCACAGTAAAAAGCATCCCCAAAGGCCAAAAGGTGACTGGAGACTGCAGGTTTCGTGATCCTTTGATTTTTTATTTTTGAAAGTAACTTAAATTCTTATTATCAGTTCGATTCAGAAAAGCTTTTGGTAGGAGATAAATTCTATATTTTCGTATGTGCCAGGTGCTACAGGTGCTACTACTGGCGATGGGGATGCTGGTGGTCCTTCCTCCTTCCACGCAGACACAGGCAGATGATACAGTCAGGGTGAGGGAGGACATGAGTCACAGAGTCAATATGGACATCCATCAGGTTATGGAGGTGGCCGACAGGAGGCAGCGATTTATGGGTCGTGGGGTTATGAACCATCATTCAACTTCCATCCGGCCAGTTCCTCTTCTCTTCCTCAAGATTCTTATGCTGATACTGGATTCGGCTCAAGCCAACCAAACACTCCAAGAGGGATCCAAAGAGGGATGCAGGACTTGGCTACCTCATTGTTTGGTTATAGTGAATATAGACCATACATGCAACCTGGTTATGGGTATCAACATCAAGGGCCAGACGATGAGGGAGAAGGTTCTTCTAGTAATTATTATCCATATTAGGTAAGAATCAATGAATTTTTGTAACATTTATTTTGTCTAATTTGGTTTATTGTACTGCTTGTATTAATGTACAATGGAATATTACTTTAACTTTCACATGTTCAATGTTTGAAGTTCAATTTTTGTAGTTGTCTATTTCAAGGTTATTGCACTAACTTATACAGTCAAATGCATGTGTAATGATTTTTATGATTTTAAGTGATTATTTATATTATTTATGATTTTTTTTCAGAATTTTAAGAATTAATTTGATTTTTTTAACCTTTTATCAGGGTTTCGGCCGGTTTCGGTCGAAACCGATACCGAGTCGTATCGATTTCGGACCCGGCCGAAACCAAGTTTGCCATCCTTGGGTGAGGCGAGACGCTAGCACCTCGTCTCGCGGCATCCTGTCTCGCTAAGGCGATCGCCTCACTGCCGCCTCGGCGTGCCCGGGCCGCCTCGCCCACCTCAGCCCCCATTCCGCCAACCCGCAGCATAGCGGATCCACGTATCGGGCATCCGCAAACCAGCGAAGACCTAGTAACCACTCAGTTAAGGCGGATCCGGGCTATAACTCTCGTGAAGGTTTCGATCCCCTCCCACCCCCCGACCATTTCTCCCTTTCTCCCCAATTGACCAATCCTAATCTCCAGCAGCGACAGCGGCATCCAATGAGCCTGAGGCGGATGACGAGGACTCCCCCCCCTCTCTCTCTCTCTCGCAGGCAGTACTCGTCTCCCTCTCCCTCTCTTTCTATCTGTCTCACACGGACGCACACAAGCACGCACCCTCTCTCCTAGTCTCCCTCTCTCTCTGTCTCCCTCTCTTACTCTTTCTCTCTCACACACGCACACACAGAGAGGGGCTCGGCTCCTCTCCCACTCTGTCACTCTCTCTCCCTCTCTATCTCCCACAGAGTGAGAGGGAGGGGCCAAGCCCCTCTCTGTCTCCCTCTGTTCTCTCTCTTTGTCTCCCTCTCACTCTCTCTGTCACACGCACACACTCTGTCTCACCCTCTCTCTATGGTTGATCATTATTCGAGTTCAACCCGAAAATCAAACCGAACCGATAGATTTGGTTCGGTTTGGTTTGGGTTGAAATTTAAAAATTTTCGGTTTGGGTTCAAACCAAACCGTATTAAAAAATTTGGTTTGGTTTGATTTTGAAGTTTAGGAAACCGAACCGAACCGAATAACCCGAATTTAACGATATTTTTGTCAAGTTAATATATGTGTATATGTAACTATATTGGTTTGAATGGAGCAGGCCGATAACTCTTGCCATATTACTTCAGGTATCTGATGAAGACCTGGAGGGACTTAGCCCTTGTGGGCAAAGAGAAGGCTGCACGGACGTTGAGGGTGACCCTAAATGCTTGGGTTACACACTTTTACAGCGGTCCCTACTGCTTTTACGAGGAGTTTGCTTCCTCAGGCATGACTTGGGAACAGTGTCGAGAGGTAGAGCTCCGGTTTGCTTCGCATCCTCGTCACCTACCCGCCCCGACACGGGGGTGGAACTCGAGGGAGCTACCGCCGTTGACGTACTTGGGGGCTTATCTGGCTTACTGGCTAGCCAGCTTTGTGATTCCTCATGGAGAGGAAAGAGTTCTACGAGCAGAGGTGATCTGCCCGACATGTTTGATGGAATGTGGTCATAGGGTTGCCAAAGCTCCGGCCGCGCTGGCAAACATCTACCATTCCTTCGAAGCCCTGACCTCACATTCATCGCCGAGAGATAAGCATATTTTGATGCCCACTCATTATCTGAGTGCGTGGGCTGGCTTACTACTACCAGAGCTGTCACAGAGGACACCAGTGGTCAATCCAGTTGCACCACTTATCTTTGCTTTTGCTGGTCACCCGGACCAAGATGCAGTTTTGCAGCTTGCTAGTGCCCGCCGTGCTTTGTCTTTCCTCCATGCTAGGAGGGACAAGAGCCTGGATTTTGATCATAGCTCTCGCTCGTACTGTCCTTATTCGGAGCAGCAAGGTGACACAGTTGTCTGCAGGCTGTCCTCATGGGCTTTGCCCTCCCTCCATGCACTGGCCGATTGGGTTGTCTGCATACGGCCTGGAGTTCTGGTCTACCGCCGTTCCAGCACAGCGGTATTTGAGCCATATTATCCGCACCGGTTCGCCAGGAACTTCGGGTATGATTAGGTCATACCTCCAAATGCAGATTTTCCTCTGGTACTTCGACAGTATAAGAAGAGAGATGTTCATCTGACCGCAGCCTCATGGCATTGTTTCCTCTTCCGTGACGTGAAAGAGGATTATCCTATTCCAGAGCAGATGCGCAGGGGCTTCTTCGACATACACTATGCGCGCTGGTGGTTCAAAATCAGCAACATCTTCAGGCAACGGGCTGACACCATTCGAGCTGCTGAAGAGCAGCGTCTGAAGAAGGAGGACCTGCCTCCCTTGTCACTGGATCCTGAGTTTATCAGGTCTCACTTTTCTGGAGCTGTCAGAACTATTCGTGAGATAGAGGCCCGTTGGAGGGAGGAGGGACTCCCTGTGCGCATTGACAGGAGTCAGTACACTGGGGCTATGAAGCCCTTGAGAAGCACACCTGCTGGAGCTTCCGTTTCTGGGTCTACCCGTCGGGGAGCAGCCCCTGGGTCCTCTGCACCCTACTCCTGGTGGGAGGACTTAAAAGCCTCTGTGGTCTGAAGACCAAGTCTCAGCCGTTCGAGGCGATTCCGGATAGGGCGTTCGCAGGTAGCGCATTCGCCGAGTGGAGGGCCCACATTATCAATGTCGTGGGCTGTGCGGGCCCTCTAGAGTATATTTCAGATTTGGAGGTGGCTACCACCCCCAACACCATCTTGGCTATTGTCAACAAGGTCGCCTAGGCTCTCGGTCTGAAGTCTGAGCAGATCATCTTGAAGCCCGAGGGACTCATTGGGGAGCCAGGTATATGCTAAATCATTAAGCCCCGTTCCTCTTTTTTCATTCTGCAATTTAAGATGCTTAGTCCATGCGATCTTATCATTTGCAGAGCATACCAGCAGCCAAGAGACTCAAGTTTCTGGGAAGAGGTCTCAAGCTGAAAGCCAAGAGGATGACGGGCGGCCTGCTGTCCGACCGCGAGCTGGGCAAGATTCACCCGCTCCATTGGACGTCTCCAGTAAGTGGAGGCGATTTTATCAGAAGCAGGGCTGGGGATGTTTCCACAGAAGCAGGGCTGGAGATTGACGGGTCCATTCCTGACATCAGCTTGGACATTGAGGGGTTGGACCCTCCCACTGACAATTACACACCAGTGACTTGCGCCTCTCCTGTGCCTGACATAGGAGGGGCCCCTGCTGTTCCAGGCTTGGGTAGAATACTCATTACTCTTACAAGTTACAACTTTTTATGTTATATTTTTAATAATTACTTTATTTGGTAGAAAATTTTCTACCCTACCTTTCCCTACTCTTGTTTGAATCCAATCTAATTTATAAAAGAGAAGATGAATATAGTTCAAACCGAACCAAACCGAATTAATTCGGTTTGGTTTGATTTGGTTTGGTTTCAAAGTAATTTGGTTTGGTTTGGTTCGGGTTGAAGCCTTAATTCGGTTCGGTTTGATTTGAGAAAAATTCTCTTCAAACCAAACCAAACCAAACCAAACCGTGCTCACCCCTAGCTCCCTCTCTCTCTCTCAAACAATCACACACAAACGCACAGTTAGAGGGAGGGGTTGAGCCCCTCCCTCACTCTGTCTCACCCTCTCTCACTTTGTTCTCTCACTCTCTCACCCTGTCTCCCTCTCCCTTTCTCTGTCACATAGACACACACGCACGCACAATCAGAGGGAGGGGTCAATCCCCTTTCTCACATTGTCTCACCCTCTCTCTCTGTCTCCCACAGTGGCGATCAATCGTGCAGGACAATGCGTCAGCAACTGCAACAGTCTATGTTCTATTTTGACTTTAGAGAATTCCTAGCAATAAACAGTCAGTAAAAACAATTAATTTGTTGTTTGATTTATTTTTATGTAATCTTATTTAAAATTATTGTTTGAATTTTTTTAAGATGTCTATACCAACACCACCTACTTCTGTGTCTATTTCTGACGGTGCATCGTCAAATGCAAGCACTCAAGGGTCCAATGTAGAAAAGGGCAGACCAAAGGACATTAGGTGCAAATATGAAATCTCTGCTAATCCACAAAATAGAGATGAGATAACATGTAATTTTTGTAAAAAAGTGAGTAAAGAAGGGATTTACCGGCTGAAGCAATATTTAGCATGCATAGGTATAGATGTGACAGCTTGCCCCAAGGTTCCCGTGGATGTGAAGATAGAAATCCAAGAATATATGCAAAATGTCAAGAAAGTTAGAACTGAGAAGTTACAAATGATAAGGGAGACGTATGATAGAGATGATTTGTTAAAGGATTCATCTCAATCTATGGAGATCTCTCAAGTTAATATACTTAATGACAATGCTGCCAAGCCACCACAGATGAAGGGTCCTATGGACAAGTTTTACACTCCTGATCCGGAACAAGCTAAGACTATAAGGTCCCATTTGGGAGAATAAGTTTTGAGGAAAATTGGTGTAAGTCGTTTCGGGTTAATTTATTCATATCCTTATTCTCATATACGTTTGGTGTGCGAGAGATAAATATGATGATATCTTTATTACTCGTTTAGTAAAAAATAAGGATACAAATGAGAATAAGCGCTGAAAGAAGACTATTTTGCCCTTCTTATTGATTATGATTAGTGCTAATATTTCTCCTTAATGATCATAATTAACATTAATATTGTTAATTCTATTTAATATATTTATTCTTAATGATCATGATTAGCACTAATATTGTTAATTACAGCATAATTTTTCATTAGTAACAACGAGGTGGTTATAATAAATTATTTAATGATAATTATGTAATATATTTATTAATTAGCATAAATAAGATTAACTTGTATGATTAATTAGCATAATTGATTAGCACTAATAACATTATCGTAATAACATTAAGAAGCATTGTACTAATTAATTATTTAATTATAATTAAACAATATATTATTAATTAGCACTAATAAGATTAATTAACATGATTAGTTAGCACTAATAACATTAATTAGCATAATTAATTAGCACAAATACGGTCAATTAGCATAATAAGATTAAGTAGCACTGTAATAATTAATTATTCAATAATAATTAAATAATATATTTATTAATTAGCACCAATAAGATTAATTAGCATGATTAGTTAGTGCTAATAAGATTAATTAATATAGTTAATTAGCACTAATAAGATTACGTAGCATCATTATAATTAATTATTTAATGCTAACTAAATAATAAATTTATTAATTAGCAATTATGATTAATTAACACTAATAGGATTAATTATCATTAACAATAGAGGGAGAAAAACGGGGATAAGAAGGTGGGGTGGAATGACTTATCCCCGGTCATAATCTCATTTTTTGGGATAACCCCATTCTCCTTAACCCCTTATTCCTGTCGATTTTAGCCTTACCAAACAAAGAATGGGGTTGAGACAGGGATATCCCAGTCTTATCCCCGAACCAAACGGGGCCTAAGAGATAAAAAATGGGGAAAGGAACATCGTGACAGGGCCCCCCAATACGTAGGTAGATGGTTTTATCAAGCTGGCATCCCATTCAATACCATACGCCTATCTAGCTTTCAAACAATGTTGGAAGCCGTAGGACAATAGGGTTCAAGATTTAAAAGGCCTAGCTATCACGAGATTCATGAGACTATTTTACATAAGAAGATAAAACAACTCAAAAGTTGGTGGATGCCCAAAAAAAATTGGGTGAGATATGGTTGTAGCATCATGTCCAAAGCATGGAGAAATGTCAAGGGGTGAACACTAATCAACTTTCTCGTGAACTCTCCACGTGAGATTTTTTTTCCCCGAAATCAGTGGATACTTTCAATCTATTTTGTTTCTATGTCAATCACTATCATTATGTCTTACTCTCTATCTCTAGGTGGGATTGTTTTCTTAAAATCAATTGATGCTTCCGCACACGTGAAAGATGCCAAATTGTCAGCATATTTATTGGACAAGGTTATTAACGAAATTGGTGTTAAGTATGTCATCCAAATTGTGACAGACAATGAGTCTAGTTACGTGGCAGTCATGAGAATGTTGATGTCAACCCATCTTCATTTATTCAAGGCACCATGTGCTGCCCATTGCTTAGACTTGATGTTGGAGGACATTTCCAAATTGTCTCTAATAAAAGATACCATTCGTAGGGCAAAATGGTGACTACATTTATTTATGGGCACATAAGGATTCTTGCTATAATAAGAAAGTACACAAATGACAAAAATCTTGTACATGTAGCTGTCACTAACTTTGCCACTGTGGAACACGGAATATTTTCACGTAGAAAAAATAGACAATTTAGATGTCCTTTTTTGAAAAGAGACAGTCCTCTATATATAGAGGTTTATTCCGTGGGTGCGCATAGTATCAAATGATTTGGGTTCGAGTGCTGGACCTCTCCCCACTGACCGTAGTCAGTGTTGATTTACATCGGCCTAACATCCGAACACCTTTGTTTGACTGTCAAAGAAATCTCAATATCCTCTCCTTAGATTCGGATATGTGGAGGGCAGGCTCACTCGAGAGACTCTACATGACCACTCATTTACCACCAACATGTTAATAGGGTTGGGCTAAGTCTGAGCAAAACCCTAAGATTTAGGAGTAAAGACGCAAATATGCGGAAGCTGTAGGCATTTTTGAAGTAGAGAGAAGTTTTCTGGACCCCGGGGGTATTTTTGTAATTTTGCCTCCCCAGGGGTATTTTGGTAATTTTCCCGGGCCAGGGGTATTTCTGAAATTTCTGGACGGGAACGAAAATAGGACAGAGTTTCTGACTTCCCAAGGCGCTGAGACTTTTTTCTAGAGGGTTTTAGGGGTTGCTAGGCCGTTTTTAGATTATAGGGGTATTTTGGTAATTTTATCACACCCTACGTAGACCTAGGGCTGAGGTGACATCTGAGTGTCGGACTGAGGTGACAACATCCCAAGACGCTAAGGCTCTTTCTGGAAGGTTTTAGGGGCTGCTAGGCCGTTTTTAGGTCACAGGGGCGTCTTGGTAATTTTACCACGCCCTACATAGACCTAGGATTGGGGGGACATCTGAGTGTCGGACTGAGCTGACGTTGTTCTCTGGGCGAAAGGGGTGACAAGGGCTTCATAGAAGGCTCACACATGTCAACCTTGCCCAAGGAGGGATATATATGCAATTTCCATAAGGCGAGGGGTTTTCTTATAATTTTCCCCCGAGGACATACATAGAACATGCTAAGTGTTTTTATAATCCACATGAATACAAGGGTTGTCGGCGAGTTATCGACTGTACAAGGGTTCGCATTAAAGCGGGAGATAGGGACGTAGCCCCAGTTACAAAAAGTTGCAGGGTATGACTGCAAACGACAGGACTTTTATGTTTCTCGGACCCCGGGGAGGACATTTATGCAATTCTCCCATTATTAGGGCAAAAGCATATGACATAGTCGTCCCAGGACTTAGAAACAACAACATGGCCCACTGAGGGGCAAAATTACAAATATACCCTTATAGGGGCATATACACAAGACCCGAAGACTTACCCCTCGCGAGCCAAGACAGACAAACAAACGAACAAAACGCTCCGAGTGTGCTCCGTAGGCTGCAATCTCTAGCAGATCGTCCTCTTTTCATCAGGACCCTTGGGGGTCTATTTATAGAAGTGGGAACCTCTCCGGGGTCATCTGGACCTGTACGGGAAGTTGTTTGGACCCGTACGGGTTAAACGGGGTGAACCCCGGGGAGGTCATTTTCCTCCTTTTTTAAAAAAAAATTTTTGGTTCTCCGTGCCGAAAAGAAGACCGGCCCGGGTGGGAGGTCCCCGGGGTCGCGTGGCCCCCGGGGGGACCTGACCGGGGTTGCGCGCCCCCCGAGGGACCTGCCCGGTGTGGGCGACCACGGGCGAGTCCCACCCGGGCTCGCGCCCCCACGCAGGGGTCTGCGCGGGCCTGCCCGCGTTCGCGCGGACCCGTCTGGGGGTGGGCGACCCCGGACGGATCCCTCCGACCCCGGACGGGTCTCTCTCACGTCCGATTTCAATAAATAGGGGCCTTGAGGGGCTTTGGAGCCTTGATTGCTTGCCGGAGAAGGGAAGACGCGCTCCTCCTTGTTCGTTCGTCGTTTCTCCTCGTGCCGTAGGCCGCGAAGGAGAGACTTGTTGTTCGGGCTCCGTGATACACGTGTTAGGGACTTCACTTGCGGTGCGTAGGCCTTCGTTGATGCCTTCCGTCTTCTTGTAGGAGCTTCCTTTATCCGTAGATGTACGTCCAAAGGAGGGAGGTTTTGTCCCGTAGGGATTTTTCCCGGAACCACCCGATCCTGACAATCGTGGTGGGTTTAGTTCGGTTCTCGACCACCTCTATTCAAGGATAGCAAACTCGGTTTCGGACTCAGTTTCGCCCGGGTCCGAAACCGATACGACTCGGTATCGGTTTCGGTTTCGACCGAAATCAGCCGAAACCCAGTTAAAAGGTTCAAAAAAATCAAATTAATTCTAAAAAATCTGCAAAAAAATCATAAATAACTTCTATAATCACTTAAAATCATAAAAATCATTACACATGCATTTGATTGTATAAGTTAGTGCAATAACCTTGAAGTAGATAACTATAAAAATTGAATTTCAAACATTGAACATGTGAAAGTTAAAGTAATATTCCATTGTACATTAATACAAGCAGTACAATAAACCAAATTAGACAAAATAAATGTTACAAAAGTTCATTGATTCTTACCTAATATGGATAATAATTACTAGAAGAACCTTCTCCCTCATCGTCTGGCCCTTGATGTCGATACCCATAACCAGGTTGCATGTATGGTCTATATTCACTATAACCAAACAATGAGGTAACCAAGTCCTACATCCCTCTTTGGATCCCTCTTGGAGTGTTTGGTTGGCTTGATTGAAATCCAGTATCAGCATAGGAATCTTGAGGAAGAGAAGAGGAACTGGTCGAATATGGATGGAACTGGAATGATGGTTCATAATTCCACGGCGCATAAATAGCTGCTTCCTGTTGGCCACCTTCGTAACCTGGTGTATCATATCCTCGCTGACCTTGACTGTATCCAGCAGTAACACCTGCAGCACCTGCATCACCTGCATCACCTGTACCACCTGCAGCACCCGCATCACCTGTACCACCTGCAGCACTAGTACCACCTGCAGCACCTCCGGGATGATCACCATCATCATCATCACCACAAGAAATCAGTCGCTTTTTAGCCTTTGGGGATGCTTTTTTCTCTTGTGGTGCCAATTTTTCAGTGATCTTTGACATGAGTCATTTATCCATTGGCGTGTGTCTCACATAAATCTGCTTCAACTGTTCAATTGTCGGGTCCTCTCGAGCAGCAACATTTGTTCTCTCAGTTTGCCCATGCACTGATGTACTTCTTCTTAAGGATGTAGGTGCCTTGCCCATTCTAGGAGTGACTGGCCTGCTATCTGAGTCGGAGTGTCTAGCTGGCTGAAAATCATGCTGCTCCTCAGTGTCCTCAACAACCCTAGACATGTGGGCATGAGTATCTCTGGCCCTCTTTGATTTTCTTCTTAATTCGGGATCTCTTTGCTCATCTTCATCTAGTATGCCCTCTGCCCATTTTCTATCATCATCATCAAAAACGGGCTCATCAACCTGCTCTTGTGTCTCCACCCAAGACTGCAACGGATTCCCATCATCAAATAAGGCATCCACATCAATTTCTGCGGCGGCATCCCCGGCGGCGCGTTTGTCTCGCAGCTGTTGTCTCAACCACATATTCTTTATTCTCAACCTCATATTGTAGTGGCAGTACACTAATTTTTCTAATCGTTCACCCTTTAGCCGATTGCGAACCTTTGAGTGTATAAGGCTGAACGTGCTCCAATTTCTTTCACATTGACTTGCTGATGTTGTTTGACTGAGCACCCTAATTGCAATGAAAGCTAATGCATTGCTGCCCACATCTCGGTTGTTAACCATTATCCACCAGTCAGTTGTTCCACCAACCATAAAAAAATGCATTTTAGTTGTAGAAATATATATTCATCAAGTTAAGAAATCCAAAAAATAAAATATACCTGGGCTCACTCTTCCCACAACGTATTGCAATTGGGAGTCAGCATATGTCTCAGTCCTCATTCTGTAATGGTTCATCTACAAACATAAAGTAATACATTAACATAACTACTTAAATAAATTATATACATGTTATTGAAAGTATCAAATAAAGGCGAACCTCTACTTCGGCCTCTAGTCTCTTTTCTGGATTCCTCGATAAACGACCAATGACTTTTAAAGTCCCTTGAAGCACCTCGCCATCAACATGTGCATCGGCACCGTACATAAATCGAGGGTTGAGGAAATAACTTGCATTTGTGTATAATTAACTAAATAAAATTTATAAAATAACATAAAGGCATTACCCCAATTTCAGTACAATTAATCACTCACCAGCTGCATGCAAGTCGTGGTGTAATGTGTTGTCCCATCTCTGGTCAATAATTTTCCACCATTTTGCATAATGTCTGGGAAGGGAATGCTGCAACTCCAATTTGGCACGGTCCATGGCCTCATACAGATAGCCCATATCATTCTTCTCATCGCCATCCACCATTCTTAGGACCTTCACGAGAGGTGTGACTACTTTCAAGTACCGTGACACCCTGTCCCAGAATTTGTTGTCGTCCACGACGTGGCAGACATCCAGATAATCCATCTGTGCATCAACTGTGCCCTTGTCGATGTAGTCCCGCAGGACATTGTGGTACATGAAAGCTTTCAGCTCATTCTTGTACCTGTGCAGATAAATGAAATTTGAAGCTGCATCAACTGTTACATATCAGTAAGGATAAAGTATCAAGAATTGAGATCAATCTTATACCTGTGCAAAGACTCCAAAGAAATAAAATTGAAAGCAAATCTGGTTGGGCCTGCACGGATGATATCTCGCCCTCCACTGGCATGCGCCCTGAACATATTTAGTATCCTAGGATGGCCATAGATATACTGTGTGACTTTTTGTGCCATGTCAATTGTCTTCTTCACATGCTTTTCCTTCCCTATGTCTTCAAGCATCAGATCAAGACAATGTGCTGCACATGGGAGCCAATATAAATGACTGCGGTTCTGCATCAATTTCTTCTCTGCAGCCTTGTAACTGGCTTCATTATCAGTCACCACCTGCACAACATTCTCCTCTCCAATTTGTTCTACCATGCCATCCATCAAATGAAACAAATAATTTGCATTCTTTTTATAATCTGATGCATCAACTGATTTCACAAACACTGTACCGCTGATGCAATAGACCAAAAAGTTTATGATGGACTTTTTCGTGGTACCAGTCCAACCATCACACATGATGGTGCATCCTCTCTCCACCCATATATGCTTGAAGCTTTCAACCCAATTATGGAGCTCCTCAACCTCTCCCTCAAGGCCAAGCCCGTATATGTCTCGACGTGAGGGGGCCTTCAAGCCAGGGCCAACATCTGCTATGGCATCTATCATAGGTTGGAAATATTCACTTGAAGCTGCATGTGCAGGGACACCTGCATGAAAAAACCATTTGCAGATAGAATTAAATGCATGCCCTGCAACTCAGCTGATTTTTTGACCCCTCTCAATGCTTGCTTGATTTTAGGTTGTGTAGCTTGGAGCCTTCTGTGCAGATAGCTGTCCATGGGACCTGTTCCCTGCGTATATGGGGAAGCACCAACGTCAGGACGTCGTGCAGCTGTACTCTCATAAGTCCCTGAACCCATGGCTCCCTTCCCTTTCCTTCGAGCGGCTTGTTCACGCTCCCTTGTTTCAGTCAGCTCTGGATCAGAATCCTCAGTGCCTTCCTCAACATCATCCCTCCCAACCCTTCTGCTAGAAATCTCCTCAGCAATTTCAGCCTCATCCTCAGCCCTTTGTTGCACCATCTCCCTTTTCCCCAGAAGGCACTGACGCATCTCTTCTCGCACCTCTCGGGGACAGTTGTCACATTGTCTCACCTCTCCTCTTACCCCTACCAAATGTTACTTTCCTCTGGTAATTCCGCCATACATCTCCTTACCACAGTAATTGCATTTCACCTTTCTTCTCTTAACATCAATTAAGGACATGTGGGCCCACCCCGGATCCTCCTGCCCTTGTTGCTCCTGTGTTTGCTGACGTCTAGGCATGATGCTGCATTAAGACAGTCAAAGACAATCTCTTGTAAGTACAATGAAAAAAAGGCAATTGAACATGAAAGAGCTCCAAATTAGTCGATGAAGCTTAATTGAGCTTCAATTGTGGGTAATAAAGTCGAATTACACGAAAGCCCCAATTGTTTTGAGGTAATTAAGCCCTAATTAGAAAATAACCCTTAATGACCCTTCATAAAAATGGCATCCCAACATGATCCCACCCCAAATTCATCAATCAAACTTAATTAACCTTCAATTGTAGGTAGGGAACTCGAATTAGACAAAAGTCCCAATTTTTTGAACTAATTAAGCCTTAATTACTAATTAAGCCCTAATTACCCCTCATAAAAATATAATCCCAACATGAAGGCACCCCAAATTCATCAATGAAACTTAATTAACCTTCAATTGTGACTAAGAAACTCGAATTAGACAAAAGCCCCAATTTTTATGAACTAATTAAGCCTTAATTACTAATTAAGCCCTAATTACCCTTGCTAAAAATATAATCCCATCATGAAGGCACCCCAAATTCGTCAATGAAACTTATCTAACCTTCAATTGTGGCTAAGAAAGCCGAATTGGACGAAAGCCCTAAATTTTTTGCATGAATTAGGGGTTAATTAATAATGAATCTAATTTTAAGTATCTAATTAAAGTTTATTTTGAAATCTGAACTAATTAGGGTTGCACAAATTAAGGTACAAAAAAATACTTACAACCCCAAGTGCACACAGCAGGCTAGTAGGGGGTGGGCAGTCCGGCGGTGGCAGTAGGGCGGCTTTCAGCCACCTGCTGGCCCTGGCTGCTGCAGCAACAGCAAGAGCAGCAGGCTCAGCCGCAGCTGGTGGCTGAGCAGCAGGCAGTAGCCGCAGGCAGCAGCAGCACCACAGCAGCTCGACAGCAGCAGCACCACAGCAGCGGCAGCAGCACAGCAGCAGCAGCAGCAGCACAGTAGCAGGCAGCAGCACAGCAGCTAGGGAGACAGCAGCCAGCAGGGGGGAAGGTTTCGGCCGAAACCGTGGCTGGGTAGTGGGGTTTCGGGGGGGGGAGACAGCAAAGCATAAAGGGGTTCACGTGTTTCGGCCGAAACCGACCGGTTTCGGGCGAAACCAGTATCGGTTTCGCCCGAAACCAATACCCCCCTTAAGTTTCGGATTGCTACAGTAATAAGGGCCTTTTTCGTATCGGTTTCGGCTGAAACTGCCAACCATGCCTCTATTGCTGCGAGGGGTCCGTTGCAACATGAGGGCTATGAAGCCCTAAGTGGGGGAGTATTTCACGGGACGGCGATACCCCAAACATAGGACCCCGCGTAGGAAACTCCCCCGAAATGGCGGTATGCCAAATATGAGCCTCGTACAATGCGAGGATGTTGACGCCTAAAATAAAGATAATAATAATAGCAGCGATGAAATAATAATAATAACCCTAAAATACCTTTATAAAATGTCTTATTTTTGTTATCTTGTTTTTAGGAATAAAAGAAGAAAAGAAGAGGCGGCCGGCTCTAATAGAGAACCACTGAAGCGAGACATAATGGAAGATTGAGTGAAAGATAAAGATCCCGGAAGTCCCTGCAAGACCAGGATTACGGAAGATTCGTCACTGAAGCTATCACCCGGCTGAAGTCCTCCCCGACCAAGCTGATGTCCGGACTGACGAATGAAAGGACGGATTAAGCGGCTTTAACAGCTCAAGCTTACTAATGAGGAAGCATAAAAATACTAAAAGCTCTAAGCGGACCCATCTGTGCGACGCCGAGAGCCCAACAAGGCCCATATGGGGAAGGGGCGTCGGGAAGCTGTGGCGCCGGGAAGCCTACTACTTCCGCCTGAGGCGCGCCGGGAGCTCATCGAAGGCAGGCCGAGATGACCATGCCGATAGGGGGAGAGGGCTGTGCTATAAAAGCCCCCTTTTTCTCTCGAGAAAGGGGAAGAGGATAGAAGAAAAAAAAAGGAGAGAAGAGAAAGAAGAGGCATCGAAGAAACCCACAAAAAAGAAAGCAGAAGAGAAGAAGAAGAAGAGGCTCCAGGTGGGCTGCTCAGGGGAGGGGAGGAGTCAATGCTCCGCCCTCCCCCATCCTTTCTTTCTCTGTTTGCGTTCGATGTATACCATCTTGGTCTGTATTTTTTTAGGGGCATGTTATCCCCCTCTTTAATGCTTCCGATCCAGTTTCACCGGATGATGTATTAAGCAGTTTGAGTGAATAAACAAAGCTCCATTTCTCTGTTCTAGTTACATGTATGAACGACCTCTCCCCCAATGTTCTGATGCTTGCTGTATCTCCTTTCTTTCGTCGGTGCACTGGTTGAAGATGAGGGATGGTGTGAATCCCGTTTGTGCATCTTTCGTGATGTCTGTGTCTTCCGTCCTCCTGGAAACGGCAGCGAATCCCCTTATCCAAATCTATGGAGGGTTGGGGTCTGAAGCTTCCTAAAGACTCTGACCCGTATGTTTTCTTACTGCTTGCATAGTTCCTGAAGTCAGACGATCACACCGGAGTCCGAGACAGACTATCTCGTGATTTCCTGTTGAGATCGATGGCATATATCGTCGAAATTAGTTTATCAAATTTGATATCCCGTCAGTCTTAGATGTTGTTTAATGCGGGAAGATTTCAATCCCCCTTGAGGTGGTCCTTCGAGCAGTGTCCCCCGGGCAAAGAACCTTGGCATCCCGTCTTGAAACCTCTCTGAAACCCCCCAAAATTCCCTCTAAGCAGGGCTGAAATCCAAGAGAACCCAAAACAGAGCCTCCGGAACCCTCTTCAGGTCTTCTCGGCGCCTCTATGGGGTTCCCGGCGCCAAATGGCCCGGGAACAGTGTTCTCATCTCGGCGCGGTCACCACCGCGCCGAGAGCCCTGGGGCGCGCCGAGAGCCCTCGCGCCGGGAGCCCCCTTTACCTCCCAGCTGCGCCGATAACCAAGTTTCTACCCTTTGCTTACCCCTTGATCGCTTCGCCCACGTACCCTGAGACATTCTTGAGTCGTCACATACACCCCCGGGGATAAATTAACAAGGGATTGACCTCCCCTACATTATCTCAGATCAGATTCATCCGTAACCCCATAAACCCAAGGGGCCATACCATTGTATAAGCCCTGACGGTTCCTGAGGGGATAGTAAGCATCGACATGGACACCCACATCACCAGGGAGCCTAGGGCCTTCTTTTTTCGGCTATCATCCCGGCACCCGTGGATGACGGCCTATTTTCTTTGGCATGACCCGAAAGAGGGGGAGACGCTGCCGGAATTCTATCCGACAGAGCTGACCCTGGAAGGCCAAGGGAGTGTGATCGATACACACCCCGCTTGACTCTATCCATCGGGAGAGTGAATATCATGGAGCCTCCAACCGAGCAGGGAGTTCAAAGGGGAAGATTCCCCGTTGTTTACCCGGATTCCATCCCGCCACTGCGTGGATGGTCTCCTATCCCTACTTGGCATATCTGCAAGCCCAAGGGATATGCTGTCAGATTCGACTCATCCAGGCTCGACATGTTAATCGTCTGCTGGCTTCCCGTTATATGCATGCCTATGTAAGATGGGACGGAGCCAACAATGCCCCAATCCTCACTGTGGATTTTTGGGCTTTGTTCTCCCCCTTCTCCCTCAATGTCATCGATGATTTAAACGTCGCGGAGTCCGTGGTTCTCTCCAAATTTCTCATGCCACTAGGGCCATTGCAGGGATCAGAGACCGTTATCTCTCGATTTCCCGGATGGTTGGCAATATGAATGGCATGAAGCCTGTTCCTGAGAGTTCGAAGGCCCTGTGACTCTGATCTCTCGGACCCCTTTCATCCGTAATTCCTTGCTGTCAACTTGGTAGACCCCTGGCTCTTTCCTTACTTGCCTCCTGAATCCATCCCCCAGCCACTGTCTGAATCCTGAGAAAAATCCCTAGAACAGAGCACCGAAAAAACCCATAAGTCTTCCCGGCGCTTAGGCCTAGCACCTTCCCGGCGCCAACCCTTCTCGGCGCCGGGAATAGTTCCCGGCGCGGCCCTGGGCGCGCCGGGAACCCTCACGCCGAGAGCCTCATCCTCCTCCCTTCACCTCATGCCGAGGGCTCCCTTCTCCTTCTTTAACCTCATGCCGAGAACCCTCTTTAAAGCCATGCCGGGAACCTCATGCCGAGGGCTCCCTTCTCCTTATTTAAAGTCATGCCGAGAGCTCCCTTCTCCTTCTTTAAAGCCATGCCGGGAAGCTCTCTTCTTCTTCTTCTTAGCGCGCCGGGAACCTCGTGCCGGGAAGCTCTCTTCATCTTCTTCTTAGCGCGTCGGGAACCTCGTGCCGGGAAGCTTTCTTTATCTTCTTCTTAGCGTGCCGAGAACCCCTCCCTTTTATGTGGAAACTGTGCCGAGAAGGTCCCACCGGAGCCCTGCACCAAGAATTTGCATTTCCACCTCAGTCCAACTCTTGGTCACTCCACTATACCTGTCTGAGGGATATCCAGAGGTCACGAGGTATGCCTCAGGAGATAAATTAACGGGGAATGGCCTCCCCTACATTATCCGGTCCCGATCCGGATTCCTCTGTAACCCTATGAACCTAGGGAGCTCTGCCACTGCATACGCTCCGATGGTTTCCAAGGGGATATCAACCGGTGCTATGAATGCAGACAGTGTTCCCGGGCCTAGTGCCCTTCTCTTTCGGCCTTCGTCCCGGCATCCCGTGGATGAGGGTCTATCTCTCCTTGGCATGATCCAAGATATGGGGATATGCTGCCGGATTTGCTCCGCACCTGATATACCCTCGCTTTATCCAGTCTCCTCAATGTCTTGCAGATAAATTAGCATGCTCTCATTTAGGTTTTTGCCGCCGGTCTCCTCTTACTTTGGAGTTTAATCAAGGGTTGTCCTTCTTAGGGAGGACGTAATTAACGTCATAACCTTTATGGTATGACGGACTGTTGGTCCAGACACGATCACTCACAATCGACTGATTAGAAGTCAGATCGAGCGCACAATGAAATCGTCACACATGTGACTGGCACGCCAATAAATAAACAACAGAAATAAAAGAATAAAAATCCAACGAAAAATCCGCGTTCCACAGAGGATAATATCCCGAAATTTTGTGAGACAAATTACGGGTGCAACAAATGCCCCCCACGGGATATCCGCCAACGCCGAAGGTGGGGCGGGTCGCCCGTGCCTTCCTTTAATCTTGCTAATCCCCGAGTTCCCTGACAGAACAAGGGGTCTTGTAGGTTGCTCAATAATTTTGTTGATGTCCATATGTTGATTTTCATTTGAAACTGAGCCTTTTTCTGGTCTTGGCTTTGCAGCTCTCGTAGACATGGCTCGTCCCAGCCGGAGCAGAGAGACCTCCCGGAGACCCAAAGTTGGAGGTTCCGACGATCATTATGTGCGGAGGACGGACAGACATATGCTACCATTCCCCCCTCGCAGCATCACTTCAGAGAGTTTTGACGCGGTGGACTGGGGGTTTACTTGGGTTGCAGAGGGCCCGACAGGAGAGACTACTACCACTGAGGGCACTGTTGATGTCTCTCGGATTACGCGGAGACATGTGCTATGTTTACGATCGCTCGGGCGGCTATCCCTCGCACTTCCCATTGGATAGGCATATGTTGCCTTTCATCCACAGCTTCACGCCTTCTGATGTGGAGGCTGATGACACCTGGCTGACGGGAGAGAGGCCTCGCCTCGAGCGGAATATCTTGATGGGGAGAGACAGCATGCATGGCACTTGCAGTTTCTCTTATCCGAGCATCCCAGAGGGATTTGTGCGGCAGCCGCAATATCCAGACCAGAAGGGTCTGGGTTTCTTCAGGGAGTTCGATGGCTTCACTGTTAGAGCCGTGCCATCATCACCAGCCCGTGTGGCATCTTGCTGAGCATCACAGGACCGCGGAGGTCACTATTGACGGGATGTTCCTGACTCCTTCTGGCGTGGCTTTTGCTCATGATGACTATGATCACGACTGCCTGCTGGAGAGGATTCTGGCGCAGAAGGCTCCCAGCTGGTATGGGAGATGGGCCGTCGTTCCCTCCCATTGCTACCGTCGTGGTGCCACAGAGTGGTTATGGGGTGTGCTGACGGTTTACAGAGCAGCACTTGACAGGGCAGGCATCCGTCATGCAGTTACAGCAGCTTTGTACTCCTATCCTTGTCACACGGGATTGGTCCAGGCCTTGGTTGAGAGGTTCAACAGGCACTGGAATACATTTATGACCGCTGAGGGGGAGACTTCACTGGACCTGTGGGCCTTCCACAGGATTTCTAGCCTTCCTATTTGCGGACAGCCATACGATGAGGTGTCTCTGGATGACATGCATCTGAGTGCTTCGGATGGAGCAGGCCGATATCTCTTGCCATATTGCTTCAGGTATCTGATGAAGACCTGGAGGGACTTAGCCCTGGTGGGCAAAGAGAAGGCTGCACGGACGTTGAGGGTGACCCTAAATGCTTGGGTTACACACTTTTACAGCGGTCCCTACTACTTTTACGAGGAGTTTGCTTCCTCGGGCATGACTTGGGAACAGTGTCGAGAGGTAGAGCTCCGGTTTGCTTCGCACCCTCGTCACCTACCCGCCCCGACACGGGGGTGGAACTCGAGGGAGCTACCGCCGTTGACGTACTTGGCGGCTTATCTGGCTTACTGGCTAGCCAGTTTTGTGATTCCTCATGGAGAGGAAAGAGTTCTACGAGCAGAGGTGATCTGCCCGGCATGTTTGATGGAATGTGGTCATAGGGTTGCCAAAGCTCCGGCCGCGCTGGCAAACATCTACCATTCCTTCGAAGCCCTGACCTCACATTCATCGCCGAGAGATAAGCATATTTTGATGCCCACTCATTATCTGAGTGCGTGGGCTGGCTTACTACTACCAGAGCTGTCACAGAGGACACCAGTGGTCAATCCAGTTGCACCACTTATCTTTGCTTTTGCTGGTCACCCGGACCAAGATGCAGTTTTGCAGCTTGCTAGTGCCCGCCGTGCTTTGTCTTTCCTCCATACTAGGAGGGACGAGAGCGTGGATTTTGATCATAGCTCTCGCCCGTACTGTCCTCATTCGGAACAGCAAGGTGACACAGTTGTCTGCAGGCTGTCCTCATGGGCTTTGCCCTCCCTCCGTGCACTGGCCGATTGGGTTGTCTGCATACGGCCCGGAGTTCTGATCTACCGCCGTTCCAGCACAGCGGTATTTGAGCCATATTATCCGCACCGGTTCGCCAGGAACTTCGGGTATGATCAGGTCATACCTCCAAATGCAGATTTTCCTCTGGTACTTCGACAGTATAAGAAGAGAGATGTTCATCTGACCGCAGCCTCATGGCATTGTTTCCTCTTCCGTGGTGAAAGAGGATTATCCTATTCCAGAGCAGACGCGCAGGGGCTTCTTCGACATACACTATGCGCGCTGGTGGTTCAAAATCAGCAACATCTTCAGGCAACGGGCTGACACCATTCGAGCTGCTGAAGAGCAGCGTCTGAAGGAGGAGGACCTGCCCCCCTTGTCACTGGATCCTGAGTTTATCAGGTCTCACTTTTCTGGAGCTGCTAGAACTATTCGTGAGATAGAGGGCCGCTGGAGGGAGGAGGGACTCCCTGTGCGCATTGACAGGAGTCAGTACACTGGGGCTTTGAAGCCCTTGAGGAGCACACATGCTGGAGCTTCCGTTTCTGGGTCTACCCGTCGGGGAGCAGCCCCTGGGTCCTCTGCACCCTACTCCTGGTGGGAGGACTTAAAAGCCTCCTGTGGTCTGAAGACCAAGTCTCAGCTGTTCGAGGCGATTCCGGATAGGGCGTTCGCAGGTAGCGCCTTCGCCGAGTGGAGGGCCCACATTATCAATGTCGTGGGCTATGCGGACCCTCTAGAGTATATTTCAGATTTGGAGGTGGCTACCACCCCCAACACCATCTTGGCTATTGTCAACAAGGTCGCCCGGGCTCTCGGTCTGAAGTCTGAGCAGATCATCTTGAAGCCCGAGGGACTCATTGGGGAGCCAGGTATATGCTAAATCATTAAGCCCCGTTCCTCTTTTTTCATTCTGCAATTTAAGATGCTTAGTCCATGCGATCTTATCATTTGCAGAGCATACCAGCAGCCAAGAGACTCAAGTTTCTGGGAAGAGGCCTCAAGCTGAAAGCCAAGAGGATGACGGGCGGCCTGCTGTCCGACCGCGAGCTGGGGAAGATTCACCCGCTCCGTTGGACGTCTCCAATAAGTGGAGGCGATTTTATGTTAAGCTGACGTTGTAGCACGTCTTCAAAATGTAGTGATCTGACTCCTTTTGCTCTTTTTGAGCACAGCTCCCCCTGAGGTTCGGGCCGCTACGAGCTTTTCTCCTCGTGCCGGAGATGTTTCCACAGAAGCAGGGCTGGAGATTGACGGGTCCATTCCTGACATCAGCTTGGACATTGAGGGGTTGGACCCTCCCACTAACGATTACACACCAGTGACTTGCGCCTCTCCTGTGCCTGACATAGGAGGGGCCCCTGTTGTTCCAGGCTTGGGTAGAATACTCATTACTCAGCCCCTGTTTTTCCTCCCTTCTTATGCTTGAGAGAAAAATATACTTTGGTTGACATGGCATTGTCTGTTGCAGAGGATCCCGGGGTCCAACCCCCTGTTTCTGTTGAGGAGAACGGGAGTAAGTCTTCTGGGAGTGCAGGGACTTCTTCATCCTCAGATTCCCCAAGCGGGGAGAGCCCCAACACCTCACCGAGCAGTGGAGACTCTTCCTCTTCCTCTTCCAGCTCCTCTGAAGAAGGAGAAATAAGGCTAAGAACATGTAATTTTAGGACTGAGCACCTCTTCTTGTTTGAGCTATGAGCCTTTTGACTGACTATATTGCACATGGTGCAGCTGCCCGGTCGACTTCCTCCCTGGATGAGCTCTCTAGGCTCATGGAATCAGGACCCTCCATCAATTTGCCGAATTATAAGGGAGAGGTGAGGGCGTCGGCCACTGGGATTGGGGCACTAAATGAGTTACCACCCTCCCCAGTCATGAGGCTACCAGCAAATACTGCCGGCGTTGTAGAGCCCAGCAGGGCGCAGGCTTCCGATATGCACGAAAATATTCTGTACATTCCCTGTGCCATATCACTGCATACTGACATTATATGAAGCCTCTGTCTTGAACAGCTGACGGTCATCTAGAGGAGAGGGATTCCCCCCAGTTTACAGGGGTTGACATGGCGGCAGGCTCGTGCCAGGTGCCCACAGAGGAGCGGGACACCGCCGACCAGGCCGCGGCCTCCATTGAGCCACCAGCTCCAGGTACGTTGTTGCCGAATTAGGGACTTATGTCGTCCATTCGACAAAGCCTCTTTCCTCCGCAATATTGATCACCATTTTATATGTTGGTGTCTTCTTTTAGCTGTCTCTCCTTCCGTGGAGCCCACGACGGAGGCCGACGCCGTGGTGGCCGAGGAGGAGCCACTTGTAGAGACTGGTAAGTCCTTGTCACTATGAAGTGTTCAGGTTGGCAGTTGGGGCTGATGAAGTACTAAGACTTTCTTACGCCTTGCCCGATTTGCAGAGGGATCAGCTACACCCTTACCGTCCATAGGACAGGGACCGGCATTGGTCGGTAGCTCCTCTCCAGTCCCGGAGGAGGGGTCGTCTCTCGAGCCTAGCCCGACGGACACAGCTACCTCAGGTAAAAGCCATTGCAATTTACATCTTTGGACTTTCACCATAGCGACTTCATTGTGGTGGTACACTCACACACTTTCTTTTTCACACACTTTCTTTTTTTTCTTCTTTTTCCCAACTCAGGATCAGTAAGAGAGGTAGCCGTGGTGCCCGTGGACTTTCCTGCTCTTGGAGTGGAGTGGCCTGACACCCCTGCGCTTGGAGCAGCATTGGATGCCACCATGGCTGACCATCTCCTCCAGGGCCTTGATCCCTTGGTCCAGGTTGACCCCTTGCTGACGGTGGAGGCTTTGAGGAGCAGTTTGGAGACTTTCACCCGGGGTTATCACATGATGGGTCTACCACAGGATATGTGGGCCGCAAAGCTGGGAGCTTTATGGACTGAGTTCACCCGCCGTTATATCGCACAGGAGCAAAGGCGGAGAATTCCAGTGGCGATCCAAAGGAAGGAGGAGCGGCTTAGGGAGCTCCAGGCGGCCCAAGCTGAGGCGAGCCTTCAGGCTGAGAGTGACGAGGAGCACAGTCGGAAGACCCGCCTTCGAGTTGAGGAGCTGCAGCGGGATCTTCGACCTGCCGAGGTGGAGCACCAGAGCGCAAAGACTGTAGCAGAGGCGTCCCATCGTCGGCTTGGGGAGCTCCAGGAGGAGACTCTTCATAGTGAGACTCGCCTTGCTGACCTGAGGAGGAGCGAGTCTGGCGCCTGATGGGCTCCTTGCAGATAGGGCCTTCGTGCCCCATTTTTGAGTTACCCCCGAGGGCTTGTCTCGGGCTCCATGGATAGTGTTGATGAATAAAGGACAGAATTCAGTGATTTTTTTGATTCCATCCTTTTGCATGTATGCTTTTCTTGTTTTTATCACCTTACCAGCCCTACCGCCCTTTCGGGTTTTCGCCAGGACTGGCCCCCTTTAACTTTTTCCAGTGTGCCCTTACGGGTTTTCACACTGAGGGGTACCCATGTTTACCTAAGGCGCCCTTTCGGATTTTCACCTTAGCCAGGTTAAAGCCTTTTTACCCTTGGTTGCTCCCCTAATAGAAGCAATCAAGTCCGCTGGGGTCTCAATATTTTTAACCCCGTTTTTTTTTGAACCTATAATGGTGGCACTCCCATAGGGACGTGTGCCGCACCGGTGGGACAAATGGGTGGATTTGATTGCCCTAGTGGGACGTAATTAGCCAAATCCAAAAGCCGAAGGTCGAACGGGTTGGCAACCCGAAAGGGGTGTGCATGCGCCGAGCCCGGTTAAGACAGCAGAGGAGTAGGTTTAACAATCCGAAAGGGACATGCGGGTTAAACCCGGAGGCCGATAGGCGAGATGGGTTGGCAGCCCCGAAAGGGGCATGCATAGGCCAGACCAGAAAGGGTGAAAGGATGGACTTGAAAGCCCGGGTGGGACATATGAATCAAACCCGTGAGCCGATAGGCAAATAGGGTTGGCAGCCCGACAAGGGCATGCAGAGGCCAAGCCCGTGAGAACAAAGGAATAGACTTGGTAATCCCGGTCGGATATATGAGTCAAGTCTAAAGGCTAAAAGGCGAGGTGGGTTGACAGCCCGAAAGGGGCATGCATAGGCCAGATCCAGAAGAAGGGAATGATGGATTTGATAGCCCTAGTGGGACGTGAGTGTCAAACCCGAAAGCCGATAGACGAGATGGGTTGGCAGCCTGAGAGAGCATACTGAGGCCAAACCCAAGAAGGTAAAATGAGCCGAAAGACATAATGAGTTGGCAACCCGGGAGGGCATACTGAGGCCAAACCCAGGAAAGTAAAATGAGCCGAAAGGCATGATGGTTGGCAGCCCGAGAGAGCATACTGAGGTCAAACCAGGAAAGTATAATGAGCCGAAAGACATGATGGGTTGGCAGCCCGAGAGAGCGTACTGAGGCCAAACCCAGGAAGGTAAAATGAGCCGAAAGGCATAATGAGTTGGCAGCCTGGGAGGGCATACTGAGGCCAAACCCAGGAATGTATAATGAGCCGAAAGGCATGATGGGTTGGCAGCCCGAGAGAGCATACTGAGGCCAAACCCAGGAAGGTAAAATGTGCTGAAAGGCATAATGAGTTGGCAGCCCGGGAGGGCATACTGAGGCCAAACCCAGGAAGGTAAAATGAGCCGAAAGGCATAATGAGTTGGCAGCCCGGGAGGGCATACTGAGGCCAAACCCAGGAAAGTAAAATGAGCCGAAAGGCATGATGGGTTGGCAGCCCGAAAGAGCATACTAAGGCCAAACCCAGGAAGGTAAAATGTGCCGAAAGACATAATGAGTTGGCAGCCCGGGAGGGCATACTGAGGCCAAACCTAGGAAAGTAAAATGAGCCGAAAGGCATAATGAGTTGGCAGCCCGGGAGGGCATACTGAGGCCAAACCCAGGAAAGTAAAATGAGCCGAAAGGCATGATGGGTTGGCAGCCCGAGAGAGCATACTGAGGCCAAACCCAGTAGGACTAGAAGGGCGGATTGAATGGTCCGGAGAGACACGGGATCCGAACCTGGGAAGTCCAAAACATGGATAATCCCGGTGGGACAGAGTATGATAACATCACAACGCCCTGGTGGAACTAGGTGTCGCAGGAAGATGTGGGAGAATACGGCCAAAGCATCAGTATAATGCCTCCGCCATTAAAGGGTGGAGTTGCTAATTTAGAACCACCCATGAAGCATGTTGAAAGAGGATTATTTTCCTTTTTGACATTACCAACCCCACCGCCCTTTCGGGTTTTCACCGAGGCTGGCCCCCTTTAGCTTTCTCCGGTACACCCTTGCGGGTTTTCACACCGAGGAGTTGCCCATTTTTGCCCGAGACGTCGTTTCGGGTTTTCACCTCGACCGGGTCTATGGCCTTTTTGCCCTTAGCCATCCGTTGAAGGATGACTAAGTCCGCCGGGGTATCAATATTTTTAACCCCATTTTTTTTTGAACCTTCACTGAGGAGAGGTAATGTCCTGTGAGGACTGCTGTAGAAACTCTTGCGATGGCGCATGGTAGAGCTTCATGTGCTTGCCATTGAGTGGAGGAAAAGGATTGTCCCCCTTGTGGTCGACGACCGTATAGGCTCCTCCTTCGTAGACCTTCTGAATGACATAACGCCCACGCCAATTAGGTTGGAGTTTGCCGCTGGATCTTCCCGCGAGGACCTCCTTTTCCTTAATCATGACGAGGTCGCCTTTCTTGAATGTCCTTTGCTTGATCAGCTTATCATAGGCACGTGTCATGCGGGCTTGATACACTTGTAAGTGTTTGTAGGCTCTGAGTCTTTCACCTTCGAGGTTGGACAATTCCTCGAGCCTTCTTTCAATTTCAGATTAGTCTTGGCCTGGCAATCCAGCGTGCATAGCAACGCGATAGGATGCCAGCTCGATCTCCACGGGGATCACTGCTTCGGCTCCATAGGCCAAAGAGAATGGGGAGCAACCCGTAGGGGTTTTATAAATAGTCCGATAGGCCCATAGGGCTTCGTGGACCTTCTCGCCCCAATCCCGTTTGCGGCCGCCTACTATCTTGGACAGCAGCTTGCAGAGGGTTTTGTTGAAGACCTCGGCCAACTCGTTGGCTTGGGAATTGTAGACCGACGACGTCCTCCAGTCAATAAGAAATTTAGACGCCAAAGCATAGACAGTCTTGTTCCTGAATGGCGTGCCATTGTCAGATATAATCCGGCTAGGGGTGCCGAACCTGTATATAATGTAGTGCCTCACAAAGCGGGCAACTATCTCCCCTGTAACTTCTCGCAGCGGAACGGCTTCTGCCCATCTGGAGAAGTAATCAATAGCTGCCAGTATGAACTTGTGGCCATGAGATAATGGTGGGAATGGTCCCACAATGTCCATGCCCCACTCTGCAAATGGCCAAGTAGGCGCTGTTGGATGGAGCGGATTGGGCAGCCTCCGAGGCACTGGCCCGAATGCTTGGCATTGGTGGCACGTCCGAGCATGTTGGTTACAATCTTCGTACATGGTGGGCCAATAAAACCCTTTGAGCTTGCTGCTATTCATCATCTTGGCTCCTGCTTGATCTGCTCCGCACAATCCAGAGTGGACTTCATGCATGACGGTCTTTACTTACTTGGATGAAAGGCAGCGTAGAAGGATCGATCGGTCTTTTTCATGGACGAGCCTGAAGAGCAGACCGTCAATCAGCTGGTAGGATGTCGCCCTGCGTAGCAGTTGCACCCTCTGAGCCCGATCAGGAGGAAGCCAGCTGTTCTTTATCTTTATGATCAACTCACGCCAATCTTCTCCTTCGGGAGTATTCTCCTCTTAAATGTTATTAACCTCGCAGACGGTGAGGCCGGATTCTTCGTCGAGCACACTTGGCATGAGCCTTCGGTGTCTGACTGTAATGTTTAATTCTCCCTCAGGCGGGAGTTTTACGACTGCCGCCAATTTTGCCAGAGCGTCAGCCTGGGAGATGCTGCCGCTTAAAACATGGCCTATTTCGAATAGGTAGAATTTTTTTTTGAGCCTCATGACAGCTGCATGATAGGGGACGAGCTCCTTTTTCCGGACGTCATAGACACCCAGGACCTGCCGGATGACGAGCTGAGAATCCCCGTACACTTTGATGCACTTGATGTCCATCTCCAGTGCCAGTTGAAGCCCAATAATTAATGCTTCATACTCTGCCTCATTATTAGTTAGCGACTTCATGAGAGCGCAAGAATTATGGAGGATGCCGCCTTGTGGAGATACAAAGACTACCCCCGCGCCCGAGACGTAGTCTGTGAGGCCGCCGGCTCTTTTGATTGTCCGAGAAGCACCATCAAAATACAACTCCCAATGTGGGAGGTCAAGGGTGAGAACACCCGGCTCCATCTGCGGTGGGACTTTTTCAAAATGCTCCCCAATTTCTTGAGAAGGCACTAACACCTCTTCGTCGGGCAGCTCGAAGTTTAGTGGAGAGTCTTCTGGCACAGGGTGCACTGCTAAAAACTCCGCCATTCCTTGTCCCTTGATCGCCTTACGTGGGACGAAGGTGATATCGAACTCTATGAGGATAAGGGCCCACTTGCCGAGCCTACCGGAAAGGACAGGCTGGCTGAGCAGAAATTTGAGTGGATCACACTTTGAGATGAGTTCCACCCGATGAGCTAGCAGGTAGTGCCTTAGCTTCTTGACAAAAAATACTAAAGCCAGGCACACCTTTTCCATAGGAGCGTACCGATGCTCAGGCCCGATCAGTTTTCGACTTAGGTAGTACAACGGCTGCTCATTGATCTGGGCTAAAAGAGCCCCCAAAGAGGCATCCATGGCAACAATATAGAGAATAAGGGGCTTCCCTCTGACAGGTGCTCCTAGGACTGGAAGAGTCAGTAGATACTCCTTGATTTGCGAAGGCCTTCTGACAGTCTGCGTCCCATATAAAGGGTGCTCCTTTCTTCATCAATTTTCCGAAAGGTAGGCATCTTCCAGAAAGATTAGAAATAAATCGCCTAATATAGGCGAGTCTTCCTTGCAGAGATCTGAGTTCTGTCAAGTTCCTGGGTGGAGGTAGTCCTCTTATGGCCTTGATTTTGTCAGGATCGATTTCTATGCCTCGGTACCTGACGATGAAGCCGAGGAACTTGCCGCTCGAGACGCCGAAGGCACACTTCATCGGGTTCATCTTGAGTTGATATTGTCGGAGCCTTTCAAAGATGCGACGCAAGTCACCCAATGATCCTTCCGCTTCTTCGTCTTGACGACCAGATCATCGACGTAGCATTCGACAAGGTCATGTAGCATCTCGTCGAAGATCTTGGTCATTGCCCTTTGATAGGTTGCACCGACATTCTTCAGACCGAACGGCATCCTTTTGTAGTTAAAGATCCCCTTAGGAGATAGGAAAGCCGTATGGTCTGTCTTTGACGGCTATGCGGATCTGGTTATAGCCCGACGATCCGTCCATAAAGGACAAGGCTTCGTGACCAGTGGTCATGTCCACCATTGTCTCGGTGATTGGGACAGGGAAGTCGTCCTTCGGGCATGCTTTGTTCAGATCCCTAAAGTCGATGCAGACTCGGACTTGGCCGTTCTTTTTCTTGACAGGGACTACATTGGAGAGCCAGACAGGGTATATGCAAGGCTCTATGAAGTCCACGTCGAGCATCTTGTCAACCTCAGCATTGACTTTTAGTTCTAGCTCGTGGCGCATACGTCTTTGAGCTTGCTTGAACGGCTTGACTGTTGGAAGTATAGCCAGCTCATGTTCAGCCACAGAAGGGTCGAGCCCGAGCATTTCTTTATAAGTCCAGGCGAAATAATCCCTGAACTCTTCTAGGAGCTGTCGATACGACTGCCTTTCTTTCTCGCTGAGGAGAGCACTTATGAAGGTGGGACGATGGTCATCTTTGCTTCCGAGATGAATCTCGATCAACTCGTCCACAGTTGCTTGGCCACCGTCTTCAAGCTCCGGTGGAGCTGGTTGGAGATCGACGAAGTCTCCCTCATCATCAGCGTTTGCTTCATAGACTTCAAATTCTTCAAAACACTCTTGCTCGTGGCTTGAAGCCGAAGGGCTTGCTTCGTCTTGCTGATGGTTAAGAGACTGGGCTGCTCCTCCCTCTGAGGGGTGGTCGTTGTTGACATCCGATGAAGGTAATGGTGTGATTGACGCCTCATCGGACCCCCTTATAGGGTTGCCGATCTCGGGCTCAACTTCAGCTTGCCCGTGATGAGGAGGTAGCAATCCTATGGCATTGACTGCATAATAGATCTCGAAGTCCGCCTCCTGGTCATAGCCGAGTCCCCTTGTATCTTTGCGGGAGAAGGGAGGTTGCCCACGGACTTGCGGAGGATTCCACAACTGATGGAAATATGTTGCTCGCGCGGGGTCCAGAGTTTGCGGGATGTTCTACTTTTTACACATTTTCTTGATGTATTTCGGCATATCGTCCATATCCTGGACCGGCTCTGGCGCCACAACGGCGGGAGTATCCCAGCCGAAGTCATCTTCAGGAGGGCCCGGTGGGACTAAATCACCTTTGTAAAAGATGATCGGCTTATCCCCCTTGCCCTTCTTACATCTTCTTCTCCGTTGATAGGAGACTGTGAAGGTCTTCAACTGCTCCACCTCATACTCTTCCCGTTGGGATGAGAGTTGAAGACACTTGGGCGGTAAGGAGATACTCCCGTCAATGACCTGGCTGATGAGGTTGGCTTCAAAGTCAACACTTTGCCTCTCCGGCTGAGTCGGCTTGGAGGCGGCCTGGAGGCTTAGCCTGTCCAGCTTTACCATGTCTTGATTGACAGTGAACAACTGCCCCTCCTCGACTTCATGGTCCACTTTTTGCTTCCCTTTGTCTTTTAAAGGCTCGGGGATTGTAAGAGTGGGCTCCCCAAAATATAGGGAAGCATCGGCCAAGTGGCACTCATTGGGGTGGAACGGAGCCTGATCTGCGAAGACCGTATGTTGCTCCCCTCCCTTGGCATATTTAATGCATTGGTGCAGGGTTGATAAGACGACCCAATTCTCGTGGAGCCAAGGCCTCCCAAGTAGCACCTTATAAGATGTATCGGCGTTGATGATATAAAATGTCGCCTGGGTGACAAAATCGCCCAAGGCTAGCTTGACTTCAACCCGACCCAGTGCCTCTTCGAAATTCTGATTGAATCCCGAAATTTTGACTGTACTCACCTTTTGTAAACAAGGGGCCAAATATAGAGACTTGAAAGTCTTCAAAGGCATGATGTTGATGGCCGCTCCAGCATCGACCAGAATGCGATTCACCTCATGCCCATTGATCGTCCCTCGCATATATAAGGGGCAGTTGTAGCACAGAGAGGACAGCAACATGTCATTATCCGTGAAGGAGATGTTGGCTGTAAATGCCTCATATGCCTGGGCTTGCAACTCGGCCACATGGGCTTCATAGGCCTCCGGGTCTTGAAGTATCTTAACAAGAGCCTCCCTTAGATCTTTGCTCCAGGCAATAGCTTCCAAATGGTGACATTTGTTGGGAACCGCTTCATGTGATGAATAATTTTGCGGTCCGCCAGAGCACGGGTCTTGTCAAATGGTGGGATGATCTCCGCCAGAGTCTTCGACGCCTGGCGAGGCTTCTGCCGTTTAGAAGGGCGCTGCTCCCCATGCTGGCCTTCCGCATCTTCTTGGAACAGCGGAGCCAAAGACTCCTCCGGAGGTGGCAAAGGTTCATCATGTTGGTCATCATCATAAGGACATGCCTGGCTCGCGGGCTCAACCTTGCTAGAGGGACCAGCTTGCTCTGACGCTTCCTCGCACACTGGCGATTTGGCTGGCTCCTCTTCTTCATCAGAAGAGGCGATTATAAAAGGGACGCCACCCGATTTAGCCGCTGAGACGGGGCTTGAGCCCTCTGAGGAGTTGATGATAAAGAGGATCCCCCGAACTTGGGTTTCTAGGATAGGACCCGGCTTCTCCCCTCTGAATATTATGACCCGGTCGAGAGTTAGGGGACCTTCACGCCCACGTCCTCGTCCCCAGCCTCGTTCTCGGCCACGACCTCGGCTATTTCTCGCCGAGCGACGCTGATATGTCGCCATGGGAGCCTTGCCTCCGATGCTATCAGCCGCAGGAGAGTTAATGTCGTCGGGCGGCAGAATCGCCACCATGTTGCAGGAGAGCTCTTGCAGTATTTTCTCGAGCATCTCGACAGTGAGCTCCTCGTCTTTGTAGAATAAGGAGAGCTCCTCCGGGGTTGGGAAGTCTTCACCTTCTTCAAGACGGTGAGCCATTTCCCGGAGCCATTGCAGAAGGCGGGCTTTTCGCCCAAGCTTGTCCCAAGGAATGTATTCGTCCAGAGTGACGATCCTGGTGGGACGAGGGGGGATGTACTCCTCCAGCTCGTCTATGAGCTTTTGTAGTCTTTGCAGAGGATTTGGCTCCTTAGGGGCCTCCATAGCAGCTACTTGCTCAGCTTGCTTCTTCAACCTCCTCTTCAAATTCTTCATGCGGTTCTTCTCTTGCTTCTTTTGGCGTGCCGCCTCTTGAGAAGAGAGAGGACTTTGCCTTGGAGGTGGGACTTGTTTGCCCCCAGAATTTTACTTTTTACTCCGGGCTGGCTCCTTAGGAGCCTTAGTGCCGCGGCTCCTTCTGGGGGTGACCTTGGTCCAATTGGCCTCCTCCGGCTGAACCTGGAAGGTGGCATTGATCGTCTGAGCAATTATTTCGGGCGGCAGCTCCTGGAACTCTGCCAGTCCACAGTGGGGCCCTTGGGGGCTTTGCAACTCCACCGGCTTTGCTTTGACTGGCGCCTTCGCGAGCTCAAGATGTTAAGGCCTTTCTGTAATTGGCGGCCTTGCTGGCTTGACAGGAGCTTTGGCTGGAGGCTCCCTCACCTTTGCCTTGCCTTTGTCGTCTGGCGGAGGGCTTCCCCTTATGACGATGCCGGGTTGACCCGGCCTGGGCAGAGGTTTGGAACCTTCCCCCTCGACTTGGCTTGCTGGGCTCTGGGCCTTAGGCCCCTCGCACCTAGCCTTGCCTTTGGGGTTTGGCTGAGGATTACCGCTACCCGAAGACTTGCCCGGTTGGACCATAGTAGTCAAGGCGGGCGCCTAGGCGTTGCTGAATGTGAGAGGCGGACTCTCGCCTTTCAGGATGGTGAAAAGGCGACCCAGGCGGACCGCCTAGGCGGTCTGGGCGCCAAGGAAGACACCCGGTCGCCTTGGCTCCGCGCGCGCGAGTCCGACCCGGTAACCCGCCCGCGGGCGTGAGTCCGATCCCATGGGTTAACACTTAACCCCCTCACCCCCGCGATGGTCAACCCCCCGTCCCGTTCCTTGACCTCCTCCCCCCCCCCGTCCCGTTCGACTGTCGTGCCCTAGGCTCTCGTCGGCGGTCCGCCGCAGTCGTCGTCGTCGAGGGCCCCGGTGTCACCTCCCCGCCGCGGCGACGTCATCTTCCTCCCCGCCGGCTGCGACTTCCCCCGCGGGGGGGTTTGTCGTCTTCCTCCTCCGCGCCTGCAAGTCCTCCGCCGCCGCGGCAATGACGCGAGGTCCTCCTCCTCCGGTCCTCCCCGGCTGCGGCTTCCCCCGCGGGCTCCGGCGTCTTCCTCCTCCGCTGCCGGTGAGTCCCCCTGCCCCTCTCTCTCTCTCTCTCGGCTCTCCCCCCCGGCGCCCCTCTCTCTGTCTCCCTCCGCTCCCTCTCTCTCACCGGAGCAACCCCCCGGCCCCTCTCTCTCTCCCTCCTCTCTCTCTCTCTCACCGGAGCAACCCCCCGACCCCTCTCTTTCTCCCTCCTCTCTCTCTCTCACCCATGGATGGCAGTTTCGGCCGAAACCGATACGTTTCGGCCGAAACGTATCGGTTTCGGCCATAACCGATCCGAAACACACATTAAACACTGTAGCAATCCGAAACTAAAGGGGGGTATCGGTTTCGGGCGAAACCGATACGAGTTTCGTGGCAAGTGTTGGCCCTCGAAACCCCATAACCCACAGGTTTCGGCCGAAACCTTCCCCCCCTGCTGTCTGCGTCGCGGGTGGTGTCTGCCGCTGCCGCGCCTGTGCTGCTGCCGCTGCTGTGCTGCAGGCTGCAGCTGCTGCTGGCGGCCTGCTACTGCTGTGCTGCGGCCGCTGCCTGCGGCTGCTCCTGCTGGCTGCTGCGGCTGCTCCTGTCGGCAGCTGTCCGACCAAGGGTGAAAGGCCGCCCGACAGGGAGAGGCCGAGAGGGACTGAGGTCTGAGGGAGCCTTCTTGCGCCGCACACCGAGGCCAACACAACTTCAACTTCAAGGGTTTGATTATTTTGTTTGAGGTTAATTTCATTGGGTTTTGTTTGATTATTTTGTTGTGTTCTTTTGGTTGGGTTAAAAATTTGGGGTAAGCAAGTCTTGCTTATTAAGTTTATTCCAAGGGTGATTAAGGGCTTAAGGGTTATTTGCTAATTAAACCCTAATCAGATTTTAAAAATTGGGGCTTTTGTCTAAATTGGTTTGCTTAGGCTCAATTGAAGTTAAATTAAGGTTCATTGAGGATTTTGGGGTTGGATCATGCGGGTAATTAGTTTTTCCCAAGGGTGATTAAGAGTTAATTGCTAATTAAGCCCTAATTAGGTCATAGAAATTGGGGCTTTTGTCTAATTCGAGTTTTTTAGCCACAATTGAAGGTTAATTAAGCTTCATTGATGAATGTGGGGTGGGATCATGCTGGGATTGTATTTTTATGAAGGGTAATTAGGGCTTAATTAGTAATTAAGACTTAATTAGTTCATAAAAATTGGGCCTTTTGTCTAATTCGAGTTTCTTAGCCACAATTGAACGTTAATTAAGCTTCATTGATGAATGTGGGGTGGGATCATGCTGGGATTGTATTTTTATGAAGGGTAATTAGGGCTTAATTAGTAATTAAGACTTAATTAGTTCATAAAAATTGGGCCTTTTGTTTAATTCGAGTTTCTTAGCCACAATTGAAGGTTAATTAAGCTTCATTGATGAATGTGGGGTGGGATCATGCTGGGATTGTATTTTTATGAAGGGTAATTAGGGCTTAATTAGTAATTAAGACTTAATTAGTTCATAAAAATTGGGCCTTTTGTCTAATTCAAGTTTCTTAGCCACAATTGAACGTTAATTAAGTTTCATTGATGAATGTGGGGTAGGATCATGCTGGGATTATATTTTCATGACACATGATTAAGGGTTATTTGGTAATTAAGCCCTAATTCATTCATAAATTTGGGTCTTTTGTTTTGTACTTACAATTGTTTGTCTTTGACTGTGTAACTTCTTAATGCAGCATCATGCCTAGACGTCAGCAAACACATGAGCAGCAAGGGCAGGAGGATCCGGGGTGGACCCACATGTCCTTAGTTGATGCTAAGAGAAGGAAGGTTAAATGTAATTACTGTCGTAAGGAGATGTATGGCGGAATTACCAGAGGCAAGCAACATTTGGCAGGGGTACGAGGAGAGGTGAGATAATGCGACCACTGTCCACGAGAGGTGCGAGAGGAGATGCGCCAGTGCCTTGTGGGAAAAAAGGAGAGGGTGCAACAAAGGGCTGAGGATGAGGAGGAAATTGCTGAGGAGATTTCTGGCAGAAGGGTTAGGAGGGATGATGATGAGGAAGGCACTGAAGATTCTGATCCGGAACGGACTGAAGCAAGGGAGCGTGAAGAAGCCGCTCGAAGGAAAGGAAAGGCACCCATGGGTTCAGGAGGGACCTACTCCAGTACAGCTGCACGACGTCCTGATGTTGCTGCCCCGCCCCCGCAGACGCAGAGAGCAGGCCCCATGGACAGTTATCTCCACAGAAGGCCCCAGGCTACACAACCTAAGATCAAAAGTGCATTAAGAGGGGTCAAAAAATCTGCAGAAGTTGCAGGGCATGCATTTAAAAGCATCTGTAAATAGTTTTTTCATGCAGGTGTCCCTGCACATGCTGCTGAAAGTGAATATTTTCAACCTATGTTGGATGCCATAGCAGATGCTGGCCCTAGGTTGAAGGCGCCGTCACGTCGGGACATATACGGGCGTGGCCTTGAGGCAGAGGTTGAGGAGCTCCATCAGTGGGTTGAAAGCTTCAAGCATATATGGATGGAGAGAGGATGCACTATTATGTGTGATGGTTGGACTGGTACCACGAAAAAGTCCATGATTAACTTTTTGGTGTATTGCATCGAAGGTACAGTATTTGTAAAATCTGTAGATGCATCAAATTTTGAAAAAAATGCCAATTATTTGTTTCATTTGATGGACAACATGGTAGACGAAATTGGTGAAGAAAATGTTGTACAAGTTGTGACTGATAATGAAGCCAGTTATAAGGCTGCAGGGAGGAAATTGATGCATAAGCGCAAGCATTTATATTGGCTCCCATGCGCAGCACATTGTCTTGATCTCATACTTGAAGACATAGGGAAGGACAAACATGTGAAGAAGACGGTTGAAAGGGCACAAAAGATTACCCAGTATATTTATGGCCATCCTAGGATACTGAACATGTTCAGGGAGCATGCAAGTGGGGGGCGAGATATTATACGTGCAGGGCCAACCAGATTTGCTTCAAATTTTATTTCTTTGGAGTCTCTGCATAGGTATACTGTTGAACTCAATTATTACTTCTTTATCCTTATAGTTATGATCTGTATTTGATTCAAATTTTATTTCTTTGCACAGGTATAAGAATGAGTTGAAAGCTTTCATGTACCATAATACCCTGCGGGAATACATCGACAAGGGCAATGTTGATGCTCAGATGGATTATTTGGATGTCCGTCGAATCGTGGACGACAACAAATTCTGGGGCAGAGTAACACGATACATGAAAGTAGTCACCCCCTCGTGAAGGTCCTAAGATTGGTGGATGGCGATGACAAGAATGATATGGGATATCTTTATGAGGCCATGGACCGTGCGAAATTGGAGTTGCAGGAGTCCCTTCCCAAAGAACATGCAAAGTGGTGGAAGATTATTGACCATAGATGGGACACCACATTACACCACGACTTGCATGCAGCTGGTGAGTGATTATTTGTATTCATATATTATTGACCATACATTAACTATATACAAATACAGGTTATTTTCTGAACCCTCGATTAATGTACAATGCCAATGCACATGTTGATGCCGAGGTGCTTCAAGGCACTTTAAGAGTCATTGATCGTTTATCGAGGACACAAGATAGAGGCTTCAGGCGGAAGTAGAGGTTGGCCTGTTTGATTTCATGAATAAGAGGTATAGAATTTACTTACGTAGTAATGCTAATCTATTATGTAATTTTTGTAGATGACCTCCTATAGAATGAAAAGTGGGACGTATTCTGACTCCCAATTGCAATACGCAGTGGGAAGAGTGAGCCCAGGTATACTTCATCTTTGTGCTTTCTTTGCAATTACATCTTCCTTAATTAATTTTTATTTACATCTTATATTTATTTGTTTATGGTTGGTTGGTGTAACAGCTGACTGGTGGATCATGGTGAACAATAGACAATCGGGCAATTCTGCATTGGCTTTCATTGCAATCAGGGTGTTGAGTCAAACCACATCAGCAAGCCAATGTGAAAGGAATTGGAGCACGTTCAGCCTTATACACTCAAAGGTTCGCAATCGGCTAAAGGCTGATCGGTTAGAGAAATTAGTGTACTGCCACTACAATATGAGGTGGAGAATAAAGAATATGAGGTTGAGACAACAGCTGCGAGACAAACGCGTCGCCGAGGATGCCGCCGCAGAGATTGATGTGGATGCCTTATTTGATGATGATAATCCCTTGCAGTCTTGGGTGGAGACACGAGAGCAGGTTGATGAGCCCGTTTTTGATGTTGATGATAGAAGATGGGCAGAGGGCATACTTGATGAAGATGAGGCAAGAGATCCCGAATTAAGAAGCAAATCAAAGAGGGCCAGAGATACTCATGCGCACCAATCTAGGGTGGTTGATGACACTGAGGAGCAGTTCGAGTTTGAGCCAGCTAGACACTCAGATACAGATAGCAGGCCAGTCACTCCTAGAATGTCCTCCTTAAGAAGAAGTACATCAGTGCATGGGCAAACTGAGAGGGCAAATGCTGCTGCTCGAGAGGACCCGGCAATTGAGGAGTTGAAGCAGATTTATGTGAGGCACACGCCAAGGGGAAAAGGACTCGTGTCAACGTTGATTGAAAAAAGCACTCCAAAAGAGAAAAAAACATCCTCAAAGGTTAAAAGGCGATTAGTTTCTTATGATTCTGATGATGATGATGATCATCATCATCATCATCCCGGAGGTGCTGCAAGGGGTACTAGTGCTGCAGGTGGTACTAGTGCTGCAGGTGGTACAGGTGGTGCAGGTGCTGCAAGTGGTACTACTGGATATAGTCAAGGTCAGCACGGATATGGTTCACCAGGTTACGAAGGTGGCCAACATGAAGCAGCTATTTATGGGGCCCAGAATTATGAACCATCATTTCAGTTCCATCCATATTCGACCAGTGACTCTTCTCTTCCTCAAGATTCCTATGTTGATACTGGATTCGAATCAAGCCAACCAAACACTCCAAGAGGGATCCAAAGAAGGATGCAGGACTTGGCCACCTCATTGTTTGGTTATAGTGAATATAGACCATACATGCAACCTGGTTATGGGTATCGACATCAAGGGCCAGACGATGAGGGAGAAGGTTCTTCTAGTAATTATTATCCATATTAGGTAAGAATCAATGAATTTTTGTAACATTTATTTTGTCCAAATTGGTTTATTGTACTGCTTCTATTAATGTACAATGGAATATGACTTACAAATGTTCAATGTTTGAAGTTGAATTTTTGTAGTTGTCTACTTCAAGGTTATTGCACTAACTTATACAATGAAATGCATGTGTAATGATTTTTATGATTTTTTATGATTTTAAGTGGTTATTTATATTTTTTATGATTTTTTTCAGATTTTTTAGAATTAATTTTAATTTTTTTAACCTGTTATATGGGTTTCGGCCGGTTTCGGCCGAAACCGAAACCGAGACCGAGTCGACTCGGTTTCGGACCCGGGCGAAACCGAGACCGAAACCGAGTTTGCCATCCTTGCTCTCACCCCCAGCCCCTCTCTGTCTCCCTCCTCTCTCTCTCTCTCACCGTAGCAACCCCCCGGCGGGCCGGCCCCTCTCTGTCTCCCTTCTCTCTCGACTCTCTCTCAGTCTCTCCCTCTCTGTCTCCCACTCCTCCTCCTCCTCCTCCTCTCTCTCTCTCTCCCCTCCGACCCCTCTCTCTGTCTCCCTTCTCTCTCGACTCTCTCTCAGTCTCTCCCTCTCTGTCTCCCACTCTCCCTCCTCCTCCTCCTCTCTCTCTCTCTCTCTCTCCGCTCTCCCCTCCGGCCCCTCTCTCTGTCTCCCTCCTCTCTCTCAGTCACTCTCTGTCGGCAGAGAGCGACTGAGAGAGAGGAGGGAGACAAAGCCCCTCTCTCTGTCTCTCTCTTCTCTCTCAGTTGCTCTCTGTCGACAGAGAGTGACTGAGAGATAGGAGGGAGAGAGAGAAATGGCCCCTCTCTCTATCTCCCTCCTCTCTCTCAGTCTCTCTCCCTCTGTGTCCCTCCTCTCTCTCAGTCTCTCTCCCTCTCTGTCTCCCGACTTTCCCTCTCTGTCTCCCTCCTCTCCCCGACCCCCATGGTAGATTATAGTTCTTTAGATTAATTTTTTTAATTGAAATTAAAATAATTTTCATTATTAGTTATTGTTTTGCGTGTAGATCATGGCAGATAATAGTTCCACGGCTGAGACCGAGATAAAATTAAAAGCGAAGTCAAAAGACCCGGGATGGAAGTATGCATATGGGCCTGACATAAATGATAAGAACAAGGTCAAGTGCGATCTGTGTGGCTTGATTACTAATGGGGGCATCAAAAGATAAAAGGAACATTTGATTGGTGATTTTGGGGATGTGAAAAAATGCCCAAATACTAATAGACAAATTGTCGAAGAGATGTTCAATTAGATGAACAAAAATAAAAAAAGAAAGCCAAATGAGAGTATTCCGATTGAAGGAGATTCTGATGATGAACATGAAGTGGAGAGACATGTGGAAAAGTCCCGGCAAGGTTCTACAACATTGGACTCTTCTGCAAAGAGTTCGGAGACGAGCAAACCACCTACAGCTAAATCCAAAGGGCCAATTGATGCCTTTGCAAGAATGAGTATAGAAGACTTTGTTGATGCTAGGAGAAGTGGGAAGAAAATTCAATCCACGTTAGAAAATAGATGGAACAAAGAAAACAAAAGGATGGTTGATGAGTATGTTGCCACTTTGTTCTATGAAGGTGGCATACCATTCAATGTAGCCCGTCTAAAATGCTTTGAACATGCAGTGGAGGCTATAAGACGGTTTGGACCAGGGTATAAGTCCCCAAGCTATCACATGTTGAGAGTGACCCTTTTGAAGGACATGGTGGAGAAGACAAACTTGATGTATGAGGAATATCAAAAGCATTGGAAGACATATGGTTGTACAATAATGTGTGATGGTTGGACCGATAAAAGACAAAGAAAGTTAATCAACTTCCTAGTCAATTATTCGCAAGGGACTTTTTTTGTTGAGTCAGTTAATGCTTCTGATAAGAAGGAAGACGCAGGGTTGTTATATGAGTTGCTTGATAAAATGGTTGAAAGAATTGGAGAAGAAAATGTGGTGCAAATTGTAACTGATAATGCATCATATAATGTAGCAGCTGGTCGTTTGTTGATGGATAAAAGAAAAACATTATTCTGGACACCTTGTGCTGCACATTGTTTGGATCTCATGTTAGAACATATTGGTAAGTTAAAGGGTTACAAAAGTGTAATTACAAAAGCTAAGAAGTTGACAGCTTATATTTACACTCACACTCGTCTTCTTGAACACATGAGAAAGGAAACCAAGGGTAGAGAATTGGTCAGATGTGGTGTGACTAGATATGCCACATCATTTCTTACATTGGAGAGGTTGAATGATGATGCAATAAAAAGGGCTCTTCGGAGACTATTTAGTTCTGAAACTTGATATAAGAGTATTTGGTCATCAACAAATGCATGGAAGAATGCCTCAAGTATTGTCTTTCAGGTGAGATTTTGGCATGGTCTTGAAGATGTTTTGAGAGCCTCTCAACTAATTTTGCAAGTGTTAAGATTGGTTGATGGAGATGAAAAACCTGTAATGCCTTATATATACGCTGCCATGGAGTATGCAAAAGAGCAAATTGTTCAAAATTTTGGCTCCAAGGTAAATTTACTGTGCTTTAATTTGCTTATTTTAAAATTTTACCTTGCTTCAAACTCCATCATCCATATATATGCAAGAAGTAAAATTTCAACCAATTCTGAAGATAGTTGATAAAAGATGACAAGATCAAATGCACCGTCCTTTACATTTGGCGGGGTTTTTCTTAAATCCCATCTTATATTTCAAAGCTAGAGAGAAAGATGTTAGTTCATGTGGGAAGTTTGAGAGTGATTTTTTTACATGTCTTGAAAGAATGGTGCCAGATTTGGACCTTCAAGATAAGATAGGTGATCCAGTTACAATGTATTTGAATGAAAGAGGGATGTTCGGAAGAGAACTATCCATAAGAGCTCGCGACAGGAGAATGCCAAGTAAGTGTTATCTTTTTTATAATTTTTAAATTTTACTTGATATTTTTTCAAATAACAATATTTTGACATGTTATTTTTTTATAGTTGAGTGGTGGGTAACATATGGTGGGAAAACTTCCGAATTGAAGAATATTGCGATAAGAATTTTGGGACTTTGTTGTAGTGCTTCTGGGTGTGAACGGAATTGGAGTACATTTGAATTTGTAAGTTTCACAAACTCATCTAATTTCAAAATTTTCTTTTACATTGATTAATATTATTCTTATTTAACATTATCCACTTGTATTCTTTACATGTAGATTCACACCAAGAAGAGGAACCGCTTGGAACATAAAAGATTGAATGATCTTGTATATGTTAAATATAATCATCGTCTTCAAGATAGATTCAAAGAGAGGAAAAATCATCCAGAAAAATATGATCCCATTTGTCTACCAGATTTAGATTGGGGGATTGAGTGGATGACTCAAAAATCAAAGAATTTAGTTCATGATGATGAAGATCTTACTTGGGCAGATGTTGAGCTTACTATGGAAGCATCATATGAAAGACCAACAAGAAGTAGAGCACAACCAAGAGATTATGATGATCCGTCGGATGATGGAGAATTGCTAGAAGAAGAATCTGAAGAGGATGATGATGATGCTCCATGAGAGTCTAGTGAAGAAGGTCAAGCTCACGCTGCTCACCAAGAAGATGATGAGAATGACAATCATGATGAGGCCACTCAAGCAGAAGTGCCATTTGGTTTTAGGATTTAGTCTTTCATGTAATGTTAAGACGCTTAGACATGAATATTTCTTAGTAGTTAACTAGTTATCTTATATCATACTTGTTAAGTGTCACTATTTGATTCTTTTTTAATGATGTGATTTGTTATTTCATATTTGTTAATAATTTATTATGTTTGGTAGGATTTGTTTTCCATATTATGTCTAATATCTTTCAGGATGGAGCTAATAAAAAGATGAAGCTAAAAAAATGTATCCCACAGGTTAGTGTGTTTAACCCTTTGGCCTTTATTTTCTGTAATTTTCTCGATGTTATTATGTTCTTTTTGTAATTTTATGAATTATTTTTAGATTTTTCTGTATTTTTTTGATGCAATTTAATTTTCTATAATTGTCATGCAATTTAATTACTGCAATTTCTTCGTGCTTCTGAATTTTTGTATTTTTTCTATAATATTTTCATATATTTTTTGTTATTTTATATATTAGGAGATATATATTTTAGATTTTATAATCAGTGGCCAAAGTGTCGTCTAGGCGACACCAAAGCGGACGCCTTGTCGCCTAAGCGCTTAGAGACCCCGTGAGCGCCTTGATTCGCCTTGTCACCTTGACAACTATGGGTTGGACTCGTTGAGAGGTGGGTTTGGTCCCACGCGGCTTAGTCTGCTCCTGTTGAACTTGCTGGATAATCTTTTTAGCGGCTTCTTTAAGACGCCGCCTCGTCATAGAGTTCCCCTGCGCATCGATTTCCCCTCTTTGGATGAGGACTTCAATGCAGTCTTGGACTTCCTGACACTCTCGGGTGGGGTGAGACACCCTGGCATGGTACTTGCAGTAGCGGGGATGGCTCTTGGCCGTCTCATTGTAGTAAGACGGCGGATCATGTGTCAGCACCCAACCATCTTCCAGGAGCTTATCAAAGATCTTCTCAGTGTCCTCCTTGGGGAAAGAGCACTGATGAGAGAGTCGCCACCCTGGGTACCACAATGTGGACTTAGGCGGCTGGGAACTGACTCCCTGGGAACTGACTCCCTCCTCCTGTGACTCCGGGAGTTGGAAAGCTGTTGAAGCATGTATGACATTGACGGAGAAGTGCAGACTCTCCGGTATATGCGGCTGTGGTGGGTCGACCAGGGATTCACCCATATTGACCTTCCCTCGCCTGATTAAATCCTCAGCGAGGTCCTTGAACGGTTCACAATTGTGGATGATGTGGCCTATCACCTCATGGTATGGGCAATAGCCCTGATGAAATGCAACACCTAATGTTTGCTCCAAGGGCGATGGGCTGATCAATCCTGCTCGCTGGGATGCGAAGAAGATGTTCGAGGTCTTCTCCCAAGGGAAAGAGTATAACTTCTCGGGCTGCTCGTCTTGAAGTGTATGCTCCTCATCTTCTGAGTCCTTGTCGTCCTCAGATGAATCTGAAGACTCCTCGGAGAGCCAACCCCTGAGAGGAGCCCGGGCAGTAGGTGGTACACCTACCTCCCGTACATGGGTTGGAGCCAATCCCCTGGCAAATGGGCCAAAGGGGAAGGTGGCAAGTTGTTGATCTATGCTCTCTAGGAACTGCAACAAGCGCCTCTGTTCCAGTTGCAATTGCCGGATTTCTCCTCGGATCTTCCGAATAGTCCTCCGCAATGCCAAGAACTCAGGGAGTGAAGGAGGGGCGGCTCCAGGTCCGGTGTTGGACTACTGATTTGAAGGCCCGATCTCGGAGGCATTGGAGCTCGAAGCCATCGCCGCCATGTAGACCACATTAGCCGACCAGTTCGACTGACTCCAAGCATAAGGCTGGCGTGGGTCGACTGTATGGCCTAGCATATTTACCAAACCCTTTTGAATAAGCTCTTCTGCTATATTCTTGAAAACATAGCAGTCCCCGATGGTATGACCCAACCTTCGGTGATACACATAATAAGTAGGATCATCTGTCTTGTCCACCTCTGAGGGCTTCCGCGGATCCGGTAAGGTAATGAGCTGCTCTTTCATGCAGAGATCAAAGAGCATTTTGGTATGCTCTTTCCTGAAGGAATAAGGCGTCTTCATGTTCTCCGCCAACCGAGTAGCACTTCGCCTTGGCGTCAGGCTTTTTACCGTTGGCTTTGGATTTTCCTTCCCCCTTTTCTCCATTCGTCGAGGAGAAGTCGACAGCATTTACCTCCTTGCCGCTAGCCAGACGGTCTTTGGAAGACTTGCCATTGACAGAGGCTTGTGCCGGGTGGTCGACGAAGAACATCTCAATCTCCGCCACCACCGTGTTGAGCTGGTCAAAGCTTCTGATGTTTGAGCCCAGAAGCTTTTCACTGAATTCTGCCGAGAGGCCCCTGCGGCAGATGGTGATTGCGTCCTCCGGCGTCGGAGGATTATCACAGCGCATGCTGACGTCCCTCCATCGCTTGATGAAGTCCAGCGCTGTTACACCTTTCTTTTGACGGAGGGCACAATGCTCCGCCAGGGAGATTTTGCGTTCGACCATCTGGAAACGGTCGACGAACTTCTTTTGCATGTCGGCCCAATAGGCTACCGAGTTGGGCTTCAACCTGAAATACCACTGGAAGGCGGTGCCTGTCAATGACGTGGCGAAGTACCGCAGCAAATATGCCTCTTCCAGCGCCAATTCACCCATGGTCGTCATATAATAGGCCAAGTGCTCATGTGGAGAGCCATGCCCGTTGAACTTCTGAAGCCTTAGGGGCTTCGGGCAATCCGGTGGAAGCTTCTTGAACTGATGGTGGAGGGGATATGGCACGCTGTACAAATCAACGGTAGCCACACCCTCACCATGTTGAGCGAACTTCGCCTCCACGATGTGCTCGATCATCTGTTTCTGCGCCATGAGGCTCTCCGCAGGAGTAGCAGATGACCGCGCATTGGCTTCATGCTGCGGAATTTCAAGTTCCACCGCCAATGGTAATTTTGCCACCGTGACGGAGACATTGGCCGCGACTGGAATGGGAGGAGGCCGTGGTTCTACTCCAGTTGGCGCAGCTTGAGGTGGGACATGAACCTCTTTTTCACGCAATAGCGCTTGCAAGAGATTCTTGAGCTCTTGATTCTCGCGTCGGAGTTCTTCCAACGCGGGAATGTGTGTCTCCCCTCCCAGATCTTCCTCGTGCCGGGGGTGGCTGTCCTCATCAACGCTGTGAACGTCCTCTTGGCGCTCTTCTTGCCGTGCCAACTCGGGCTGAGATGTACCAGCAGCCGGCGGCTATTGTGTTTGTGCTAGGCCCCGAACCCGGACGTTGACCTCCTCGAGTATTGAAGAAGCTGGTTCGGGTCGCCCGGAATATCCTCCGGCTGCTTGCCCGCGGAAGAGGCATAACAGGTAAACACTTTGACGGTGTCATTGGTTACCTGGACCACCCGCTTCTTCCTGGACGGCTGTCGATCCGGCTTGGGCGGCATCCCTAGTCTGTCAAAGACAGAAACTCGGGATGTAGAAGCTTGAGGGGAGCGATCCTCCTCTGTGTGCGTGGAACTATCCCACGGGGAGGTCGGCCGCACCTTCTTACCGATTCCTCGGCACTTTTGCCCCCGTAGGGGCTGATTTGTAGACTTTGGAGAGACCGAAGCCTCAGTGCTTGTCGGACTCCGCACATGTTGCAAATCCGACGTGCGGAAGGACTCCTCCGCCCTCGCGCACCTTATAGTTCGGGCCTCCTCCTTGGTGACCCAAATTTTCTTCAATTGGAGGTGGCGCTCCTCCACTGGGTTGCCCCCTTTCCTAGACCGGGGAGCTCGAGGCTTGGGTCGCTGCAGGGGACCCTGAGTTGCCGTCGATACGACAGGCTTCTTCATTTTCACTCCGTCCTCCCGGACTTACCGAAGGAGCTCGAAGCGATTAGAGGTAGAGACTGTAGGGACGTGTAGGTCCCTAGGCAGGATCGGCTCGCCCCCATCGAGCCGGATGCGAAAATCTCCGACAAGCACAGTATTGCCGGAGCGGGATGCGGCCGCTGTAGGCTTTGCACCTTTGCGGCTACGACGTTGCCCCCGTTGAGCAGGAGCAGCCTTGATGACGTCCGCCGCAGGCGCGACGTCGTTGTGGCGACGACGCTGCCCCCGTTGAGCAGGAGTAGTACCTCTGAGGGTGGCCGTCGTAGATTTGGTGCCGTTACGACGACGGTGCTGCCCCCGTTGAGCAGGAGCGACGCCAGCGGTGACCTGATTGACCGAGAAAACCCGGCCAATAGTTAGGGCAGAAGGCCTGACACCTTCAGTCGTTGACATGGCAGTCGAGGAAGCTCGACTGATTGTAGGGATGAAGGACTTGACACCCTTAATAGTTGGAGAGTTGACCGGAGGACCCCGGCCGGCTGCTGCAGTAGAGGGCCTGACACCCCCGACAGTTGTCCTGGTGACCGGGCGAACCCGGCCGGCTGCTGAGGTTGAGGGTCTAACACCCCCAACGGTAGTCTTGTTGACCGGGCGAACCCGGCCGGCTATTGGGGCCGAGGGCCTAACACCCCTGACAGTAGTCTTGCTGACCGGGCGAACCCGGCCGGCTGATGAAGCAGAAGGCTTGACACCCTCAGCAGTTGTTTTCTTGGCCGAGCGGACCCGACCAGTTGATGGGGCCGAGGGCCTGACGCCCTCGACGGTAGCTGCAGGCGTGGCTGAATTGGCTTCAACCACAGGCGTGACGCCCAAGAAGAAGGGCGAGCCGACGACTGCTGGGAAGTCGCCGAAGACGAGCGGGGTCGCCAGGTATCCGAACCTGGCGTGGTTGGCGATGATCTCAGGGCCGTAGGTGACGGCGGCCATCGCTGTTGTTGCTTAGTGGTGGTGGTGCGTAGCACGAATGAAGAGGCGTGCAAGTGCACGAAGAGCTCTCAGATGAGCAAAGAGATGTGCCCTCCTCTTCCCGTACTGTAAGACAGTAAGAGGAAGAGGGGCAATCAGAACCTTGAAGAAGGTTTTGGGGAATGACTTTGACAGAAAGAAGAAAGGCGGGAAAGGTCTCACCGGACGTGCCAGTCTGTGGAACACGGAATATTTTCACGTAGGAAAAAAAGACAATTTAGATGTCCTTTTTGAAAAGAGACATTCCTCTCTATATAAAGGTTTATTCCGTGGGTGCGCATAATATCAGACGATTTGGGTTCGAGTGCTAGACCTCTCCCCACTGACCGTAATCAATGTTGATTTACATCGGCCTAACGTCCGAACACCTTTGTTTGACTGTCAAAGAAATCCCAAAATCCCCTCCTTAGGTTCGGATGTGGAGGGCAGGCTCACTCGAGAGACTCTCCATGACCACTCATTTACCACCAACATGTTAATAGGGTTAGGGCTAAGTCTGAGCAAAACCCTAAGATTTAGGAGTAAAGACACAAATATGCGGAAGTCGTAGGTATTTTTGAAGTAGAGAGAAGTTTTCTGGACCCCGGGGGTATTTTTGTAATTTTGCCTCCCCAGGGGTATTTCGATAATTTCCCCAGGCCAGGGGTATTTCTGAAATTTCTGGGCTGGAACGGAAATAGGACCAAGTTTCTGACTTCCCAAGGCGTTGAGGCTTTTTTCTAGAGGATTTTAGGGGTTGCTAGGCCGTTTTTTGATCACAGGGGTATTTTGGTAATTTTACCACACCCTACGTAGACCTAGGGCTGAGGTGACATCTGAGTGTCGGACTGAGGTGACAACATCCCAAGACGTTGAGGCTCTTTCTGGAAGGTTTTAGGGGCTGCTAGGCCATTTTTAGGTCACAGGGGCGTTTTGATAATTTTAACACGCCCTACATAGACCTAGGGTTGGGGGACATCTGAGTGTCGGACTGAGCTGACGTGGTTCCCTGGGTGAAAGGGGTGACAAGGGCTTCATAGAAGGCTCACACGTGTCAACCTTGCCCAAGGAGGGATATATATGTAATTTCCATAAGACGAGGGGTTTTCTTATAATTTTCCCCCGAGGAATACATAGAACATGCTAAGTGTTTTTATAATCCACATGAGTAAAGGGTTGTCGGCGAGTTGTCGACTGTACAAAGGTCTGCATTTAAGCGGGAGATAGGGACGTAGCCCCAGTTACAAAAAGTTGCAAGGTATGACTGCAAACGACGGGACTTTTATGTTTCTCGGACCCCGGGGAGGACATTTATGCAATTCTCCCATTATTAGGGCAAAAGCATATGACATAGTCATCCCGGGACTTAGAAACAACAACATGGCCCACTGAGGGGCAAAATTACAAATATACCCTCATAGGGACATATACACAAGACCCGGAGACTTACCCCTCGCGGGCCAAGACAAACGAACAAACGAACAAAACGCTCCGAGTGTGCTCCGTAGGCTGCAATCTCTAGCAGATCGTCCTCTTTTCATCTGAACCCTTGGGGGTCTATTTATAGAAGTGGGAACCTCCTGGGGGTCATCTGGACCCGTACGGGTTAAACGGGGTGAAAATGACCGCGGGGAGGTCATTTTCCTCCTTTTTTTCTTTTTTTTTTTTTGGTTCTCCGCTCGGGAAAGAAGATCGGCCCGGGTGGGAGGTCCCCGGGGTCGCGTGGCCCCCGGGGGGGACCTGCCCAGGGTCGCCTGACCCCAGGCAGGACCTGCCCGGGGTGGGCCACCCCGGGCAAGTCCGCCCAGCCTCGCGCCCCCACGCGCGGGTCCACGCGGGCCTGCCCGCGTCCGTGCGGGACCCGTACGGGTCCCGTCGACCCCAGACGGGTCCCTCCGACCCTGGACGGGTCTCTCTCACGTCCGATTTCAATAAATAGGGGCCTTGGGGGGCTTTGGAGTCTTGATTGCTTGCCGGAGAAGGGAAGACGCGCTCCTCCTTGTTTGTTCGTGGTTTCTCCTCGTGTCGTAGGCCGCGAAGGGGAGACTTGTTGTTGTCCGGGCTCCGTGATACACGTGTTAGGGACTTCACTTGCGGTGCGTAGGCCTCCGTTGATGCCTTTCATCTTCTTGTAGGAGCTTCCTTTATCCGTAGATGTACGTCCAAAGGAGGGAGGTTTTGTCCCGTAGGGATTTTTCCCGGAACCACCCGATCCTGACAATCGTGGTGGGTTTAGTCCGGTTCTCGACCACCTCTATTGCTGCGAGGGGTCCGTAGCAACATGAGGGCTATGAAGCCCTAAGTGGGGGAATATTTCACGGGACGACGATACGCCAGACATAGGACCCCGCGTAGGAACCTCCCCCGAAATGGCGGTATGCCAAATATGAGCCTCGTACAATGCGAGGATAATATCCCGAAATTTTGTGAGACAAATTACGGGTGCAACAGCCACCAACTACTTAAATTTATAGAGTATGCTTGATTGCAAAGATAGCTTGAGAAGGATGTTTACATCTGCTGATTGGCTTGCTAATAACAATCGGTGGGCAAAAAAAAATGAAGGGAAGAAGATAGAGGGCATAATCTTGAAGACTTCTTTCTGGAATGGTGTGACATATTCATTGCAAATATTCAAGCCCCTTGTTATGATTCTACGGTTGGTTGATGGAGAAAAGCTAGCGACGTGCTACATTTATAAGGCTATGGATCGTGCAAAGGAGAGTATTAAGAGTGCATTAAGTGAAAAGCTTGACAAATATGGTCCAATTTGGGAAATCATTAATAGACGGTGAGACTTTCAATTGCATCGTCATTTACATGCCATTGGTCTTTATCTTAATCCGGCTCTTTATTTCTCTAACTCAAAATTTAAGTATGATCAAGAAGTTAAGCAAAAGCAATATGATTGCATTGAAAAGCTAGCTCTAGAAGCCTCGGTCCAAGATGCAATTTTCAAGGAGCTTGCAACTTATCAGTATGCCCAATGGTTATTTGGGAGAGAATTGGCCATTAAACAACGCACTTCTATGGTTCCGGGTATGGATGATTTTCTTGTCTAATTTTCATTGCAATCATGGAGTAAAATTATTATGAATTATGATTTCTTTGTGGTGTAACTACTTAATGGTTGAACTTTAGCACTGCCACACCTCATCTTCAAAGATAGCCATTCGGATCTTAAGTTTGACATGTAATGCATCTAGTTGTGAACGCAATTGGAGTACATTTGAGCAGGTTAGATGAATAATTCCATATTCAAGTACATAAAAGATGCTCCCTTAGTGTTCTTTGCTTGTTTAATTGATTATAAATAATATACTTGTAGGTGCACACAACGAAAAGGAATAGGTTGGAGCAAAAGAAGCTGAATGAGCTCATTTTTGTGCAATATAATCAATGCCTCCATACTCGTCATTTGCGTTTTCAGCAAAGTGACTATGATCCATGGTATGCAGTCCCGCGAGATCTCGCCGAGATCTCTGTCTCGGCGCGTCCGCGAAGCACGAAACCGTCCCAAGTAGGCGCATCTCGACGATTACCCTAAAAGCCTTAAACCCCAACCCCCCCACCCCCGTCGAGTCCTCACAAGTCACGCCTTCATTTGACTTTTTCATGTTAATTTTTTGTGTCAATTGTCTTAATTCATTTTGTCGAAATGGGGGATCAAGGTGGTAGCAGTCTTGGGAAAATAATGAATTCTTGAAGAATTATTTAATTTTTATAAGGTATAATTTTAGATTTGTGTAACTTTTGATGCATATTGATATTAGTATATGTGAATGGATTTCTTATTGTTAGCATTACTCTTTATTTGGTAAAATTGAGTTGTCAATTACAAAAACATGTTTGTGAAATTGAGTGGTTGGTATAAAAGAATTAGGATTTTCTTAGAAATAGGATATATATATGAAAAAATGTTCCGAAATCCCCGAACCCGATCTCCCGAGATTTTTTCGAGATCTCTCCGAGATCTCTTCTCTCCAACCCTCCCGAGACGAAGCCGAGATCCGATATGGCAAACCATGCAATGATCCTATTTCTTTGGATGACATTGATGATTGCAATGAGTGGATAGCTAATCCTCCAGAAAATGAAGATTTTGTGGATAAAGGGGAGGACCTCACATGGCTAGATGTTGAAATCATTGTCAGTGTTAATGAAGTGGAAGGGCCAACCACAATGGCGGCAACCAAAACACGTCGCCTAGGAAAGGGAAAAAACATTGCCACATCTCACTTTATAGATGTGAGAGATGTTAACTCCGAGGAGACACAATCAAAGAATGAGCTTCCAAGTGATACGGACTCGTCTTTTCATGAGTGATGAGGAGGCATGAATTGAGAGAGATTTGAAACACTTTGTGTTATGGGATTATGTAATTGACTTATTTGGTTTTTTACTTCTTTTTGTTTTGTTATAATATTGCACTTGCTATTCTTGTTTAGTGTATTTGCATGTATGACAATATGAGGGTTATTCTTGTTTAGGAATGAATGAATTTAAGAAATTTATTGATTTTATATATGCAGTTTTTTATATTTACTTTTCAAAATATATATTTTTGTGACATTTAGACATATCATTTAATTTCTAAATTATATATTTTTATTTAATATAATTCAACTTTTAGCCTATCAACTGGTAAAGTTGATTCCCATGACCTTTCAAACTCAATCTTCTAGCTAAACTTTTGAGAACAAGGATGGGGTGTACCACCAATTTTTACTATAAAACAATATAGGTGGTACATCCAACTATCCAAGAAGACACAGGCGAGATACCCCATTGGACACAGACAAAGTACAAGAATTGAACCGTACGGTCTGTACTCGACCTGGACTTGACAGCCAAATTACAATAATTGAGACAATCTCAGCCTCACCCAATCATACAATAATTAATTGAAACGGACTTAAAGACATTAACCAACTGGTGAGCACCGTGGTTCGCAGTACCGCCCGGTACGTACCGGTACCGGACCCGACCGGTCCGATTCCGCCTCTTTGGTACCCCGGTACCGGCCGGTACCAATTCAAAAATTAAAAAGTGAAGTATTTTATAATTCTAAACTTTTCAAATATATGTCTTACATTGTTGGATGTGTTCAATTATGTATGATTTTGAATTCTATCAACTTTTCCTTTTTTTCTAATTTTTTACACTTTTTCAATTTTAAACACATATATTTAATTATATATATACACACTAATATAGGGGATCAACCGCCGAACGATACAGTACTGGTACCAGGCAGTACGCCGGTACCGGTATCGCAGACCTTGGTGAGCACATTCCCATAATCCCTCTAGAAAAGATCATCCTAGTGATAACCTCCCAAAAGACCCAAGCCAATTAATGGATGAAAAACATCAAGGCACGTACGCGAGGAAAAAGCATCAGTATTACCTCAACACTGTCAATGGCAAACAAAGCCATTATTTCTATTTCTTTCCAGTACACCCTAAATAAGACCATTTGTCTAGTTTTCTCCACAACATAGCAACTTGAGAGAGAGAGCAGGAGAGATTTGGGCGTCCTGTACTCATTACCCATCTTCCAATTATACAAAGCTTCTGGATTACTAATGACTTGCTGCCATGATGCATGTCTTGAACCTCTTCAGCCAGTTAATCGTATTGTTTTTTGGGGAAAGTGGATAGTACCACCACCATATTAAAGGGAAAAGGGAGTTAGCTGGAGGACAAACAACAAAAGGGTCCTCTGAACAGAAAAGACACCAAGATGGTACAGCAATCAAGAACCCCCCAAAGAAACAAAAAGGAGGATTTACAAGTATCCTTTTTACATACCAATGAAGGCCACTCCCTAAGTCTATCCCAAACAAAAGAAGCCACCCTGTCTGAAATCAAGCCTCATGTTAGAAGAGTCTTCCATTCCTCTCCCCATAAGGCCCATAGAGTTGCAAGCAGAACCAGCCACCAAGTTTGCTAGTCCTCCTTAGCCACCTGCACCATCCTCCAATGAAGAAGATCCTGAATTGAGTCCACAGGAGGGAGTCGGCACTTAATCCTTGATAGCACCAGACCTCCAAGAACTCACAAGCAGTGAATAAATGGTTGGCAGATTCCTCTTCCATCCCACACAGAGAAAACAGGGGATGTATCATCCCAAAAGCACCTCAGCCTATCACACATGGGAATCTCCCTGCAGTGATCCTCCAGATAAGGATTTAGATCTTCAGGGGACTCTTAGAGTGCCATACATACCTCATAAATGGGTAGTGGGCCCTCCCATCAGCAATAATATGGTATGCAGACCTAACTGAAAAGATCCCTGACGGCTCCCAGACCTAACCCAAAAGTCCTGAAGCAGAAGCAGGAGGTCACTCAAGTCTACGATCTCGTCACCATACAGTTGTCTAAGAAAACGGGGGTTCCATCCTCCACCTAAGATAGCTGGATCAAAGGCTTGTGCCACCACACCATTCGGGTCTGCCACTAGAGCGTGCAGGCTTGGAAATCTGTCTCATAGAAAACCTGACACGCACTACCTATCAGTCCAGAACTGGCAGGAAGATACATCACCAAGAAGAAGTCAAGTCCCAGTGCTGATTAGATCCACAGACTGAAGAATACCTTACCAAAGATGTTTCAGCCAGTTAATCTTAAAATCCACCAGTCAACATTGAACAGGTAGTCCCAATTCACCCTGCCATAACTCATGAGCCCTTCCAAAATCCACTTTGAGCATAATGCATTCTCTGTTCATTAGTTCCTCAAGAGGGCAGTCTTAAGAGCCATGAAGCTCCACAAACCTGATGCGCAAACTATCCACCCACAATTTATCGATCATTGACTTCACTCTGGAGACATTCAAGAGGGTAGTAACACTTAAACAAGCAAAAAGCTCAAAGACCTATTTCCTTCAGGACATTCTGCAACAATAGACCCTGGAACCTGAATCTAGTTTCTTCCTTGCATATTGTTTACTTTTCTTCTAAAATTATTTGATCTCTGAAACCTAGAGAAAAATATTCTCCCTATTCTTATCCCTTGTCACATAATTAAGCACATATGGGCCACTGAGAACCTTCATCAAAACATCTTTTTCCATTCAAAAGTATGCTGCTTTTTCGTATGCATACACTTGCACTTCTTTGAAGACCCTCAATTTTTGCCTTGATTACAAGTGATATAACCCCCTCCCCCAAGCAATTAGGGAAAAGGACAAGAAGTTTAAGATACGCTTCAAAAAGAGTAATCAATGACCCACAAGAATTTTTTCGGTATGCATACTAGTCCTATTTGATCCAAATGCCAAGAATTTGTTTATTCCCATGTAGTTTTCTAAGATATCAAAATAGGACTCACTTATCAAATGATTAGAACTTCCAGCGATGCAGTTACTAAGCAACAAACCTCCCCCAAGTCAGCTTGTATATTTGATGCCACCCACCCGATGTGCTGCACCACCTTGACTTTGACAGACTGCATTCAAGGTGCTCATCATTACCAGATTCTGGCCCCAACACCTGACCACATGAATCTCAACTCGCTGTGCCAAACTTGAATCAGCCAGGATTGGCCAGATGAGATCACAAAAAATATAGAAGTTTATATGGATATTAAGTTTTAGGCATGATTCTCCCTTGCCGGTTTCTAGAGAGAGACTCTGGGGAGTTGGAAGCATGCGGAGGGGGGGGCCGAGGTCGCCTCTGGCGTGAAGAGGGTCCCACTGGGGGGAGGGCCTCGCCTTCGCCGGAGTCCTGGGAGACAGTATGTTCGGTCTCCTTCAGGTGGACCTAAGTGCTACCATTGCGGGTGGCTCAGCCACCTACAGCGTGACTGCAGGTTGCCGGCAGAGGCATGCCCAACAGCCAGAGGATGGACGGGCGGGCAGGCGCTACAGGAGGAGCGAGGGCCTCTCAAGCGCTCATACGCAGATGCTCTTCAGAGTGGTCTGCCGACTGGTCAGAGTTGCCAGTCTGGTGGGCAGATGCCGGCCGATATTCTCCATAACCGGTTGGCCTGACTAACACGGTGCCTAAGGGTGTCTGTCGTGGAAGGGAGACAGGAGGTGTCGCTGGTCAAGGCCCTGCTGGGCAGGGGGAGCAGTAGGGAGGGGGAGGGGCAAGTCACCCACCTGAGTAACACCGGGTTCCTGGACGTCAGACCAACAGCAGAAGAGGCGGTAGCTGCGGCGGTGGAGGGCTTCCTGTGGACGGAGGGTAACCTGCTCAAGCTCACCCCCTGGTCATTGATTCAGGGGACCTTCCGAGACCCCAGGGAGCTCCAGGTCTCCAACCAGTTGTAACCCCCCCCCCCCAATCTATTGCCACGAAGCCGGAGCAGCTCTGATCGTCGGAGGCTTCAAGACGGTGGTTCCCGGGTCGGTAAGGCAGGCAGCGGAGGAAGGCAGATCCGTCATGGACCTCACCATACAAATCTCCAGCCTCGACCACGTACCGACGGTAGTGACAGTGAAAGCCGTCGGAACAGTCTTCCCGGTGTGACTTCTGCTGGATCAGGTGGAGCAGAGGGACGCCTGACCAGAGGAAGAATAAGTGTACGGCCAAAAAGAGACAAAAGCCCGGGATTTTTTTAATTTAAATTCGAAAAGCCACGGTGGCCCTAGCAGGCCCGGGCCCTCTAATGGGCAGGAGGCATACCGGGCTGCCTCATCACTAGATCCACAGATGCGAGTGGCGGATAAGCAAGACCTGCTAACCTGAACCTGTCCTGTATCGGGGAAGACACTGTACAACCAACCCGAGTTGTTCCCACCCACTCGTGACTTACCCAAATCCAGGGTCTGGGCATAACGGACTGGGGAGAACCAAAACTGTTCTTCTCCCCCGCCGCCATCTCCCGGCCGCTCGCCTGTGCCCATGCTTAGCCCGGGAACCATCCTCGCCGGCCCACCCCCACCGGCGGATTAAGCAGGCTCCCCTCCGGTCACCGGCGGTCACGAGGCCAAGTACAGCCACTATGTGGCAGGTTTGTGGACTGCAGAGCACCAGGCCCTTCCACGTAAGACCCTCGAGAACCCTGGCAGAAGGTACAGGGCAGGGTCTCTGAGTGGGCCCTGTGGTGGAGGAACAGGAGAGTGAGAGGATTCCCGGAGGAAAGGTGAGGCGGGTAACTAGTGTGGAACAGGGTGCAGCCACTTCCGACGAACGCCACCGTCTTCTGTGCAGTACAGCCCGACGGGTCGGCCCATGATTCCAAACCAAACCCTTCCGCCAGCAACTCTTATCCACGACAACACAAGAGGATTACGGCTATAAGCGAAGCGACCGCCTGCAACCTCCCTGCCAGAGATCGTCGGGCAACTGGTAGGCGAACCGGAATGGGTCGGGGCCTACCAAGACTCCAATCGGGATGCATCAACAGGCAGCCTCAGACTCTCCACACAGTAGGATGAAAAGAAGTCAACGGTGGAAGACCCATTCCAACCTGAGGGCGATGGTAATGTTCGGAAACACTGGGAGAGGCGACAAAATTGGAGGAGGGTAACTCAAAGGGAGAGGAACTTGAAGAGATGGGAAGGTTGGGAAAGGAGGAGGTGAGGGAGCTAATGGGAAGACGTATGATTGTGCCAATTGGCAATGCCTGTCAGGGACCCTAGCCTTAGGCTTTGATCAGACATAGATTGGGTGAATCCGACAATGTATTTCCTCGGCCTCCTTTTTAATCATTGTTAATGGGCAGCACACTACCTCCTTCTATAGTAGCAAAGAGTGCCAGGGAGACCCTATGTCCCCATCTTTTGTTTGTCCTAGATGCACAGATACTGAGCAGGATGTAGATGAGGATTGATTAGAGGCTTCCAGGCGGGACCCAATGGTGTTGGCATTAGTCATTTGCAATATACTAATGACACCATTCTATTCCTAGCTGATAAGGACAGCCAGTTGCATGTCACCAGGTTGATGTTGGCATGGATGGCAGTTTCGGCCGAAACCGATACGTTTCGGCCGAAACGTATCGGTTTCGGCCATAACCGATCCGAAACACACATTAAATACTGTAGCAATCCGAAACTAAAGGGGGGTATCGGTTTCGGGCGAAACCGATACGAGTTTCGCCCGAAATCAAACGGTTTCGGCCCGAAACCGTTTGGTTTCGGCCGAAACTAGTGATTTTATGGCAAGTGTTGGCCCCCGAAACCCCATAACCCACAGGTTTCGGCCGAAACCTTCCCCCCCCTGCTGTCTGCGTCGCGGGTGGTGTCTGCCGCTGCCGCTGCTGCCGTTGCCGCTGCCGCGCCTGTGCTGCTGCCGCTGCTGTGCTGCAGCTGCTGCTGGCGGCCTGCTGCTGCTGTGCTGCGGCTGCTGCTGCTGTGCTGCGGCTGCTCCTACCGGCAGCTGTCCGACCAAGGGTGAAAGGCCGTCCGACAGGGAGAGGCCGAGAGGGACTGAGGTCTGAGGGAGCCTTCTTGCGCCGCACACCGAGGCCAACACAACTTCAACTTCAAGGGTTTGATTATTTTGTTTGAGGTTAATTTCATTGGGTTTTGTTTGATTATTTTGTTGTGTTCTTTTGGTTGGGTTAAAAATTTGGGGTAAGCAAGTCTTGCTTATTAAGTTTATTCCAAGGGTGATTAAGGGCTTAAGGGTTATTTGCTAATTAAACCCTAATCAGATTTTAAAAATTGGGGCTTTTGTCTAAATTGGTTTGCTTAGGCTCAATTGAAGTTAAATTAAGGTTCATTGAGGATTTTGGGGTTGGATCATGCGGGTAATTAGTTTTTCCCAAGGGTGATTAAGAGTTAATTGCTAATTAAGCCCTAATTAGGTCATAGAAATTGGGGCTTTTGTCTAATTCGAGTTTTTTAGCCACAATTGAAGGTTAATTAAGCTTCATTGATGAATGTGGGGTGGGATCATGCTGGGATTGTATTTTTATGAAGGGTAATTAGGGCTTAATTAGTAATTAAGACTTAATTAGTTCATAAAAATTGGGCCTTTTGTCTAATTCGAGTTTCTTAGCCACAATTGAACGTTAATTAAGCTTCATTGATGAATGTGGGGTGGGATCATGCTGGGATTGTATTTTTATGAAGGGTAATTAGGGCTTAATTAGTAATTAAGACTTAATTAGTTCATAAAAATTGGGCCTTTTGTTTAATTCGAGTTTCTTAGCCACAATTGAAGGCTAATTAAGCTTCATTGATGAATGTGGGGTGGGATCATGCTGGGATTGTATTTTTATGAAGGGTAATTAGGGCTTAATTAGTAATTAAGACTTAATTAGTTCATAAAAATTGGGCCTTTTGTCTAATTCGAGTTTCTTAGCCACAATTGAACGTTAATTAAGTTTCATTGATGAATGTGGGGTAGGATCATGCTGGGATTATATTTTCATGACACATGATTAAGGGTTATTTGGTAATTAAGCCCTAATTCATTCATAAATTTGGGTCTTTTGTTTTGTACTTACAATTGTTTGTCTTTGACTGTGTAACTTCTTAATACAGCATCATGCCTAGACGTCAGCAAACACATGAGCAGCAAGGGCAGGAGGATCCGGGGTGGGCCCACATGTCCTTAGTTGATGCTAAGAGAAGGAAGGTTAAATGTAATTACTGTCGTAAGGAGATGTATGGCGGAATTACCAGAGGCAAGCAACATTTGGCAGGGGTACGAGGAGAGGTGAGACAATGCGACCACTGTCCACGAGAGGTGCGAGAGGAGATGCGCCAGTGCCTTGTGGGGAAAAAGGAGAGGGTGCAACAAAGGGCTGAGGATGAGGAGGAAATTGCTGAGGAGATTTCTGGCAGAAGGGTTAGGAGGGATGATGATGAGGAAGGCACTGAAGATTCTGATCCGGAACTGACTGAAGCAAGGGAGCGTGAAGAAGCCGCTCGAAGGAAAGGAAAGGCACCCATAGGTTCTGGAGGGACCTACTCCAGTACAGCTGCACGACGTCCTGATGTTGCTGCCCCGCCCCCGCAGACGCAGAGAGCAGGCCCCATGGACAGTTATCTCCACAGAAGGCCCCAGGCTACACAACCTAAGATCAAAAGTGCATTAAGAGGGGTCAAAAAATCTGCAGAAGTTGCAGGGCATGCATTTAAAAGCATCTGTAAATGGTTTTTTCATGCAGGTGTCCCTGCACATGCTGCTGAAAGTGAATATTTTCAACCTATGTTGGATGCCATAGCAGATGCTGGCCCTGGGTTGAAGGCGTCGTCACGTCGGGACATATACGGGCGTGGCCTTGAGGCAGAGGTTGAGGAGCTCCATCAGTGGGTTGAAAGCTTCAAGCATATATGGATGGAGAGAGGATGCACTATTATGTGTGATGGTTGGACTGGTACCACGAAAAAGTCCATGATTAACTTTTTGGTGTATTGCATCGAAGGTACAGTATTTGTAAAATCTGTAGATGCATCAAATTTTGAAAAAAATGCCAATTATTTGTTTCATTTGATGGACAACATGGTAGACGAAATTGGTGAAGAAAATGTTGTACAAGTTGTGACTGATAATGAAGCCAGTTATAAGGCTGCAGGGAGGAAATTGATGCATAAGCGCAGGCATTTATATTGGCTCCCATGCGCAGCACATTGTCTTGATCTCATACTTGAAGACATAGGGAAGACAAACATGTGAAGAAGACGGTTGAAAGGGCACAAAAGATTACCCAGTATATTTATGGCCATCCTAGGATATTGAACATGTTCAGGGAGCATGCAAGTGGGGGGCGAGATATTATACGTGCAGGGCCAACCAGATTTGCTTCAAATTTTATTTCTTTGGAGTCTCTGCATAGGTATACTGTTGAACTCAATTATTACTTCTTTATCCTTATAGTTATGATCTGTATTTGATTCAAATTTTATTTCTTTGCACAGGTATAAGAATGAGTTGAAAGCTTTCATGTACCATAATACCCTGCGGGAATACATCGACAAGGGCAATGTTGATGCTCAGATGGATTATTTGGATGTCTGTCGAATCGTGGACGACAACAAATTCTGGGGCAAAGTAACACGATACATGAAAGTAGTCACCCCCCTCGTGAAGGTCTTAAGATTGGTGGATGGCGATGACAAGAATGATATGGGATATCTTTATGAGGCCATGGACCGTGCGAAATTGGAGTTGCAGGAGTCCCTTCCCAAAGAACATGCAAAGTGGTGGAAGATTATTGACCATAGATGGGACACCACATTACACCACGACTTGCATGCAGCTGGTGAGTGATTATTTGTATTCATATATTATTGACCATACATTAACTATATACAAATGCAGGTTATTTTCTGAACCCTCGATTAATGTACAATGCCAATGCACATGTTGATGCCGAGGTACTTCAAAGCACTTTAAGAGTCATTGGTCGTTTATCGAGGACACAAGATAAGAGGCTTCAGGCGGAAGTAGAGGTTGGCCTGTTTGATTTCATGAATAAGAGGTATAGAATTTACTTACGTAGTAATGCTAATCTATTATGTAATTTTTGTAGATGACCTCCTATAGAATGAAAAGTGGGACGTATTCTGACTCCCAATTGCAATACGCAGTGGGAAGAGTGAGCCCAGGTATACTTCATCTTTGTGCTTTCTTTGCAATTACATCTTCCTTAATTAATTTTTATTTACATCTTATATTTATTTGTTTATGGTTGGTTGGTGTAACAGCTGACTGGTGGATCATGGTGAACAATAGACAATCGGGCAGTTCTGCATTGGCTTTCATTGCAATCAGGGTGTTGAGTCAAACCACATCAGCAAGTCAATGTGAAAGGAATTGGAGCACGTTCAGCCTTATACACTCAAAGGTTCGCAATCGACTAAAGGCTGATCGGTTAGAGAAATTAGTGTACTGCCACTACAATATGAGGCTGAGAATAAAGAATATGAGGTTGAGACAACAGCTGCGAGACAAACGCGTCGCCGAGGATGCCGCCGCAGAGATTGATGTGGATACCTTATTTGATGATGATAATCCCTTGCAGTCTTGGGTGGAGACACGAGAGCAGGTTGATGAGCCCGTTTTTGATGTTGATGATAGAAGATGGGCAGAGGGCATACTTGATGAAGATGAGGCAAGAGATCCCGAATTAAGAAGCAAATCAAAGAGGGCCAGAGATACTCATGCGCACCAGTCTAGGGTGGTTGATGACACTGAGGAGCAGTTCGAGTTTGAGCCAGCTAGACACTCAGATACAGATAGCAGGTCAGTCACTCCTAGAATGTCCTCCTTAAGAAGAAGTACATCAGTGCATGGGCAAACTGAGAGGGCAAATGCTGCTGCTCGAGAGGACCCGGCAATTGAGGAGTTGAAGCAGATTTATGTGAGGCACACGCCAAGGGGAAAAGAACTCGTGTCAACGTTGATTGAAAAAAGCACTCCAAAAGAGAAAAAAACATCCTCAAAGGTTAAAAGGCGACTGGTTTCTTATGATTCTGATGATGATGATGATGATGATGATGATCATCCCGGAGGTGCTGCAGAGGGTACTAGTGCTGTAGGTGGTACTAGTGCTGCAGGTGGTACAGGTGGTGCAGGTGCTGCAAGTGGTACTACTGGATATAGTCAAGGTCAGCACGGATATGGTTCACCAGGTTACGAAGGTGGCCAACATGAAGCAGCTATTTATGGGGCCCAGAATTATGAACCATCATTTCAGTTCCATCCATATTCGACCAGTGACTCTTCTCTTCCTCAAGATTCCTATGTTGATACTGGATTCGAATCAAGCCAACCAAACACTCCAAGAGGGATCCAAAGAGGGATGCAGGACTTGGCCACCTCATTGTTTGGTTATAGTGAATATAGACCATACATGCAACCTGGTTATGGGTATCGACATCAAGGGCCAGACGATGAGGGAGAAGGTTCTTCTAGTAATTATTATCCATATTAGGTCAGAATCAATGAATTTTTGTAACATTTATTTTGTCCAAATTGGTTTATTGTACTGCTTCTATTAATGTACAATGGAATATGACTTACACATGTTCAATGTTTGAAGTTGAATTTTTGTAGTTGTCTACTTCAAGGTTATTGCACTAACTTATACAATGAAATGCATGTGTAATGATTTTTATGATTTTTTATGATTTTAAGTGGTTATTTATATTTTTTATGATTTTTTTCAGATTTTTTAGAATTAATTTTAATTTTTTTAACCTGTTATATGGGTTTCGGCCGGTTTCGGCCGAAACCGAAACCGAAACCGAGTCGACTCGGTTTCGGACCCGGGCGAAACCGAGACCGAAACCGAGTTTGCCATCCTTGGATGTTGGAGCTGGTATAGGAGATTAGTGGGCTGAAGGTAAACTTAAGCAAGAGCTGAATAGTGGGGGTCAACATGGATGAGAGGTCCCTCAGGAAAGCAACATTCATACTGCGTTGTCAGATAAGAGATTTTTCTTTCTCCTATCTGTGCCTACCATTATCTCCAGGGGCAGTACATTGTAGCGATTGGCAGGTGGTAGTGCAGAGGTATGAGACCAGGCTGGCAAGATGGAAGGCGAGGCTCCTCGCTTATGGGGGGAGAATGATGTTGTGCAAATCAATGCTTGATAGTCTCCCTATATATTACCTCTCCATTTTTAAAATCCCTAAAACCGTGGACAAGAAGTTAGAGTCCATTCAAGCATGGTTCTTCTAGCATGGCAGTGGAGACAGATGCAAAGGTTGACATGACATCTCATAGGTTAAAGTATGGAGCAAGGAAATAAGAGGTGTGGGCATCAAGAGTATTAGATATTTCAACCTAACACTACTTTGTAAATAGTTGCGGAGGCTTAGAGCTGAAGACAGTGGCCTTTGGGTGTAACTAATCAGGCAGAGATACTATAGCATGGCGCCGCAAAAGAGTGGAACTTGACCCCGACATCCCTACACACCATAGCGCCCATTTGGAAAAGAATTCTTCAGTGCGGTGACATCATCAAATCGAGTGTTCATGTCTGGCTAGGTGATGGGCAGAGGTGCCTATTTTGAAAGGATAGATGGTGCGAGGACTTCACCCTCGAAGAAACCTTCCCTAAGCTTTTTGCAATTTCGGCCGCACCCTTGACATCGGTGGCCCAAACCTTTGACCCACACTTGTTAGGGGAAACATAGGCGCCCACTTTCAGGAGGAACCTTATGGCCAGAGGAGATAAAATCAGCTGGAGGGACTTCTTCTATTCCTCCTAGATTTCAATCTGGTGGACAGCAAAGCCGACAGGCGGTGGTGGAGATGGGAGCAGGAGGGAGAGTATTCGATCAAGTCTGCATATGAACTCATAGCTGATGGGGGACTGCGCCACCAATTTGCTCCGCAAATGTGGACCCCGAAGAGCCCATTAAAAGTGAAGTTGTTGATATGCAGGATATCACATGGCCGACTCCCCACTTATGATAGGATCACCCATTTCCTACAAGATATAGCCACTACTTGCTGCCTATGTCGAGAAGTGGAGAAAAATTTAAACCACCTCTTCACAGGTCGCACTTTCACCAAGGAGGTATGGGCCATGATCGCCAACAGGATCCACCACACCATCAGCCCATATGAGAGTGTGCACCAACTCCTTGGCAAGTGGAACAAGAAGTGGAACCTATAGGGAGATAGACTCACTTGGTGGTTCATCCTTCATGCTACTTTAGTCTTTATGGGCACTATGGGGAGAAAGAAACAACAGGATCTTCAGAGGGAAAGCAAGTATTAAGGATAGGCTTGTCTCATTTATTTGTGAGAGAGTGAGGGAATGGGCTGAACATTTATGTAAAGTGGAGGCACACAACTCCTCTATTTTCTCTTTGTTGGGGGGATAGCGAGGGGTACACCGCCTCAGTGTCAATGTGGTATTTTTGTATAGGGACTTTTGTGAGCTGATTGCCTATACTTGTATATCCCACTTCCTTTTTTTACAATTAATACAATTATGACCCACTTCTCAAAAACTATTAAGTTTTAGGCATAGTAGCGACTAAACCCCAAGCCATGAAGGTCATATTGTAGAAAAGGCCAGACAATCAGAAAAAGGGTTGCTAATAAATAAATAAGCACATACAAGGTCTGAATATACATATATATATATATACATATATAAATATATATAACAACGGAATTAAAAGCATTCGGTTATGTGAACATATTTTAGAAATCTTATCAGAAGAAACAATTGGTGTCAATTTCCAGAAACAATCAAGTGGTTGATTTGAGTCCCTGTGGATTGCCACACCGTTCTCAATTCTCATATGCATCTCGTTGGATGTAGTTCAGAAGCTCAGATATATTTACAACATCCAAGGGTGCCTATTGATAGTTACCGGGCAATCATCACTGCAGCACTTTCCAGGGGTGTGAATTTGCTTTTGATAAATTTGTAACAGTTTTCTTATTCAGAATCTATGTGGAGAGGGGGTGGCCATCAACTTCTATTTGGTATTGTTCATAATCATCACATAGATTGAGGGTTCGATGGATGGTTAGAGAGAGACGAGCATTGAGAGTGAGAAACTTTCCCTTCCTCACTAGTTTGTAAAACCTCTATTTTATGTTCTTCAATAAAATTTGTTGCACAAGCCACAACTTGTACCAGGAAAAAAAAATCAAAAACTTGAAAAGGAGTCATTGCATTCTTAAAAGTGTCAATAAAACAGCCTAGAGTCTCTGTTCAAAACAACAAAAACATGGTGACTATGCAAAAAAAGGTACAACTGTCCCATTGTTATATCCACTTTGTTGGATTTTTCTCAAGAAGATATCTGGCAACCATCAAGCTGCAAAAAACAGTATATTTAGAATAGAAGTTTTCACTTTAGTATAGAAGATGACCCTTAACATGCACAAAGCACTAGTTCAAGAAGTCAAATATTTGATGCTTAAATATGAATAATATTTGACAGAATGATAGCTTACCTGTAGTGGTAGAATGAAATTGGATATCAACGAGTCAATAGAGCAGACTTCACAAAGTGCTGCAATAGCATGACAAGCCTCTTCACCTTTTCTACCACCTCCAAATGCATCAAAGGCTAATCCATAAGTAGATTTATCTATGTCATTGTCACTCATAGTCGATTCATTAACCAAACCTTCCGCACTTTCATCAAACTGAAAGTCATAGTCATCATCAGGTATACGGAAGACATTGGCAGACACCTTTCCAGCCAAGGCCTTGAGAGCATCACCACTAACTGATGGCCACCCACTGGCAGTGTACATTTCCACTTCCTTCATCTGACCAATCTTCTCAAGAGTAATGTTATGATACTTCAATGGAGATGTTTTCCCTTCTTTAACGATCTTGTCAATATTAAGCACTTTAAAAGTCTTTGAGATGGGCAAACTTTGATTTGTGTCTTTTCTGTCAAGGCACAAAAACAAAAGCATAAAAGATTATGATCCAAACACGCTATTCACAATCAAGTTCAGCAGTGCAGAGTGCAATATAACAAGTAAAGAATTCATAACAAAGTACATTTAAGATGTCATAGGATTGGCAGACTACATATGTGCATGTGCTCCTGGATAGGACCTTCCTGACAAATAAACTCTAAACCTTCTTCAACAAAATGGAACCACAGAGACAATGCAAATCAGCTAGGCCAGTACAAGAAAGCAACTAGTAATGACGAATACTCGACAGTTTCAGATTCTTTCCACATGGTCTAGGCAAGTTAATTGGGACATATTCACATTTTCATTTATAACATCCACCATATGACATTTGAAAACAGTAGTGATGAGGATGGTGATGCATATTCAAGTTGAAGGGATAAAGTGATTAAGGCATAGAAGAAGATACACAGATGCGGAGATACTTTTATAAATATTCAATTTCAGAATGGTCGCAAGAAATATCCATATGAACCAGATTAAGGTCAAGGATCTAAAGGTTTAAGGTGGATTCTGAACTCTCTATCCCCAACTTCAGAGATCATTGACATTTTTTCTTCTTCTGCGATGATTGCATGAGGCAGTAATCTCTATATGAACCCGGCTAAATTCAAGGATCTAAAAGTTTAAGGTGGATTGGAGAACTTTCTACCTCCCTCCCGAGATTGCTGGTGCTTTCTTTTTCTCTTCCACGATGATCACATGAGGCTCTAATCTAAATTAAGTGGCAGGGATGCAAACAAGGCTCACAAGTCACAGTAGTCCTTGAAGAGCTGCTAAACCACACTAAACCAGATTCCTCCCTTGGCCAGGCTCATCAAACTCACCAATATTTTTTTTGGAAAGTGGGTAGTACCACTAATTGTATAAAATCAAAAAAGTGGACGTACAAGTATCATCAATAAGCTCCCAAAAAATCCCTGTACAAGGGTGACACCAAGAGAGTGTGGGATAGACTAATCCCCCAACAAGACAAAAAGTGGGGAGTTGAGGGCATTTACATTACACAGCAACACTGTCCATTCCCTGGCCCTAGCACAAATGAAAGATACAATAGAGTCCTCAGCTCTAGCCTCCCTCCTAAAGATCAAACTCACCGATGTTAAAATGCCCAGTGGAACATGCATAGCTGTACAGGGTAGCATAAGGTTGGGCAAGTGATGCTTCCTTGATTTGCTAGGGATCTGTGAGGTGGGCAGGCAATCAGTGGATAAGGAAACAGACCCCATGTTATCTAAAGGGAATCCTACAACTTTGGGGGAGACATCTACATAGACATGGTAAAGTTTAGACATCCACAGGGAATATATCAAGGCATCCTTGAGAAGAACAGCCTGGAGAGTGCCCTGATGATGTTCAAGGAACCACCAGCATCTAGGTCAGGTTCAGTTGTCCAAAATTGAGCCAAACGTTGATCCTATTCTGATCTGAATGATAAAAGCCAATTAACTTTTTAAAAGTGCCCAAAAGGCCACATTTCATTGTTGAGTGGAAGGAAGAAGTATAGTGAGTCAATGAGAGACAATTCTGACAAGATGGTAGAGTGAGTGAGTGAGTGAGTGGGTGGGTGCGTGAGCCAGTGAGTAAGAGCCGTACATGTACATAACCGGAGAGACAATTCCATCAAGATGGTAGCATCATCTTACAACCAACTCTAAACACGCTCACAGCCACAACTCCAATTACAACACTAGTTTCTTCCAACTACATATCCTAGCAATGAACAGCAAGTCCACAATTTTTTTTACCAGAGTTGCAAACATTCCATTCTCAATAAAAGAATGCAATTCATGATGGACCTCTGCAGGTTGTCAGACTTGTCTGTGAAAACTCTGTTGTACCTTTCCCTCCAAATTGCTCATAGCATTGCCAGTAACCAGTTCGTCCATATTTCCCCCTTCGTGTTTGATTGGATTAATTCCCGCCTAATCCTGTATCATGGTTGCAATATGTGAATAACCAGGCCAAGTCATTCCCAGTGTTCTGAAAAAAACTTTCAAACTATCCCAATAATGCCTCATTTAAGAAACAGATGGTCAATCAATTCAACAAAGGCTTTACAAAAAGTACAAACACCTTGACGTCTTTCTTGATCTTCTTCATTCTATTCCCCTTTGCAATTCTTTCCCATGCCACTTTCCATCTGAAAATTCTGGTTTTGATAGGGATTTTCTTGATCCACACCTTCTGTGACCAAGCCACTTTTCTTCCTGCATCTATCAAAATCTTCACTACAAAATTTGACTGATTAGCCAATTCAGATTATCAAATGTAACATTTTCTTAAGTTGCATCATTGTCAGTTATTTCTACAATATTCTCCAACATTGTAAACAAGCACAATCCCTCTTCCCAAGTTCTTTACAGATGCAGTAATTGCAATGAGCAATCAGGATGGCACACTGGAGGACAGCCCCCAATAGCACCACTAATGGCAGCCCACAAAAGCATAGGAAAAGAAGAGGATGTCTACAGATTACCACAGTAAGGGCATCAATGGACCAGGGTTATGTCTGGCTTCAAACAAGGCCAAACCCACTAGGAACCCAGCTGGACTTGTTTATTAGATTCGGGACCGAGTACCCAGAGCTGAATTCAATCAGACTTTCAGGCGTGAGCAGGGCTGAATAGTAAGATCTGTTTTTACTTGGAGGCCCTAGGATCTTTCTCAATCAGATGCATTTGATATGGCTAGTATGTAAAGAGTATAATATGTATGTTATGTGTGCATCTTTAAAACATTTGCATAATAATATGGATGTGTCCAACATACAAGAAAAGATTATGATGTATACCTTAATACCATAACTTGTCATACTTTTCAGGCTTCCTGCCTTACATTCAACTTCCTCCAATGCCAAACAATTAGAAGAGAAGGCCTAAATTCTTTCTCCAAGATGAACCATCTTATTGTTTGTCACTCTCTACCAGTACTAGTTTTTGTCACTGTTGTTGCAGGTTAGCAGTTAGCTTTAGCTTCTGCTCTCCCCTCTTTCCATAAACATATAATATAGATATAAATATACATCATTAGGGCAGACCGCAATATGATGGGAGTCACCACAGCATTGAACAATCTACCCACAACTGGCACACCCAACATATATATGACACAACATATATTCTAATACTCCCCCTCTAACTCACAGGGGATCATGCAGTGAGATTTAGCAAACCAAGCCCTCAAAGCATGGTATAGTCAAGTATTCAGTTAAAAGGTTAGCAACCAGCTCAGTTGAACTGTTGAAAGATGTGTGAAACAGTATGAGGGCATATAGGATTACTATAGCAACAACAAGGTGTCTATGACAATGACTTCTCAGCGGGGTTCAGTAGCGTCAAGGAAGGTCAAGATGAACAACTGGCAGAATTGAGAAAGATGAGCAGTGATGGGCAGGATTGAGAAAGGCCAACATGAGGTAGATGAACCATGATAACCATAGAGTTCAACTTGGCTCTAATAATAGGAAGTGAGGAACAAGATCATCCGTCTATGTTGTACAACAAGCTCAATTATGTTCACTTTACAGTTGATCCATGGGCATTCACTTAATACTTCATAGCTTATCTTTGGTTTACAATCTTAGAGTGGGTATGGGATGGTAAAGAGAAGAAATGAGAGTAGGGAATCTTTGGGTTTACCATTCCAAATTTCCTTAGGAGTAGGAGTGCAAATGAGAGCAGGAGCACTTTCAGGAGATAGAGCGATGGCAAAAATGAATAATTCATGCTTTCTCTTTTTTTTTGTTGGGGAGGGTGATGCATAAGGTTTGCCACCATTTCAGATGGTCCTTTCTCCCATCTAGAAAGGGATTCTCAAGGCAGGTGTGCTGAGAGAGAGAGAGAGAAAGAGAGAGAATCCCATCATAATGGTGGAAAATCTCAAATTTCAACTGTAAGGACGTATGCATGAAATAACCCTAACATTTTCCTTCGAGTAGGAGAAACTCATTAGTTTCTCCTACTCGAAGGAAAATGTTAGGGATATTTCATGCATACCTTACAGTTGAAATTTCAGATTTGCCACCAACAAATTTGAAATTTCGACTGCAAGGAGGCATGCATGAAATAGCCCTAACATTTTCCTTTAAGTGGGAGAAACTCATTAAATCTTCTCCCTCTCTCTCTCTCTCTCTCTCCCTAAAAAATGGTAGCAAATCTCAAATTTTGACTGTAAGGAGGTATGCAAGGTATAACCCTAACATTTCCTTCAAGTGGGAGAAACTCATTAAATCTCCATACACAAAAATGCCATGTTTCTATTAAAGTAATCTGATCAACCAGAGATCGTGCTTGGAGAATATGCAAGAGCCAATTTCCAGACAGGCAGAGCTTGCTATAAAGAAGACAACAAGTCAATTCTCTTGGAAATAGAATTTAACATTTATAAACATGCTAAAATAGCAATTTCAAAAAACATATTCATCTAGATAAATAAAAAGAATGAAAGAACGAACCTATTGGTAACACCACCAAAAAACAGCTGGCGTATCTGAGCGTCACTTCCCACATTCATGTATCGAGCATCAGGACAATATTTGGATGCCCACTTTCGGAATCTGTCTGCCACAATCTGCTGTTCAGAAATAGCCACTTTTTCAATCTCTGCAAGATAGGCTCGATCAACAAGCATTCCCTCAGATTCCATTTTAACTAATAGTTCACCAAAAGGACGCCAATATTTGTTGTAGAAATCAAACATGGAACCTTCCCTAGAGCCATCCACATGCCACATCTTAGACATTAGCTTTTCTTTCAAACTCTCAAAAAGCTTCAGGGTGCTCACTGAATCTAATGCAGAATAGCAAATCCATGGTACTCTTTCTTCCCTCTGGAGTGTTTCCACAGGAGCAACAGTGATAAGCTTGCCTTCAGATCCATCCTTCTTTAGCTTTTTCTTGCCAAAGAGAGATTTCATTGAAGTCTTTCCGATGGTCAGTTCATCTTTAGTGCCAACATGTTGCCGGCTCATGAGCTCCCGATTACTAGTAAGTGCTTCAAGTGAATATCCACCTTCAGTCCTCCTGGAAGAATCCCACAGACGTGCAAGATGCATTGTATCCGCATGAAATCCAGAAACCTTGATGCCATAATTCTTTATAACGTGACTGTCAAAGCTGTAATTATGCCAAACCTGCACATATAGTGGAAACCAACCCTCCAACTGTTTCATACATATAAATATTGTAACAAAGTACACAAGTCGAGAACTATCAAACCAAATTATATAGAACATAAAAGAAAAAACCTCACAACAAAAAAGGAAACAATCTTTAACCTCATATCAAAAAAGAAAACATTCTTTTCAAGGAAAGAAATTGAAGAAGATTCGTTGGACAACTATGCCAGGACAAAGCAACTATCTTCTTCACAGCCTATGCTTTCTGATCCAAAACATGCAGGTCATATGGAACTTCATGGGTCACCACAATGGTATAAACATTATTGAATAAGCCAGATAGGTTGTACCAGCTGATTCCAACAAATCCTGTCCAATTCATCATGAAGATTTTCAACCCAGACAGGTACAACGGCACAGATCAAACAGGTTCACCCTTTCACACAGTTCTGGCACCCCTATCCACTTACATTTTTTCTCAGAAAATAACTTCTGTCCCTTTGCATTTTTTCCTACATGTAAAAAATGTGGACAAGTTGAAAAAGAAAACGGAGTCCACATGGTCATCACTTGGTTGATTTGTCCAAATAAATTTAAAATTGTCCCCCAATGAATGGATATTACTGTAAGAGGACAGCACGATGGTTCATTAATAATCAGAAGAAGGTACACAATGATATGTGGCTACCCTTCTTGCTTGTTGAGTTACTTCTCGGGCCACTTTCATAACAAAATAGGTTAACCGGGATGCATGGTTGGCAGTTTCGGCCAGACCCGATACAAAAACCCACTTGATCACTGTAGCATGGCCGAAACGGTATAACTGTATCGGTTTCGGGCGAAACCGATACTGGTTTCGCCCAAAACCGGAGGGTTTCGGCCCGAAACCGTCCGGTTTCGGGCGAAACCCACATGAAGTTGAGTCCCCCCCCCCCCGATCGGGTGTTCTCAGCCGAAACCCTCCCGAAAGGGCCGAAACCGCCTGCTGCCCTGCTGCTGCGCACGCGCGCCCGCAGGAGGTGGCTGCTGTGAGGCATGCTGCTGCCGCATCCACCATCCACCTGCCACTGCCAGCCCCTGCCCGGGCCAGACAGAGCCGGCCAGCAGCCAGCCTCAGGCCACGCCAGGGGCCCCTGCCCGGTCCACAGCAGAGCCGTCCAACCTGTACTGCCACTGTGGAGGTAAATTTGGTGGAGGTAAATTTAGGGTTTTTTATGTTTTGTGTTTATTTGGTTGAGTTGTTGAAAGTTTTTTTGTTGTAGGTTAAATGTTGTGTTGTAAGTTAATTTAAAACCAAGATTAACTTTTTAACACATCTAATTAAACCCTAATTAGAAGTTTAAATTTTGGGCTTTTCTTTAATTAGGTTTAATAAGGGTCAATTAGGGCTCAATTAAGTTTCATTGACTAATTTGAAGCGGGAGTATGCTGGTAATTAATTCATTCGAAGGGTGATTAAGAGTTAATTGTTAATTAAGGGTTAATTAGTTCATAAAATTTGGGGCTTTTGTCTAATTCGGTTTGCTTAGGTTCAATTGAAGCTCAATTAAGCTTCATTGAAGATTTTGGGGTGGGATCATGCTAGTAATTGATTTTTTGCAAGGATGATTAAGGGTTAATTAGTTCATAAAATTTGAGCCTTTTGTCTAATTCGGTTTGCTTAGGCTCAATTGAAGCTCAATTAAACTTCATTAAAGATTTTGGGGTGGGATCATGCTGGTAATTGATTTTTTGCAAGGGTGATTAAGTGTTAAATGATAATTAAGGGTTAATTAGTTCGAAAAATTTGAGACTTTTGTCTAATTCCGTTTGCTTAGGCTCAATTGAAGCTTAATTAAGCTTCGTTGAATAATTTGGGGTGGGGTTCATGCTCGTAATTAATCTTTTTGAAGGGTGATTAAGGGTTAATTGCTAATTAAGGGTTAAATTTTTAATTGTACTTATAACTTTTTGTGTATGACTGTCTTAATGCAGCATCATGCCTAGACGTCAACAAACACAGGAGCAGCAAGGGCAGGAGGATCTGAGGTGGGCCCACCTGTCCTTAGTTGATGCTAATAGAAGAAAGGTGAAATGCAATTACTGTGGTAGGGAGCTACATGGCGGAATTACCAAAGAAAAGTAACATTTGACAGGGATAAGAGGAGAGGTGAGACAATGTGACCACTGTCCCCGAGAGGTGCGAGAAGAGATGCGCCAGTGCCTTCTGGGGAAAAAGGAGAGGGTGCAACAAAGGGCTGAGGATGAGGCTGAAATTGCTGAGGAGATTTCTGGCAGAAGGGTTAGGAGGGATGATGATGCGGAAGGCACTGAGGATTCTGATCCAGAGCTGACTGAAGCAAGGGAGCGTGAACAAGTCGCTCGAAGGAAAGGGAAGAGACCCATGGATTCAGGGACCTATGAGAATACAGCTGCACGACGTCCTGACATTGCTGCTGCCCCACATACGCAGGGAACAGGTCCCATGGAAAGCTATCTCCACATAAGGCCCCAGGCTACCCAACCTAAAATCAAGTCTGCATTGAGAGGGGTCAAAAAATCAGCAGAAGTTGCAGGACATGCGTTTAAAAGTATCTGCAAATGATTTTTTCATGCAGGTGTCCCTGCACATGCAGCTTCAAGTGAATATTTCCAACCTATGATAGATGCCATAGCAGATGCTGGCCCTGACTTGAGGGTCCCCCTCACGTCGAGACATATACGGGCGTGGCCTTGAGGGAGAGGTTGAGGAGCTCCATGATTGAGTTGAAAGTTTCAAGCATATATGGGTGGAGAGAGGATGCACCATCATGTGTGATGGTTAGACTGGTACCACGAAGAAGTCCATGATAAACTTTTTGGTTTATTGTATCGAAGGTACAGTATTTGTGAAATCAGTTGATACATCAGATTATGAAAAGAATGCAAATTATTTGTTTCATTTGATGGATGGCATGGTAGAACAAATTGGAGAGGAGAATGTTGTACAAGTGGTGACTGATAATGAAACCAGTTACAAGGCTGCAGGGAAGAAATTAATACAGAAGCGCAGTCATTTATATTGGCTCCCATGTGCAGCATATTGTCTGGATCGGATGCTTGAAGACATAGGGAAGGAAAAACATGTGAAGAAGACAATTGACAAGGCACAAAAAGTCACACTGATATGTAACAGTATGCAGCTTCAAATTTCATTTATTTGCACAGGTACAAGAATGAGCTGAAAGCTTTCATGTACCACAATGCCCTGCGGGAATACATCGACAAGGGCAATGTTGATGCACAGATGGATTATTTGGATGTCTTCCACGTCGTGGACGACAACAAATTCTGGGACAGGATGTCACGGCACTTGAAAGTAGTCACACCCCTCGTGAAGGTCCTAAGAATGGTGGATGGCGATGAGAAGAATGATATGGACTATCTGTATGAGGCCATGGACCGTGCCAAATTGGAGTTGCAGTATTCCCTTCCCAGACATTATGCAAAATGGTGGAAAATTATTGACCAGAGATGGGACAACACATTATACCACGACTTGCATGCAGCTGGTGAGTGATTAATTGTACTGAAATTGGGGTAATGCCTTTATGTTATTTTATAAATTTTATTTAGTTAATTATACACAAATGCAGGTTATTTCCTCAACCCTCGATTTACGTACGATGCCGATGCATATGTTGATGGCGAGGTGCTCCAAGGGACTTTAAAAGTTATTGGTCGTTTATCGAGGAATCCAGAAAAGAGACTTCAGGCCGAAGTAGAGGTTGGCCTTTATTTGATTTTATCAATAACAGGTATAGAATTTATTTAAGTAGTTATGTTAATGTATTACTTTATGTTTGTAGATGAACAATTATAGAATGAGGACTGGGACATATGTTGACTCCCAATTGCAATACGCTGTGTGAAGAGTGAGCCCAGGTATATTTTATTCTTTTGATTTCTTAACCTGAATATATATTTCTACAACTTATATGCATTTGTTTATGGTTGGTGAAACAGCTGACTGGTGGATAATGGTGAACAACCGAGATGTGGGCAGTAATGCATTGGCTTTCATTGCAATTAGGGTGCTCAGTCAAACAACATCGGCAAGCCAATGTGAAAGAAATTGGAGCACGTTCAGCCTTATACACTCGAAGGTTCGCAATCGGCTAAAGGCTGAATGGTTTGAAAAATTGGTTTACTGTCATTACAATATAAGACTGAGAATAAAGAACATGAAGATAAGACAAATGCTGAGGGACAAACGCGTCGCTGAGGATGGAAGTGCAGAAATTGATGTGGATGTCCTATTTGATGATAAGAATCCGTTGTAGTCTTGGGTGGAGACACGAGAGCAGATTGATGAGCCCGTTTTTGATGATGATGAAAGAAGATGGGCAGAGAGCATACTAGATGAAGATGAGCCAAGAGATCCCGAATTCAGAAGAAAATCAAAGAGGGCCAGAGATACTCATGCGCACCAGAGAAGGGACCCACCTGGAGTTGTTGATGACACTGAGGAGCAGCATGATTTTCAGCCAGCTAGACACTCAGACTCATATAGCAGGCCAGTCACTCCTAGAATGGGCAAGACACCTGCATCCTTAAGAAGAAGTACATCAGTGCATGGGTAAACTGAGAGAACAAATGCTGCTGCTCGAGAGGACCCGGCAATTGAGCAGTTGAAGCAGATTTATTTGAGGCACACGCCAAGGGGAACATGATTCATGTCAAGGGTGCAAGAAGAAAGCACACCGGCATAGGAAAAAGCATCCCCAAAGGCCAAAGGTGACTGCAGGTGCTGCAGGTGCTACAGGTGCTGCAGGTGCTACTACTGGCGGTGGGGATGCTGGTGGTCCTTCCTCCTTCCACGCAGACAAAGGCAGAGCATACAGTCAGGGTGAGCAAGGATATGATTCACATACCCAATATGGGCATCCATCAGGTTATGGAGGTGGCCAACAGGAGGCAGCGATTTATGGGTCGTGGGGTTATGAACCAACATTCCAGTTCCATCCACATCCAGCCAGTTCCTCTTCTCATCCTCAAGATTCTTATGCTGATACTGGATTCCAATCAAGCACCAACCACTCCAAGAGGGATCCAAAGAGGGATGCAGGACTTGGCTACCTCATTGTTTGGTTATAGTGAATATAGACCATACATGCAACCTTCTTATGGGTATGAACATGAAAAGCCAGACGATGAGGGAGAAGGTTCTAGTTATTACCCATATTAGTGCCTCTTCATTTAGGTAAAGATCATTTAATTTCTGTAAGATTTACTGTGCCTAATTAGGTTTATTGTAATGCTTGAACCTACTTTATGCTTAGTATGTACTCAAGAATAATAGTTTAACATGTTCAATGTTTGAATTTCAATGTCTACTTCATGTTTATTGCACTTAATCAAATTTCTTTACAATCAAATGCATGTCTAATGAATTTTCTAATTTTTATGTGATTATTAACTTTATATCTATTTATATCTATTTGTTTGTGAATTTTTAGGTCCATTTTCAATTTTTTTAAAGTTTTTGACTGGTTTCGGCCGGTTTCGGCCGAAACCGATACCGATTCGTATCGGTTTCGGACTCGGCCGAAACCGAGTCCGAAACCGACACTGCCAACCCTGCCGGGATGAGCTCTGCTTGGCTAGGATATACCAGAATTAAGTGACTTTTTGATTTGACAATAGTAATCTTATTCTACCCAAAATCAAGAGAATAAGGTAGTGGCATTTCAGTGGATTTTGTAGAAGGCTTGAATAAGAGGTAGAATAGGTAAAAAAATCGACTACCTCTAGTAGAGACTAAAATTCAACCTCTATGGCTGAATTAGTTACCCTGTGCTAACCCTGGCTAACTGATGGCCAGCCAAATAATTTGTCCCAGTAGTGAAACCAGAAGAGGATAATCAGACTGGATAATCTAGTCGATTTTCTTATCTGGTTATCAAACCGTCCCCCAGTGTTTAGTTGGGTCATAAAGTATGAAGACCTCTGTGTCGTTGGTTTCTGAGTGCTTTATCTGACATACTTATTGTCGCAGAATAGATTTACTATTCTCTGCTGTTTTATTTTTTATATTGTATTTATGTTATTATATTGTTTGTGTTTGACTGCTTTCACAGTAGTTACCAAACACGCCAGAATTATTGATTGACTCCTGTAGTCTCCACTTTATTCCCTGCTCTAGTTATCACTTTAACATCATGTTTTAGCAAAGGTACCAATTGGAAGCAATTGTGGGTTCCACAGCTGTCAGAGGCGTTAGATAGTTTGCTGACTCGGGCAACTCGTACCGTATCTGGGCCAGACAGAGAAGGCTGAATCAGCCTGACTCAGTTTCATGTTAGTCCAAGTCAGGCCGAGATGAACCAAGTTGGCCCGATCCGTTTCTGGGCCGAACCAAGTTGATCTGGCCCACTGAGCCATCCAACCTTGATCTTGAGGAGAGACATTAGATCTTAAAAGCCATTAGTGTGCTTTTGGCTTCTAACCAATAGCTTCAAATTGGAGCTTCCCAAACTGGGGAGAAAATGAGTTGCTGGGGAGGAGTTGACTAGCGTGACCACCTAAAGAAGATTCACTTCTAGTGATTTCAATGTTGATGGTGGAAGCAACATTTCCAACTACAAGTTTCATCAAACATGCCCAAATGCTGCAGCTAGTACTAGTATTGTACTGATTAACTGATGACACACTTGTAGAGACTGTAGACCTCTGGCTGCTGCGTGGGTTTGTACATCCTGTCAAATCGTTTTAGGATAAATAACTTTCCTAAAATGATTCAAGTACTGCCTGAGATCACAATTTCTGATCTTTGTTCACATACCTTGTGAGTTTCAGGGATTAGTATGTGTACTTAACTATTTATGCACTGTGGACATGCGTTGTACATCATATTTGGCTACGCATCCCATTGTCTTGAGATTTTAGGATGTATATGTTTATTCTTGTAGATTTTTGCATGTTCTCTTTGTTATGCAAGTTAGTTTAAGGGTGAATCTTATTGTATCTTTGATTTGGGTACAAGTACATTTCTATAGCATAGTAGTCGATCTTGTCCAGTCGACAACCCCTTTTCTTTTACTGGGATGGCAAGTCCCGATGTCCCAGACATCTTTGGTGTATCATCCCAGATATTTTTTTTGTATGCACATTCCAACAAACATAAACCATATGCATATAATAAAAAAACATCAAAATAAACACATCACATGAAAACAACATAAGATTACTGCATTAAAAGGGTTTGGGCTGGCTTTATGTATTTATACAGAAGTACAATTGTGTCCCTCAGGGTTGGAGAGTTGGATAAAGTGCTTCACCTGTAACTGTGTGGTTGCAGTATCAATTCCTACCATGGACATAAAAGCAGGGAGAGTATAAAACTGGGGTTCACATGAGTTTCGACCTCACAGACTTTGCCAGGTCAAAGGGAGCCCACCGTCAAGAGACATTTGGCCTGCCCATGGCTCAGGCTACCATTGACTTGGGCTTCATCCTGGGTGGGTGGGATTACTCTGGTACTCAAAAAAAAAAAACGATATACTTGTCAGATGAACCCTTCTAAACAAGATTACAAAGAGTTTATGGACCTTGGAAGATCTTAGTCTAGTACATAAATTCTGGTTGAGGAGGTGTTGGACAAATATGCCCAAGCATGCATATTTAATCCAATATATAAAAACCAGACCCGCGAAAAGGAATTCCGCGTGTGAAACAGGAGGGCAGGGACACTCAATGGGGCAGAATAGAAAGTGGCACGTTCCATCTACTCACTGGGACAGGAAGTCCTGGCCAATTTCAGGCAGGATGAGTCGTCCATGTAAACTATGGTTTGAAGAGCATGTTACCTTATTATTGTTATATTCGCCCTGCCATTTGGTCAAAACCTAAAAAATCCTCTCTCGTGGAGGACTTCCACGACACCAAGAATCTACCCTGACACCACCACCAAGTACCAATATAAATCACCTCCACAATGAAGGCTGTGTTTGGAAAGGATCAATAGGGGGTGAGATTATTTCCTTGGAATCCCCACCCTCCATAATCTTTTCCAAATGAGCCTCAGTCAGATCGAATTTTCAAAAAGGTGTATTTTGAAATGAGAAGAGAGATAGAGAAAAAAAAGCCAAGGTTTCAAAATCCCTAAAATCTACCCAGGACCAGCTTTTTCTCTCTTTTGGGTTATAGAAAGAATCCATAATCCATGAGCCTTTCCAAACAAGGCCCAAGAGACTGGAGCTAGGAATCCCCCCCAAAAAAACCTGCTCTCCACAATGCTCTATAAAGCACACTCAAAAACCAGTTATCAGCTGGCTCCATCTTTGAACAAAGTTCCAGGTTAAAGATCGACCAACACAACTGCTAGTGCCAAGATCACCACCAGTAGATCTGGGTGGGCTACATACATGGTATGCAGTAGTGCCCAGTACAGTACGTACCAGGTGGTTACATACTGGCACCGGTCGGTGCCAGGACGATTCGGACAGATTTGTCCTGGAACTGGCCGGTACACCATCAAAAAAAAACTGTCGGGAGCGGCCGATAAGGCCTAAGGTTGGACTCTCACGAGCTGCACTTTCCCTGCCCGTGAGAGGAACACCCTGCACCTGCATGCTCCTCCCCTGCCACAGCCACCACTCGGCCGCCCAAGCTCCAGCCGCTATGAGGCAGACAGGCACCGCCACGGGTGATCGGTCCCACCGCGAACCAGGCCCACACTGGCATCGCATCTCCTTCTCGGATCCTCCACGATTCACTTCCACCCGCCGTCCGCGGCAGCCACAGTCACAGGCCACAGCACCAGCAGAGGCACAGGACCCCGCCGGCCACCTCGTTGCTGGCATCGCCACCGGCCGCCAACCCAAGCGGCCCCCGACAAGTAGATCCAGCCGCCACTGACCAGATCCACCCATTTTCTCGCCGGAAAACATGATTTTCAACTAAGAAGGCTGTACCGGAAACCTGTATATAAATATATATATATACTTATATAGGGGAGGGAAGGGGAACCGGTACCGAACTGGCTGGTACCGGTTCGTACCAGTTCCGGTACCCGAACCGACCCTGACCGGTCCCGGAACCGAAACCGGTTTGCATACCTTGGCTACAAAAAAAAGACCAAGAGCCATAAAAACTTGCCAGTCCACTGCCTAAGTCACCTACAATGACCAGCTTGGCTGCCCTATCCTTCGCTACTAAGTAAACCAGGTATCCTTCCATACCTTTAGCTCCTCTTCCCTTCTTTCTCACAATATTACTGCAATGAGTACAAGAGTTGCCCCTCTTCCCATACTCCTCCCCTTTTTCTCAATGTCAAGGCTTCTTCAGTCAACTCTTGAATCTTCACTTTTAACACTTCTTGACAAAACTGTAGTCACAGGGCATCTGCACATCTTACGAATTCTTCCTCCCATACAACTTATACACAGATGGGCACCCTGCCACCTTCTTGGAGTATCCTATGGCAGAACACACACAGTCCTTCAAATATGCCCGAGTCCTTCACAATTTAGTTGGTCATTTCTCATCATACGCCTCCACTGGAGGCATTTAAACAACTACAGACTGATACTTAATTGGCAACCTAGAGAGGAAGGTTGACTCGGTGAATTGATGAGAGATTGACTACCTCTAGTGAGACACAGTTGGTTCCAATGCCACAAGGTTTTGCAATCCCCTCTCAGCAGATGAAAACCGAGAAACCGAATAGCTCCTAAGGGACCTCAGTTGGACACTCCTCTCACCAACAAGAGCACAACATGAGTGCATGCTTCTTCCCACCTGTCCCCACAAAGTATTCTCCAACAATGGAAAGTTAAATGTTAGCCGCATGATGTATGGTCTATCGAGCTAAGCCAAGTAAGAAACACAAATATTGACATATAAAATACATATTTGGCCATGGTGAAGCTGTACTTCATAGATGTTTAATAAATGATTGATAGCTGCAGCATTAACCATACATATACCAAATCATGGGATAATTTATAATATACAAAACAATATCAAAATAACTTTTGACAGATTTAGGAGGATTTACTTCATCTGCTTTATTCATTGAAATAAAAAAGATTCCTTTTTTTACATTTTTTGCCTCTTCCCTTTTGCTTCACAAATGTAAATACACTATAAAATGGCTGATTTGGGGGGTTACTCTCTCTCTCTCTAACCACTTCTAGAGAGAGAAGCTCTGGGTTTTTGGTTGGCCCAATGTGGGCTATGGGGGCAAACCGCATCCCTTTGCAAGGCGGTGGTCCTCGCAGTTTTCCCTTTGGATCCTCTTCGTCTACGGCAACGGCTGGGGAGGTTGGAAGCCCACGGCGGTGAACAGGGGAAGGGGAATCATGTGCTTCCGATGTAGGAAGACCGGTCACCTACAGCACTTTTGCAGGGAACCAGAGTTACCAGAGGGGAGGAAGCAAGTTGGGACGGCAGGAGGGGCGAGCAGGATCTCCTATGCCAATGCGGTGAGGCACAGGGGGGCGGAGATGTAGACCCAGAAAAGGGGGACGAACCCCGGAACTCCTGCTCAATTGAGCGGGGCGGCTGGGGAGGCGTCTTCGGATGACCCCGATCCAAGGCAGGACGAAGGTGGATATAGTGAGGAAGGCCTGAAATGAGCGGTGGGGGACGGTCGGACCATGGTCTATGACCAAGATCCACCAGGACGGTCTGCTGGCCGTCAAAAGCACAGTGGAAGAGGCGAAGGCAGCGGTGGAGGCAGACCTTATGGTGGCCCGAGAATCCATCCTCCGGGTACAACTAGGAGCAGGAAAGAGACACCTACTCGGGAGGTACCCCCTTCACATGAGGCTTGTGGGAGTCCCATATGGCTATGTGATGAGGAAAGGGTGAAGCTCCTCGTCAACAAATGTGGGAAGGTGGAACCCGGCTCCTTAAAGATCATCCCAGAGGGGAGCCTAAACACAGTGGAGATGCTGGTCGCGGCCACCAGCCCATCTGTAGTGCCCCCAGTCATCGTGTTCTCACTTGAGGAGGTCGAGTTCGCCATCCGTGTCACTATGCGGATGGAGGAACAAGAGTGGCGGCCAGCACAATACCTAGCGTTAGGGCAACACTCTGCCCGTCCGGAAATAGGAGGAGAAGCACCCAGTTTGAATTTGAACTAGGGCGTCTCCCGCCTTGGGTTGGAGGCTCGGCCCATGGGCCAATGCAACAATGGTAGACAGGAAGAGGTGGGCCGGTAGGGTGGCTCTGGAAGAGCGAATAGAGGCCCATCGGGCTGATCCAGCATCAGGCCCGATCAGGACCAGATTACCCACAACTTACCCATATCTAGGGGTTGCGAGGTAATGGGTCCGATCAGACCCGTTTGAAGTCTTCGCTCCCACCCGAACATGGACACAGTGCAGAGGGTTGTCCGGTGACTGCTGTCCCTCGAGGCCGGCAACGAGCAAGCGACGACGGTGATCTTCGGTGAGCAAATGTTGAAGACAAAAAATTGATGAAAAAAAAGGGGAAGAAAGAAAAATGGCATAAAAATAATAATAATAATAAGTAAATATATATTTATAGAGGCCGTCCCCTTTTTATCCCTTCCTATGGGGTTTGAACCGGATCCAACCCCCCCCCCCAGGGGTTGGTCCAGATCCAACTCCCATGGAGGGGTTTTGGACCGGATCAACCCCCCCCCCCCCAATGGGGGGTTTGGTCAGAATCCAACCCGTCCATGGGGGGTTTGGACCAGATCAACCCCCCATGGGGGTTTTAATCTGGATCCAACCCCCTCTATGGAGGTTTGGACCGGGCCAATCCTTCTAAAGCTCTTTTGACTGGACAAAGGGTTTTTTGGGCCTGATTAGACTTTAAATGGGTATTCTACCCTAGTTAACAAGCAATGCAAAAACCTCCTACTCAAGGATCATCCAAAAGATCATTTTCTGGAAATCTTCCAAAGCATGTGCATGGCATTGATGAGCAGTGGCAGCAACCAAAACAGCCACAACAGCAGCCTCAAGATCTCAAGATCAGCAGAAGCAACATCACCAGCCACCTCAACAACAACAGCTGCAGCAGCACCACCACCACCACAACAATAGCTGCAACAGCATAACAACAAAATAGCTGCAACAGCAGCACCAAATTAGCTGCAACAGCAGCACACAACAGCTGCAACACCAACACAACAACAATAAAATTATTAACAACTGCAACAACAGCAAAATTAATAGCAGCAGCAGTTACACCACAAGACATTGATCCCCGGCCCCTTCTTGCGGACCGGATCCACCCCCATATAGGGGGGTTTGGACCGAATCCAACCCCTCTTGAAGGGTTTGGACCAGATCCACCCCCAAGTGGGGGGGTTTGGACCGGATCCAACCCCCACTTGGGCCCTTTGGACCGGATCCAACCCCATACTCCACCAACATGGGGTTTTGGCCCGGGTCACTCCCCAACATGGGATTTTTGGATCGGGTCACTCCCCTAGCATGGGGTTTTGGACCAAATCACCCCCCCCCCCCCCCCGTGAAGGGTTTGGACCGGATCCACCTTCAACCGCCACGGGGCTCTATAAATACCCCCCTAGTGGAACCCAGATGAGGACACACAGAGAGAGCGCAGAGAGGAGAAAGCGCAGATGACTCTTGTGCATGTGCTTATGAAGGCTCATCCTTCGAAAGGGTTTGTGTTGTACTTGTGCTTGTGCTCACAGTGAGGGTATATTATAAAATTGTCCCTCCTTGGGTTCGCACACATGTTCGTGTTGTGGTTAATGTAACCTCATTGTAAATGTCTTCGGGAAAATAATGTGATTCCCTGAAATAATCAGGAATCCTATAAGCACCCCAACCTTTACAAAAAGGGTCTGCATAGATGCCTTTGTGGTGATGTCCCTTGTGTCACTCCTTGGAGAGAGATTATAAGAAATTTTTCTTCCAAGAGGCTCCACCCTCCGGAAAACCCCCGCAAGGGGCGCTGCCCCCTCGATCCCCGGCATTGCGCCGGTGACGCATGAAGCTGAACCTCAACCCATGAGAGCTCGAGAAGGAGAAGCAATCTCCCGAGAGTCTTTAGCCAACACGCCCCCGCCAAGGAGGGACTTGCACCTCATGCCAAGATTACACAAAAACCCATGTTCAGTCCAAATATTACACAAATATCCATGGTATGTCCAAAATTATGCAAATACCACTAAAATTCTCCAAAAATTGCAAGTAAACCCCAATTGAGGGAAAATTGCAGGTAAACACTCAATCGAGGGAGAATTGCAGGCAAACCCCCAATCGAGGGAAAGTTGCATAAGAAACCCCAATTGAGAAAAAAATGTAAATAAACCCTCAATTGAGGGAAGATTACAAATCAACCCCTCAATCAAGAGAAAATTGCAAATAAATTCCCAACCTAGGGAAAATCACAGGTAGACCCACAATCAAGGAAAAATTACAGAAATATCCTGGAAGGGTTAAAAATTACAAAAATACCCTGAAAGATTCAAAACTACAGAAATGCCCAGAAAGGGTCAAAATTACAGAGATACCCAAGATGGGTCAGAAATTACAAATACACCCCCCTAGAAAGGGGGGCTTGATGTCTACAAAACTCATTCAACGGTCTGTTCAGATGGTGGAACTAAGACGAAATGTAAATCAAATGATCTGACTATGTAATTGGGATTTCATGTATTTTGTAAAGATAAATCCAAATAATGAAATGTTTAATTTTCTCCTGCAAATGTGTATTTCTAATGGGTGATCCCTTTGGTCAAATCTGTTAGATAAAATCCCAATATCACAGCTGATATTGTGGAGGTCGAAAAGCGTTTCTTTTATAGTTAATCAAGGGTATTCAGACTTTACGTCGATGTAAATAAACATCGACTACGGTCGATGGACAAATGTCTCTTACCCAAACACTAAACGTCTGATAAACCTAAGTTCGCGGAAATAATAATACACCCGCTACTTAAATAACCACCTATGTGCATTTTCTTCTTCAAAGGAGAAGTATTTATTTATCTATTTCTTCATTTATTTCCGTGAGTTAAACAACAGCAAACGGCGACACCGCCTTCCAACCACCGAATTGAGGCAGCGATGATGGGAGCAAGTGGCCTCCTCTCCCCAGTGGTACAAGGGAGCACCCCGTAGAGGGCGCCGCCCGACTCTGACTAGCAACGCGCCGAGAGGGGCTCAACAGAAGCGCAGCAAGCGACAGCGCCGCCTCTCGACGTGCTATCTGAGGCAGTGGTGGCGAAAGGAGCAATTTTCAGCCCTCTCCAACGTCTCAGCCAGACTGCAAGTCGGCAAAACCAGGGCCCTCGGAGCTGCCGCCAGAGGAAACCGACGGATGGATCTATCCGATGCAGATGGCGGGTGACTCGCGGGGGCAGGCTCAGCCAATTGTCTGCCTCGGCCAGGGGACCAGAAATGTTTTAAACCAAGAGGAGGAAGAGGAAGCGGCCTCAAAAGGCGAGGAAGTCATCTCGAAGACACCAAGGGGAGACAGAACGCATGGAGGAGAGTCTGATGGGGATGGGATGGATGAAAGGAGAAGCTTGGGTAAGGAGGAGATGAAGGAGATGGTGGGAGTGGTGGAAAGACTGACAGAGGCACAAGCGAGGGAATTAGCGGAGAAAGTGGGAGTCGCTTTTACAGGATTGGATAGGGACCTAAAAGGGGTGTTCACCAAAGTACAAAAAGATGGCTAACGAGTATGGCAAGAGAGACTAAGGGCTATGTAGTCAGAGGTGTGTCTCGACGCTCGCCTAGGCGTTTGAGGCTGTGAGGCGATCCCAAACAGCCTCGCTTTCGCCTCAAACATCTCACTCTCAGTCTTCTTCTTCTTTTAGTCCAGTCTTGATTTAAACCTCATTTATTCAAATCTTATCTTATTTGTATGTATATATTTTTGTCTCAAATCTTGACTATTGTTAATTTTATTGAAAATCTTAATTGTATGTATATATTTTCTTTAATATTTAGACATATATTTATATTTTTTGAATTATATATATATATATATATATATATATATAACTCTGCCATGGCTGGTCCCAAGCCCGGATGAGAAAAGAGGAGGGTTTGCGTTAGGACGACAGCCAGCAGTAAAATTTTGTCACATCTCCAACATGAATTCTGATCCAAATACATTATGTGCTAATGCTAGGGCGTTCCCCGTAAGCGACGCGTTACATCGGAACCCGGATGGAATGACAAGTGAGCAAGGGCTAGCTAGGGCGTTCCCCGTAAGCGACGCGTTACATCGGAACCCGGATGGAATGACAAGTGAGCAAGGGCTAGCTAGGACGTTCCCCGTAAGCGACGCGCCGCAATGGCGCCCGATTGCGGTGTCAAATTGGCAAGGGTTCTCGTGTGGGGTTGGACGCACACGGGTAAAGAAGCAAGTCCAAAAATATAGGATCCGTCTAACTACTTGGAATATAGGAACTTTAACGGGTAAGAGTTTAGAATTAGTTAAGTTAATGAAGGACAGGAGGATTAACATAGCTTGCTTACAAGAAACTAGGTGGAAAGGACATAAAGCTAAAGACATTGATGGATATAAAATTTGGTATACGGGTAATAATAATTCTAGAAATGGTGTCGCTATAATAATAGATAAAAACTTAAAAGACAGAGTTGTGGAAGTAAATAGATTGGGGGATAGACTAATGTTAATTAAACTTATCTTAGGTGAGGATACTTTGAATATAATTAGTGCATATGCACCTCAAGTAGGATTAGAAGAGAGCATTAAAAAGCAATTTTGGGAGGCTATTGATAGTTTGATCCAAAATATCCCTAGTGAAGAGAGAATCTTTATTGGAGGGGATCTTAATGGTCATGTGGGTAAAGATAATAGAGGCTATGAGAGGATTCATGGAGGGCTTGGTTTTGGCAATAGAAATGATATGGGTAACACTATTCTTGATTTTGCTATGGCCTATGATCTAGCAATTACTAATACCTTCTTTAAGAAGAGGGACGAACACTTAATAACGTACAAGAGTGGAACACATATAAGTCAAATTGACTATTTTCTCATTAGGAAGATCGATAGAGTTTTATGTAAAGATTGCAAAGTTATTCCTGGTGAGAATTTAGCCCCTCAACATAGGTTGTTAGTAATGGATGTCACTATCCCCAAATTCAAAAGAAAGATCATTATAAATAATTATTCCAAGATTAAATGGTGGAATTTAAAAGGTAAAAGTTTAGAAACATTTAAAAATCATCTATTAAAGGAAAATATTTGGAATTTAGAACAAGAAACTAATGTAATGTTGAATAATGTTATAAATTGTATAACGAGGGTTGCAAAATAACTCGTAGGCGAATCTAAAGGTAAAAAGAATTTAGAAAAAGAGACTTGGTGGTGGAGTGAGGAAATCCAAAATATCATTAGAGTAAAAACGGAATGCTTTAAAGTTTGGCAAACTAACAAAAATGATCAAACCCTAGAAGCCTATAAAATCGCTAAAAAGAGAGCTAAGAAAATAGTTAGCGAAGCTAAATCAAAGGCATTTGAAGATTTATATAATAAATTAGGAACCCGAGAGGGTGAAAAGGACATATTTAAACTTGCTACATTAAGAGAAAGGAAAACTAGAGATTTAGATCATGTTCGGTGCATTAAAGGTGAAGATCAAAGGGTTTTAACTAAGGATCTTGAGATTAAAGGGAGGTGGCATAGCTATTTTCAGAAGTTACTTAATAGAGATTCCATCAATGATTTATCTTTAGAAGGTACCCAAGAGTCCACAATATTTGATAAATATCAATATTTCAGGCGTACTAAGATGTCAGAAGTGGAGGATGCTTTAAGAAAAATGAAAGTGGGTAAGGCCTTAGGACTAGATGGCTTACCTATTGAAGTATGGAAAGGCCTAGGAGATATTGGTATTCAGTGGCTAACTAAATTTTTTAATAAAATTTTAAAGGAACGGAGAATGCCAGAAGTTTGGAGAAAAAGTGTTGTAGTTCCTTTCTATAAAAACAAAGGAGATATTCAAAGTTGTAACAATTATCGTGGAATTAAGCTTATGAGTCATACTATGAAACTTTGGGAAAGAGTAATTGAAAAACGCCTCCGATGTATGACTACTGTATCGGAAAATCAGTTTGGTTTTATGCCAAATAGATCTACTACAGAAGCTATTTTCTTACTACGGCAGCTAATGGAGAAGTATAGAGAGATAAGAAAAGATTTGTATATAGTTTTTCTTGATTTAGAGAAGGCGTACGATCGAGTACCGAGAGAATTGATTTGGTGGACATTAAGAAAGAAAAGAATCTCTCAAGGATATGTTGATTTGATTAAGGATGTGTACGACGACGCTATTACTAGTGTTCGAACTATTGCTGGGGAGACTGGTGAATTTCTCGTTTCTATAGGTTTGCATCAAGGTTCTGCACTAAGTCCGTATCTCTTTGCCTTAGTTATAGATGAAGTAACTAAACAATTGCATGAGGATATCCCTTGGTGTATGCTTTTTGCAGATGATATTGTTTTAATTGATGAGAGTATTGATGCTCTAAATGCTAAGTTAGAGCGTTGGAGACTTGCCTTGGAGTCTAAAGGTTTTAAAATTAGTAGGAGTAAGTCAGAGTTTATGCACTGTAATTTTAGTAATGGGAGAGTGGTTCAGGAAGACATGGTTCTAATTGATGGACATAACATTCAGAAGAGTAGTAGCTTTCGATACTTAGGGTCTATCATACAAGAGAATGGGGAGATTTATGACGACGTTACACATAGGATTAAGGCAGGCTGGTTAAGATGGAGAAGTGCATCAGGTGTCCTTTGTGATCGTCGTATGCCTGTGAAACTCAAAGGGAGGTTTTATAGAACGGCTGTGAGACCTGCTTTGTTATATGGTACCGAGTGTTGGGCAGTACGAAAGGAACACATCCACAAAATGTGTGTAGCAGAGATGAGGATGTTGAGATGGATGTGTGGCAAGACTAAGAAAGACAAGATTAGGAATGAGCGTATCCGTAAGGACCTAGGGATAGCTCCAATTGATAGTAAAATGAGAGAAAATAGACTCAGGTGGTTTGGACATGTGTGTCGTCGCCCTAACTCAGCGCCGGTTAAAAGATGTGACCAAATCTTAGTGGATGCTAGTAAAAGAGCTCGGGGAAGGCCTAAAATGAGATGGTGCGATGTTATTAGGAAGGGCATTAGTTTCTTGGTTTTAAATACGAATATTGCACTTGATAGAAATCTTTGGCGGAACAGGATTCATGTAGCCGACCCCAATTAATTGGGATAAGGCTCTGATGATGATGATGATGATATATATATATATATATATAATAAAACGCATCAAACACCTAGACCATTGCATAGGCGTTTGAGGCATGAGACGACCCCTTGGTCACCTCACGCCTCGGACTACATAGGCTAAGGGTGAGAAGTCTCAACAGAAGGGGTTAAGGAGAGTGAGGCAGTGGGGGAAAGGAGGAAAGAGCGACAAGAGGAGGTAGGTAGGGGTGTCCCAGTTTCCTTATAACGATTGTGTCGTGGAATGTGAGAAGGATGGGTGGGTGAAGGAGTTGGTGAGAAGATACAAGATCGACATTTTGTATATACAAGAATCCAAATATGAAGGGGATGGAGTGCCTCTCATGAGGAAGGTTGGGGGAGCCAAACTTTCTAAGGGTGTAGCCTCCCTGGCCGAGAGGAGGGCCGGGGCATCATGATCCTACGGAATCCCTTTGAGGTAGAGGAGGTGGAGAACGATAGTCAAGTCAGTCGAGGAGCAATCTCCCTATATTTCCGATATGTAAGGGATGGTTTCTCCTAAGATTTCACGGGGATGTATGACCCTCAAAACAGGGAGGAGAAGAGGCTTCTATGAGAAGATTTGACATGCCACCATCACTGTGTAGGCTGGCCTTAGAGTGTAGGGGGAGACTTCAATGCTGTGGCGGCATCTTGGGAGAGGATGGGAGCTCATTTACGTAGGGAGGAGATGGATGACTTCTCTGATTTCATAGAGGGGCCCGTGTTGATTGATATGGGGATGGCGAATGCTCAGCTCACTTTGTCTAACCTGAAGGCAGACCCCACATGTTCCAACTTGAAGAAGTCCTGGTCTCAGTTAACTGAGAGTACCATTATCCTCATGTGCAGGTGTCATCTTTGGCAAGATCAGTGTCGAATCACAAACCACTCTTTTTGAAGACCAATCATACACGTGTGCAAAGAAAGAGCTTCAGATTAAAGAGGTATTAGTTCAGAGAGGCGGACTTCATGGAGACTGTCAAAAGGGCCTGGGAAGTACAACGGATGGAAAGGTCAGCGATGGCTAGGTTGGTGGGCAAAATGAAGCATGTGGCACAGGTTCTCAAAGCATGGGGAGAACGAAAAGCCTTACCTGGTAGGACAACTAAAGATAGGATATTGTAGCAAATTGAGGGTTTGGACTACTTGGACGAGGTAAGGCTACTAGATGAGATAGACAAAAAGCTCAGAGATTCTCTCAGGAGAGAATTTCAAGAGATCCTCACAAAAGAAATTTATTAGAAGCAGAGGTCAAGGGGGTGGTGGATAAAGGAAAGGGACAGGAATACTTCGTACTTCCAACGCATTGCCTCCAGCAATAAAAGAGTCAACTCCAACGCCAGTATCATAGTGGGTGAACATCTCTTCTCCAGGGATGAAGAAATCAGGGGACAAGCGAAGGAATTCTACTCCAAACTTTTCACTGAGGAGGATGGCAGTAGACCGGTGATTATAGAGGATCTTCCTCGTCTTCCCTCAGAGGATAGAGAAGCTCTTTCCCATAGCTTTTCAGAAGAGAAGTTTAAACAGGCATTTTTCTCACTCGCAGGGGGCAAAACTCCAGGTCTAGATTGATTCCCACTCGCCTTCTTCCAGTCGGCTAATTGAGCAATAGGGTAGAAGTTGAGTCCTAAAAGGGGACAGACTACTTTGGTAGATCATATTACATGCTACACTGAGCGTTATGAGGGGACAAGGAATTATATAATCTTCAGATGGGAAGCAAGAGAGGTGGTTAGACTGGTCTCTTTTATTTGTGAAAGAGTGAAAGGATGGGTGGAAATCCTTTGTAATGTGAATTCTCAAAACTATTCTATGTTTGTTTTGTTGGGGGTAGGGGACACACCCACTTGGTGTGGAACATTTTGGGGCTGCACAGGGATTTTTTGGGAAACACATTGACTGAACTTGTACATCCCTTTTTTAATTTAATACAATAGTGGTACCACCCACTTTCAAAAAAATAAACTGGCTGATTTAAAACATGATTTCCACCCATAAAAGTTGATCATTTAAAAGAATTTGCATTAGGGAATTCAATGATGCTTTCTGGTCAGATCAGCCTACTAGTTTATTGCAGAGGGTAAAACAGTTCCCATGGACCACTACCAAATGGTAACCCACTCACCACTTAAGGTGAAGTTCTTTAGTTGAGGGTGGTCCAAGGAAGGCTACAGACCCAGAACGGATTGAAATGGGAGGGGGGTTTGGTCTGGGCCCATAATAGAGAGAGAAGAAAATGTCAGGTCAGGCCAGAGTGCTTGGTCTGGGCCCATAATAGATTTCTTTCAGGGGGTGAAAACAATGCATCTTGTAATTTTCCTTTTCTGTGGAGTGGGGGTTTGGTGGTTGTTCTACCCCTTAGTAGAACTTTTGTGTTTTTATTTTAATTTTTATTATTTTTTATGTGGTTCCTTTGGAGATGTAACCCTCACTTCAATGAAATGTGGTTATTACCACCTTCCAAAAAGAATAGATTTCTTTCAGGTCGATATGGCCCCAACAGTGTCTCACAATGGGTTTAAGTACCACCCTCGCATTTATCCAATTCTATTTCAAACCATTACAGGCCGACAATGCTAACAACCAGGCAATGCACAAGTGTTGCAGTTGCTAGCTAACACTGCTGCTACCACAACCAATTCCGACGCCCTTTTTTCTCCACTCAACATGGTGCCAAAAGGATCATCATTTTGTACAATGTTCTCTGCATATTAAATGGAATAGCATAAATCCCAGTCATACATTCTTGTTTTCATACATATGACTACAAATATCTGCGATGTTGTTTGACGATCCTGAGTATAGCTTCTTTTAACCATTATCCAGAAGATGGATGACAAAATTGCACATACCCTACAACTACTCCCAAGCCTCCTTCCCCTCCCCCCCCCCCACGCACAGAGACCCTGAGGAAGTTGGAGGTGTGGCGACCACTCTTTTGTCTAGAGAGGGAGGAAATGTGACCCATGTCTGGAACTCATGCATATTTAGGGGTGTTCATAATTCGGTTCAAACCGATCCGAACTTCGGTTCGGTTTGGTTCGGTTTGAACTTAAATTCGGCTCGGTTTGGTTTCATAATGTGTGAAACCGAACCAAACCGAATAAACTGAATTTATTATTTATTTTTATTAATATTATATATCATAAATATATTAAAATATTTAAAAACATGATTACATAGATGTATAAACATACAAAATATAAGTTTTTTTATTTTTATTGTATATATAATTTATTAAATTCATATATATTGTAATAAGATATAAAAAATTAGTTTAAACCGAACCAAACCGAATTTGTTTGGTTCGGTTCGGTTCGGTTCGGTTTGAGGTTTAGTTTAGTTTGGTTCGGTTTGGAAAAAATTTTGCCCCCAAACCGAACCATGAACACCCCTATGCATATTTATGGAAACACACCTTTATATAATCTAAATTGCACCAACCACATATATATCCCACAACTGGATCAGATAGTCCAGCTCTTGTAGGCATTGAATAATGACATTCATGACTCGATCATGTGTTTTCCAATCAGTTTAACCATGGCCTTGGTTGTAATGCCAGAAAGTGTAACAAAATATCATGGAGAAGTTTTAATGCCATAGGAAGCATGAGCATACCAAAACTGTTGACATAAAATTTTGAAACTCGATAATTCCTTACCTTTTTAATAGTTGGGTTCTCAAAAAAAGGAGCAAACTCCATCAAAATATTCTTCTCACCATCAAGTACATCTACCCAAATACAAGATTTTCCATTTCCAAAGTCTGCCTGTGGTCCAGAATATATACTAAAACATATGATCTCTCCATGATCAACAGGAGTCTCCTGCTTCACATCAATCTCAGCCACCTGTACATGGACATATCAGTAAAGTTTTGAATAGTACAGGAAAGGAAAATTTTAGTATAATGCTTATGGGCTCAAGAGGAAAGATATTTTTTTTAAAAGTAGCTCAAGAGGAAAGATATTACACAATTTCTTATGTAGAGAATAAAACAAAAAGGTAGGCAGCATAAGAATAGGTGCATCGGACAAGAATCGACATTACAATTAAAGGAGTTCGACAAGATAAACATCAAGCAACTCTTTTACTAAATCACTTATGTGGAGACCCAATAAAACTTGAGAAATTGGTAATTGAATATAATGAAAATTTGCTTAGTCCTACTCGCTTCTAGGGTGTCACAAGAAATTACAATTTATCCACTTTGTTTTTCATGTTAAAGCACAAATATTAAGTAGAACAATGATCAATCTGGTGAGAAAAGAACAATAGAAATTTTGAGGGGATATTATCAAGAGCTGCTTTAGTTTTTTTTCTTTATTTTTTCCTTTTTTGGGGGGGTGGGAGGCAACTTTTGTAATTGTTTCACGTTAAATTTTTGTGTAGCATCTATGGTTCGGGCATAGTTGTCAAGGCGACGAGACGAGCTTGGGTTACCTGGGCGCCTAAGCGCGTAGGAAGCCGCTTAGGCACCGCCTAAGTGGCAAGTTCATTTACGTTCCAACCCTCACCCACCCCATCCCACCTCAAGGTTTACATTTCAGACCTCATAAAATTTCAACACAGCATCTAGGTCATCTCTATTTTTATAGTTTCCAAGATTTACATGCTCTTATTGTATCTGTGTACACATTTTTCTGTGACATGCACATGGTGACTTACAAAGCTTACACATACTATGGAGAGAGAAAGGAATAATCATGATTTTTTTTTAAATTTATGAAAAAGAGACATCTCAGCTATATCCAATATAGGTTCCAATTAAACATGTATCACAATACACTTGCGACCATAAGCAGAGTGAATGTAGTGATAGCTAAGAAACCGGCACGAATCGGTATCGGCCAGCTCAGGGATTTTGGGACCGATTCCCCCTATACATTTAAATATGAGTTTAAAAACTAAAAAATTAAATTTATAAAAATAGGAAAAATCATGGAATGCAAAATCTATCTATGACCCCATCGAGAGAGGAGTGTTGAAGGAGTGTGTGGAGCCTGATCTACCTATGACCCAACCTCGCATCGCAGATCGACCTACGCAGTTACATCATAGGGGGTGCAAGGCCAACCCTTGTCAGGGTGTTGTTACTTGTTAGGGGCACGGAGCCCACCGACCTTGTTTTTTTTTTTTTTTTTTTTTCGGGGGGGGGGGGGGGGGGGGGGGGGGGGGTTATTATAAGTCTAACTTCAATCTTTGCTGGGGAATGCGTCAAACCTTCAATACAACATTCTTCCTTCTTCATGATTGTTTTTCTAAATACCACGAAATGTGCATTGTGCAATAGTTTGGCCTCGGTAGACTTTATAAGTACACATGTTAATCAATTTAGCTAATGATGCGATTAAACTTCAAACATAAAAAAGAAGATAATTTGAAAGCAGAAACATGAAAATTATAAAAAATAAAGGATCCACCAAGTAATAATAGGATCCGAGTCTGGATCCTTTTTTTTCTTAAAGTGGTTGGTGCCACATAATCGAATTACAGCAAAAAAAAAGGGATATACAAGTATAATTTGTGTGCCCCCAAAAGATCCCTATATAAAAATACCAAACCAAGGCAATGTGGCACCCACTACCTCCCCCCCAACAAAACAAAAAAGGAGGAATTGTGTGAGTCCACTTTACATACAATGTTAACCCACTCTCTCACTCTCTCCAAGATAAAAGATAGAATCCTATCAACGGCTTCCCAACTGAAGATCCAACTATTTCTTTCTCCGCATAAAGCCCAAAGGGTAGCGTGTTGTGTTATCAAAAGCGCCCGAGGCGCTCGCCTAGGTGATGAGGCGAGGCGAGGTGGCGACAACTCGCCTCGCATTGGCCCAAATAGCTGAGGTGAACGCCTCGGGTGCTTTTGAGCCACCTCAACCCAAGACCGCCAGCCCCACCAGTGAACTACCAACCCACCATGGGCCCGCGATCACCAGATAAAGGGATCCAGGGTTTAAATAGGCCTCATCGCTCGGCCCCTCTCTCTCCCCGATCATTCTCTCCTCTCTCCCCCAATCGAACCCTAGCTCCCCTCTCCCGTCTCCCCCTACTATGTGCGTGTGAACGGCGACCAGCGATTGGCAAGTGGACGGATGGACGAGCATGGTACAGTGGTAACCGGCGAACGGCGATGAGCGACTGATGACCTCTCCCTCCCTCTCGCACCAACACCTCTCTCCCCATCTCTCCTGCACGCACTCTCTCTTTCACTCTCTCTCTCTCTTATACACACACACACACATAGGGGCTCGGCCCCTCTCCCACTCTCTGTCTCATCTCTCTCTCTCACACGCGCACACACAGAGGGGCCAAGCCCTTTTCTCACTCTATCTCACATTCAAGCACAGAGAGGGGTCGAGCCCCCCCTCTCTCTCTCACACACACACATACATGCACATACGAAGAGATGGGTTGAGCCCCTCTCTCACTCTCTGTCTCACCCTCTCTCGATTTGTCTCACTCTCTCTGTCTCACACTCTCACTCCTTATGTCTTTCACTCTCAATCTCTGTCACACCCTCAATCTCTGTCTCACCCTCTTTCGATCTGTCTCTCACTCTCTCTGTCTCTCACTCTCAATATGACAGTATGAGTGTGCATTTGGTAGTTCATAGTTGGAATTTGATTTGTTAAATTTTACTACATGAATTTAGTGAGTCACACAATAATTTGACACATATGAATGAATGAATTTAGGAAATTTATTGACTTTATATGTGCATTTTTGTGATATTTAGATATATATTTTAATTTTTGAATTATATATATTGTTTTAACAAAATCTCGCCTCAAACGCCTCCGCCATCGCCTAGGCATTTGAGGCATGAGGCAACCCCTTGGTCACCTCGGTCGCCTCTCACCTCTGACAACATAGGTAGAATATAACATGAGCCACCAAATGTGCCTATCACCCTTGCCCTTGAGCTTCCATCTCTTGTGCCATTGTCGGATAACTTGGTGCACATTATCTTGGCTCATAATAGCACCTGGGAACCTGCTCATCTCCTGTGTCTATATCTCCTTAGAGAAGGAGCATCCTACAAAGAGGTGATCCAGTGACTCGTCCTCTTCCCCACAAAGAACACACACTATGGGAATACTTGTCAGGAATGTAGCCAACTTGTCACAAGTGGGTAACCGGCCATGTGAAATCCGTCGTATAAGCAATTTCACCTTAATTGGGATCCTAGGGGATCTGTGATGCAACACCATGTCTCACTCCTCCATCTGAAATAAGATTATAAGTTGAGCTAACTGAAAATCTTCCTTCCTTGTCCCATCTCCACTACCACCTATCAACGTTGTGAGCTTCTAGAGCGAAATGTAAAAGAAAAGATAAGAGTTTCTCCAATTGTTCAATCTCCTCCACCCCAAAGTTTCTTCTATGGACAGAGCCAGACGGCCCAAGATACCCAGGCGGGCGCCTTGGACCCCTGGCCCGCCTTGGCGGGTGCCTAGGTCGCCTTTCTGGGCCCAGAGAAAGCGGCCCAACGCCTTGTCCCTGGGCCAGCACCTAGTCGACTAGACGGCGCCTAGGCAACCGCCTTGACATCTATCGGTTCGGGGGTTCACCCTTGTGTGGCATGGTCCTGTTACCATCTTGGGAGATTGTCCTTTCATTTTGTTTTTTGATTCTTTCTGTACTTTTCCCCCAGTATAGTAAATTGTGCGCCTTGGTCACCATCCAAAAAAGAAAAATTAAGTAGAACGACAGGCTTCAAGAGAGAGGAAGTACAAGGAATGTACATTGAAAGGGGCAGAAATGTGATGAATTTCTGAGAGTACTTCCATCTATTTTGGTTCACTACCATCCATTAGCAGTTCCCTTACCCAACAGACAGTATGCTCTACCCAGAACATGCAAGCCAGTCGCCATTGCCACTACAACCAGGCCCACATGAACAAACAACCTTCTGCACGACTGAATACCTAGCACCGTCCCACGCACACAGCATCTTAGATTTGCCCATCATGAAACTAATCTGTCAAATTGAAAGCCACTTAAACCTCAGGGATGTCCTCATTGACATTGGAGAAAGGTCAAGGAGGAAGAAGTCCGAGTGTAAGCATGCACAACCACTAGCCACATACTGCTGAAGCCCCAACAAGAGCATATAACATGAAACACTCAAGGAAGTGAAGCCTATTGTCCAGAAGTCTGTAGAGGATGCAGGTGAGGTAAGTCACAAGGCAGTTTTGCCACTACAACATTGCACATTCAGGAAACAGAGGGAAGCAAAATTGGTGGAAGTAGAGATGAGAGAAGAAAAGGCCCAAAAATGGAGTTCAGCAAAAAGGTGACGCAGCACCATGTCAAACTGTCAATTAAGAACATAGTGAAGCACTCTGATGTAGAAGAGTCGAAAATGGTCACCGGTATTGTTGCAGATCAAGGAAAGGAGGTAAGTGTAACATCACAATCCTCTCCTTCACCTCCAGTGTCATTGGATCTTACTCAATCTGTAAAATGCGGCAAGTCTGCCAAGTGCCCTGATGCAATTCATTTTTCTCAAAATATTTATGGATTATACACCAAAGGAACATACCATATTTTTGTCAACAACTGAGCATGTGGCCATTCAAATTTCGAATTGTTTGCTCTGGCAAAGCACATAGAATTGGGCCAATTGGCAACAGTAGAATGCCAACTGGACCTAGCTCCACTCCTAAGGGCTGGTTCCATCAGGATAATTAGACCTGCCTCAGAGTGCCGACTTTCATGTTAAGTGAGCCTCCAGCCTAGACCCCTTAAATTGACCCATGATCTCAAGTAGGTCCACACATACCCAATGACTTTCCTGACACCCGTCAAGTCCCCGCATATGTACTAGTTGCATTTTCCTTCCAAACTGCTTCAAAGCGATAAGACCCACCAATGTCTATAAATGGCAATGAGCACATCACCCCTCGGACCTCGGTATAATGCACATGACTGTCCTCCCTCCACTGACCCTTCGGAAGGACGCAAGCACCCTAATTTTTCTTCTATCACATTATCAGTGCTACAAGGAGGGACTCAGAAGATTTGTCTATTGTGTGGGAATGGTGCAGTCTCCTCAACTTCCATGGTCATACAAGGAGCACTTGCCTTCCATAGTTCCACCAAAGGGAGATAGAGGATGAACCTGGAAACAATTGAGCTCTAATGACTGACTCAGCGTCTCAGTATGGGCAATTGTTCTTTCATGTTCTTTGATGTATATCAGGAAGTCGTTGAGTCTGATGGGTCCTTTTCTCCTCAGATAGCCAGGCAAAAGCGACATGTTCGGGTAAGAGCAGGTGTGGAACTTACATACCCTTCCAATGGCAAATGAAGAATAAGAGTTTAGAGGTTAAGTTCTTGAAAGACTCTGGGAAAGAGGAGCCAGTAACAAGAGTAGGACAAGAGAATAAGGGGGAACAATGTGGAGAAGGATTTGACTGATCAACATTCCAAAATAGAAAGCTAAGGATTTGATTGATCAGATGGAAAAATTACAGATCAGAGGATCAGGGAATTAGTGGAGAGGGTAAGGATTAGTTTGTGTATGCATGTGGACACCAAAAAGCTCTTCAATATCTCTATAGCTTTTCACTCCCATTATTGTAGATGTTGATTCCATAACTTATCAACAATATCTTTTCTTATAAGAATGCTCCCTCTGCTATGGTCTTATGCCTTTAGACCAAGATTTCTACAAGCCAACATACCACAACCAAGAGTTAGCCAATATATGTAAATATATTCCTCTCCCTTAAACTTCTCAAATGACATTTTGCAAACTATCTTGAACATTTGTAAGGTTGGAGGTTCAGTTGACAGAAAGTGTTGAAAACTTTTCAATCTCTTCCAGGCTCCAGCCTGACGTGAATTTGAAGAGACACCCATCAATGAGAATATAGGATATGGGCTGAATATTAAGGAAAAGTGGTATTGAAGTTTCATAACATATGTAACATTAATATATAAGAGGAGGTCAGTAATAAAGGTCTTCTACAGAGTATTATCAGAAGTAAAAACTGCCTCACATTCTTGCAACTATACTGTATTAATTTTAATAAGATAGCTCCACAGATCAGAATGATACCATAATACAAGAATAAATTCATGACCAGAAGACAGATGTGATGACTTATGAACTCACATTCCCCCATATGTCAAAGTTAGATTTTTATACCAGTAATTTCTTCTTTACTTGTGAAAACAGGCAAGCAAGCAATCATGTGCGCAATTCTTATATACCCTCTTTTTAAGTTAATACCAAGTTAGCCAGAATGAGAAGTAGAGTCTTGACACAATCTAAACCTAATCCCAGATCATCAGACTCGATCATCTGATTGGGGAACCTCTTTGACGAATCATATTCTCCCCAAAAAGTGGCCGTGATTGGGTGATCTCAAACCAAATTAGCTGGACTACAACTATGATTTCTATTAAATCAAACAAAAGAATGCAAGTAGGAGGAGCAATTTTCAAGTGATAACCAGTGGCATGTATTGTACTGAGGAACCCCCCTCTCTCTCTCTAGCCTATCCTAGAGAGAGAAGCTTTGGGGTTTGGGGTCATGGCCCGATGGGGAGGCCATTCGCCGGAGCTAGTCCCCGAAAGTGGGGTTCGTCGCCCCAGGGGCTGGGAACTGGACGAATGCCAGCCTGCTTCAGATGTGGTAAGAGGGGCCATATTAGGAGGTTTTGCAAAGAAGGGGGCCCGTCTCTCGCAGGGGCTCGAGGAAGCTCCGGGCGCTACCGGACCTTCACCAAAGTGGTGAGGAAAAACTCGCTACGAGGCAGAGGGGTCTGGGAACATGAGGTGTCTGGATGCAAGGGCAGTCCCGACGGAGCTCTCGCATGCCCGGACCGGCTGGCTGAGGCGTTGCCTGTGTGTGGCACCGTTGGACGGATCCGTAGAAGCTGAGGAGGTTGGGCAACAACTTGAGGTGTTCGCAGGTCGACGTTGGGAGGTCTCTCAGATGTTGACATCAACTTTCCTGGTGATTGGGCAAGAGGAAAAGACGGTGGAGAGAATGGCCGACACAGGGTAATTAGTGGCGGAAGGCGCCCCTCTACGTCTCCAACAGTGGACAAAGGCCAGGGGGACCTTCCCCAGCCCTAAGACAAAAAGGGTCCACATCATCCCCGAGGGCGTCCCTCTATTCCTCTGCGATGAACAAGGGCTGGCCTTCTTAGAACAGAGCTTTGGAAGAGTGGAAGGTGGAAGTCTTGGTTTCACTCCGATGGGATGGCGGCCGGAGATCGTTACGGTTATCCAGGTGGCCAGCACGACGGAGATACCTGCAGTCATCACAATCGACATTGCCGGAGATACCTTCGTCATCCGGCTCTGGGTGAAGGAGGAGCTGCAAGGAGCGTTGTTGCCAGGATTAAGGCAACAGGGCTCGTGTCGGGAGGAAGGGGACGTACGGCTAAAGCAAGGGGTACATGGCAGAGTGTCAATGGGCTTCAAATTTGAATCGCACCGCGTTTCTTAACGATCCGGGCTCGCCTCATGGGCCGCATCGTAGCTGGGGTCGGGTGGAGGAACCAGGTCTGTTGGCCCTTCTTCGTCCACTCCTTTCGCCAAGTCGGGCCCATCTGGGCCAATTCTGCTACTGGGCCAGGGGCCAATCTTGTGCTCGGGCCATATGGGCGACGGACCGAATGGTAACGGGCCTAACAGTAGATCAAGTCAGGGAAGTGAATCCAAGCAAGGACCCGAAACTTACCTATTACCAATAAGGTCCTACATATCGGTCCTCCAGGACCCAATACGGGTCTCCTTCCCCTGTGCAGTGAGACCCGACGCAAGAGGATCGACCGATGCAGGGACTCCCAGCGATGTCTACCTCCTCACCACCGATAGTCGGTGGTTCTCTCGATACGCAAGTAATAGCCACCCCTCTCGCCCTTCCTTGGTGGGGAGTAGTAGACTTGGTCAGAGGCCTCCATCGCCAGAAGTAGAAGGGGGGATGTCGGCAACAGGCACCCCCTTACCGGTTGTGGCCGGAGCCCATAGCGTGAAGCAGGTTGCGACCACGGCCTTGCCGGGGCTGGATGGAACTGTTGGGGGGGGAGGTCTGCCGGTGTCTCTACTCTGCCAACAATTGCCACTGGATGCCGATGCAAGGTGGTGGCAAAAGAGGGGGGACAGACCTTCCCTCTAACCTATGAAGGCCTTTTGTCCCAGCTACGTCACCTATCGCTCAGGTCCCGAGCTCTACAGAGGAAGAGAGGCAAAGAATGTCGTCGGATGCTGCCCCAGTCGTGACAGAGACAGGAAGAGTAGCAGGAGAGGCCGTGGAGGCCAACGATACGTTGCAGACTTCTCTGATGTTGTTGTCGGTAAATATGGCTATGGCAGAGTTTGTCCCTCCAAGCCAACAAGCGACATTCATTTGGGAGGCAGCGACCTGCCGACGTGGGACCAACAGAAGCCAAGAAGCACAGAAAGTTGGGGTGGAGCTATTGTTGAAGGATGAGGAGGTAATCTCGGAGACACCAGTAGGGGGAGTAGGTTTGCAATCTAAAAGGGAGGACCTGACCGACAGGAATCACTTGGGGAGGGAGGAAGTAAAGGAGCTGGTGGGGGTGGTAGAAAAAATGGCAGAAGATCAGGTGAGGAAGTTGGTAGAAAAGGTGGGCATCTTGTTTGCTGGTGTGGAGAAAGACTTAAAAGGGGTGTTCTCTAAAATTAAAAAGAAGTGGTGTGCAAGTATTCTGCAGGGAGAAAGATCTCAGCTGAGAGGGGATAGGGAGTGCAATGGTGGTAGGGAGGAGAGGGACATTCCACTATCATTATAAGGATCATCTCTTGGAATGTGAGGAGAAGGGGGGAGGAAGAAGAAGAGGGTGAAAGAGATGATTAGGAGATGTAAGTAAATATTTAGTGTATTCAGGAATCCAAGTGTGAAAGGGATGGGGAGTCCGTCATGAGGGAGATCGGTGGAGTTAGACTTACTAAGGGGGTGGCTTCTCTGGTGGAGGGAAGATCCGAGGAAATTATGATCCTCTAGAATTAGTATGAAGTTGAAGAAGTGCAGCCAAACAGACAAGTCAGCAGGTAGACTATCTCCTTAGTACTTCCGTAATATAATGGATGGCTTCTATTATGACTTCACGGAGATATATGGCCCTCAAAGCAGGGAGGAAAAGCGGATTACATAGGAAGACTTGGCGCGGCAGTTGGATAGGTATCTGGTTTCTGTTGATTGGGAGGATCACCATCCTCATGTGCAGGTGGAGTCTTTGGCTAGATCAGTTTCGGACCACAAACCCCTTCTTCTGAGGACTAGCCGCCCATATGACAAGAGGAATAATTACAAGCTTGAGAAGTTTTGGTTCAAGGAGGCAGACTTTATAGAGACAATCAAGGGAGAATGGAATGTATAGTGAAAGGGTAGGTCTACTATGACTACTCTGGTTAAGAAGTTGAGGCAGATAGCTCAGACTCTCAGGGCATGAGGGGCAAACAAAACCCTACCAGGTAGGGTAGCTAAAGATAAAATTCTCCAACAAATTGAGGACCTAGATAGCGTGGAGGAGGCAAGACTCGTGGATAATGCCGACAGGAGGCTCAGAGACACTTTCAAGGGAGAGTTTGACGAGATTCTCACTAGGGAAGAGATCTATTGGAGGCAGAGATCGAGGGACAGATGGATTAAAGAAGGAGACAGAAACATTGCTTACTTCCAGGGTAATACCTCAAAGAGAAGGAGTCAACACCAACACTTGCATCCGTGTGGGTGACCACTCCTTCTCTAATGATATCAGGCGACAGGCGAGGGACTTCAACTCCAAACTATTTACCAAGGATGAACACAGCAGACCGAGGATTGTACATGACCTCCCATGTCTCGCTCTTGAGAAGAGAGAAGCCATCTCACAAAGCTTCTCAGAGGAGGTCTACCAAGAAGCCTTTCCTCTTGCAAAAGACAAAGTTCCAGGCTCGGATGACTTCTCGTTGGCTTTCTTCCAGAAGTGTTGGGACATTAATAAGGGGGATCTTTTGACAGCAATGTGAGAGTTTCAAGGGGGAAGAGCTCATTTGGGGGGCATCAATAAATCCCTCCTAATCCTTATCCCTAAGAAACAAGGAGCACAAGATTTTCAAGACTTTAGGCCCATTAGTCTTTTGAATAGCACTTACAAGCTATGTAGTCTGAGGCATGGCGACCGAGGCATGGCGACCGAGGCATGGCGACCGAGACGACCAGGGGGTCGCCTCCAAGGATGGCAGTACTGGTTTCAGTATCGGTTTCGGCAAGGACCGAAACTGAAACGTACCGGTTTCGGTTTCGGCCGAAACCGGTTCAAAACATTCAAAAAGGCAAAAATTACAGTGAGCAGGTCCGGTTTCGGTCCGAAACAGGACGGTTTCAGTCCAAAACCATTATAAAAAAAAATTAGTTTCGGACCTACTACAGTGAGCAGGTCCGAAATCATTCGGTATGAGCCGAAATCGATACGTATCGGCCGAAACGTGCCATCTATGGTCGTCTCATGCCTCAAATGCCTAGGCGATGGCCTAAGCGTTTGAAGCATTTGAGAATAGATTTTATTATATATATATATATATATATATATAATTCAAAAAATAAACCATATGTCTAAATATCACAAAAATGCCTATATAAAATCAATAAATTTCTTAAATTCATTCAATCCTATGATTCAAATTACTATAACTCACTAAATTCACATAGAATTTAACAAACCAATTTACAACTACGAAGATATCAATAATGAAGAAACTAATAAATTCAAAAAATTGACGTAAAACAAATTCTGGTGAGTCAAAAGGTAATCTCTCATATTCTGAAAGAGAAGAAATTTAAAAAAAATAATAAATCCTATAGGCAAAGAGTGTGAGACAGACCACCGTCAAAAACCAAATTATATGTGTGTCTATGTGAGACAGAGAGAGAGTGAGACCAACTGTGATCAGAGCGAGGCAAGATAGGTCGAGACGAGGCGAGCAATCGCCGCCTCGCGTCGCCTCGCCTCAGTGCCTAGGCGAGCGCCTAGACGCGCCTTTGGCTACAAAGCTTACAAGATCATCACTAAAATGTTAGCAGGGTGATTGGACACAGTAATAGACAGGTTGGTCAGTAGATTTCAGGGGGCTTTTATCAGGGGAAGGCACATTCATGAAAACTTCTTGATAACCCATGAGTGCACTTTTGCCATGAAGACTCAAAAGAAGAAAGGGGTGCTCTTGAAGCTAGACTTTGAAAAGACCCTATGATAGGGTCAGTTAACCGTGCCTACTTGATGTGCTAGACAAGATGGACTTTGAGGAGAGATGGACAGGCTGGGTTCGTGCTTGCATTTCTTCAGCCACTTATGTTGCTCTCGTCAATGGGAAACCGACTCCTCTCTTCCACAGTTTGATAGGGGGCTCCGTCCGGGAGATCCTATGTCCCCTCTCCTCTTTGTGCTGGTAGCCCATATCTTGAACAAGATCTGGCGAGCGGAGGCTTTAGATCTAATCAGGGGTTTCTAGGTTGGGAGAAGTGATCCATCTGTTACACATCTATAGTATGCAAATGATACTATTATGTTCCTTGCAGAGGATGAGCATCAGCTTTATGTGGCCAGGTTATTGTTGGAATTGCTGGACGAGGTCAATGACCCAAGGTCAACTTCGATAAAAGCCTTCTTGTATGGGTGAACATGGAGGCTAGGGCCCTTCAAAGGGCTACTTGCATCTTGGGATGTAAGATAAAAACTTTCCCTATCTCCTATCTAGGCCTCCCGTTGTCCCATGGTGCTCTACATTGTGCAGACTAACAGCCTATTGTACAGAGATTTAAGGCTTAACTGGAAGGATGGAAAGTTAGATTATTATCCCATGCGGGTAGGCTGGTATTATGCAAATCAGTGTTGGATAGTCAACTTATTTACTTCCTATCTATGTTCTGGATCTCGAAGTCAATGGCGAGGAAGGTGGAATCTATTCAGGAGAGATTCCTTTGACACGACAATGGAAGAAGGTGCAACGGATGGCATGACATCAAGTGGGACAGAGTAGCAGCAAGCAAGGAAGGGGGAGGTGTGGGGATAAAAAATATTAGAGACTTCAATTTGACTCTCTTGTGCAGCCGGTTGTGGAAGATGGGGGCAGGAGAGGATGGACTATGGACGTGCAAGTTATCAGGCAAAGATACTATAATAGGAGGGACTAAGACCTGACACCATTATCTCAGCATCACATTTCTCCCCTTTGGCGTGATATCTCGTCTTGTAGGGACATTGTCTACTCCAACGTTCAAGTCTGACTAGGAAAACGTGACAAGTGCCTTTTCTAAAAGGACAGATGATGCGGCGACTTCACCCTGGAGGTTTTTTATCCAAGTCTCTTTGTAGCTTCAACAACCCCTTTGAGGTCAGTTTCTCAGATTTTTGACTCTCAGTTGTCAAGAGGTACCTGGGCACCAAGATTCAGGATGAACCTCAGACTGAAGGAGATGGAGCAACTTCAGGACCTCTTTCATTTCCTCCTCGACTTTGCTCCCCAGCCAGACAAAGAGGATGAGTGGTCATAGAGGTGGGGGACGAGGGTACCTTCTCTATCAGATCAGCTTACACCTTTATCTATGACAGAGGTGTTCGCCACAGCCTCGCCGCTCAGATCTGGCGGCCTAAGAGTCCGCTAAAGGTGAAACTTCTTACTTGGAAAAATTCTCATGGGAGGCTACCCACTCGGGATAGACTGCCAGCATATCTCCGACTTGCGGCCTATGTGGAGAGGAGGATGAGATCTTGGACCACTTATTCGTAGATTGCACTTACTCACAGGGAGTGTGGGAAGAGCTTGCTAAGGGGGCACAGTGCACTATTGGCCGCCAGAGAGATTTGCATCACCTTATTAGGACATGGAGAAGAAGTTGGATCCTTGAAGGAGACAATCGTCTGGTGGATGATGGTCCATGCTACCTTGTGGACTTTGTGGGGGGGAAAGAATAATAGGACATTTAGAAGGGAAGCAAGAGCAGGGGAGACACTGGTTTTATTTATTTGTGATAGAGTGAGGGAATGGGCAGAGCTCTTTCATAATGTAAACTCCCAAAAGTCGTGGGGGGGGGTTAGAGGGGACCACACTAACTTGGTGTGCTTCGTGCATGTACAGAGATTTTTTAAGAACTTACTGACTATACTTGTACATCCTTTTTCATTTAATACAATAGTGGTAGAACCCATTTCCCAAAAAAAAAGCCAATGGCATGTATTATGGTAGAAAACGATGGCAAAATATGACATAGCTGCTGGAAAAAGGGCGTAGAAGATATGGAGAAGGCAACCAGGAGGGGAGTTTCAAGTCAAATGTGCAGCAAGGATCCTTCCAGGAGGGGAAGAAGAGAGATCTGAAAGAAAGAATTGTAAAACAATAAACTGCACTTGAAGATCAGAATTTTCCTATGGGAAATAGCATGCAAAAGGATCCCAACAAGGAACAGAATTGTAAGCATAAAAGAAGACATAAGGGTGTCCGTATCTTATGTGGATCGGATGACAAAGATGTACATCTTTTCTTACATGTGGTATTGTAGAAACAGTCCGGAAATTATTCATTAAGGATGTGGAGGCTATCCAGTTTAGGACCAGGGAGACTGTTAGACTTGCAGAATGGGAGAAGAACCTAGTGAGGCAAGAAAGGGAATCAGCGGGCGATGCTGTGGGCAGTCTGGAAGGAGAGGAACAATATAACCTTTCGCAAGGAATTCAAAATTCAGACATCTTGCTGTGATCATTAAAAGCTGTATTTATTTTTTAATGGAGTTTCAGTCATAGCAGCAATAGAATCAGGGTTCTATCATCATTTCCAGGTTATGCAGCTGCAGAAACTTTCTTTTGTTACAAAAGAGGGCTGAGGGTATAAGGGGCAATTACTCTTCATTAGGTCATTTGTTGACTTTACCTACTTGGTAAAGCCAACACCACCTCTTAGGAATACTGTTTATCTTGTATGTTTCTAAATTATCAACAAATTGAGGTAACTTGGCCAACTTACACATGCACACACAGAGAGAACATATGCTATTCTTAGTTACTGACAGGGAAAACCCATGTTTATGCATTAATAGTGAAAACTTGCCTCTGTATCGCATGCATGGATAAGATCCTTATACTTTGTTGTAAGCAATCGAACAACTTCCTTCGCTGTTGAAATGCTATCAACTACACGGATTTTGTCGTACATTTGTGTAAGTTCTTCTCCATTCACCTGCCCATCAATGTCGTGTTGTTGTTGAGGATGTGCCTGCACAGAAGTTCTAACAGGATTTTCATCACCAACATATCCATTCTTAGACACATATTCTGGTCCAAGAACCATACTTTCAGATAGATGCCTCTTACTATCACAAAATGATGTCTGAGACAGGGAACTAGTGCTCCGGACACCTTTATCCAAAGTCTGGCTTGAGGATGCCCCTTTCTCAGATGGATCAAGAGTTAAGCCTTTCTGTTTGGCGGGAGGATCAGAGACATCTGCTTTGTAGCTAGCATAAGCACTAGCATAGATATTTCCATCTCGTAAAGCCCTGTTTTCCAGTATGCCATTCATGATGGCTCCCTTCTTTATTACATTGCCACAATTTTGTTGACTTGTTCTCTCAGACCTGCACCTTTGACTTTCTATGAACCACTGACGTCTTGAATGCAAAAGACTGTCATCAGGTGCCATGCCTTTAGAATCAATCTTATTATCACTTTTCCTGGTGATCCCTGCTGCCAGTGGCTGACAAGAGTGTTGCTTTAATGTGAGCATGGTCAGATTTAAAAGATCTGGGCTTGGGTCGGGCTTTGGATGTGAAGACAGAGTGCAGTAGTAAGCTGGAAATTGAGCCATGTAAGTAGAATCTCTGGCAAACAGTGGTCTTCGAGGAGTAACTGGATCTTGTCTAGAATTCAATTTGACAATACCGGAACAATGAATGCCACAACAAGGGATGAAGAAAATTCCCCTCCGGTCGTCCCTGTTTGTTTGGAAGCCATGAGCACAAGATGCCTCACAATAAAAGATAAATAGAAAATACTTTATTCTATGTTTTCTACACATGCACCAGAGTAGCTAAGAACCAAAACTTAAAAAATGATGCATTCCAAAATGGTAACACCTATTTGACAAAAGCATGGCCTGTACCACCAATTTTATTACAGAGAGAGGTAGTACAACCAGATGGTGTGTAAAGGAGAAGTTCCTCCACCACCAAAGTCAAGAAAAGTTAACAAAGAAAACTATAAGCAACAATTACAGGGAATTGACTGGACCCTTCCACGACTCAACAGTAACTAGAAGAAAAAACCTAGACCAGAAATAAATTAAAGGGCCTCCAGGAAAATATTCTCTAGGTATGCTGCACTTCCCCAAAGATCATGTCATTGCACCGTCTCCATAAACTCCAGCATACTGCATGAGGAAGCGGGGAAAATACCTTGAGACTAATACCAGGGGGTTGTTTCTTCTTGAAGTCTTGAATGGATGTCTGCATGTCCTTAACCGAAGTGAATGACAGTTTTAAACCAGTGTAGAAGCCAAAAAATTGATCAAAAAACTAATAATGAATAAAAGAATATATACATATATATTTAGAGAGGCCGCCCCCTTTTAAGTCCTCCCCTAAAGGGTTTGGATCAGGTCCAAACCCCCCATACCGCCCCCTTTTAAGTCCTTCCCTAAAGGGTTTGGACTGGGTCCAACCCCCCATGGGGATTTTGGTCCCGTTCCAACCCCATATAGGGGTGCTGGTCCGGTTCCAACACCATGAAGGGGTTTTTGGTCCGGTTCCAACCCCATATACAGGTTTTGTCCGGTTCCAACCCCATATAAGGGTTTTTGGTACGGTTCCAACCCCATGAAGGGGTTTTTGGTCCGGTTCCAACCCCATGGAGAGGTTTTGGTCCGATCCAACCCCCTCCATGGAGGTTTGGACCAGACCAAGGTTTATGATGGCTCTTGTGATCAAATGAAGTTTTCTGGGGCTTAATTTGGGTATTTTACCCTAGTTAGCAAGCAAGGAAAAGAACTCCTAATCAAGGATCATCCAAAAAACCATTTCCTCTAATGCATCTTCCCATGCAAATGCATAGCATTGATGAGCAGTGGTAGCTACCAAAACAGCCACCCCAGCAACCACAAAAGCTGCAATAGCAGCACAGCAAGAACAATAGCTGCAACAGCAGCTGAATAACAATAGCTGCAACAGCAGCATAACAAGAACAGCTGCAGCAGCAGAGCCCAATAGCTGCAACAGCAGCCCACAACTGCTGCAACAGCAGCTAGCAAGATTAGCAGCATCAGCAGCAAACATGGTTAGCAGCAGCTAACAGAATTTACAACAGCAACACAACAGCTGCAACAACAGGATTAGCAGTAGCAGTAGCAGCAGCAGCAGCAGCTAACAAGGATTAGGCTGCAACAGCAACACAATGGCAGCAGCAGCAAATCAAAATTAAGTAGCAACAACAAAACCGATCAACAGCAGCAGCAACATTAACACCAAAGCAGCTGCAATGAACCAAGATTAAGCAGCAACAGAAATCAAAGTTGGTAGGAGCAGACAGCAATAAAATGGCCTTTCGTGGCCTCCCTTGGGGTTTGTTGGACCGGATCCACCCCCATATGGGGGGTTTGGACCAGATCCAACCCCCATATGGGTGATTTGGCCCAGGTTCATTTCATATTCCCTATCTGCTGCAGATTAATAGTCCCAAAATGAGGTTTTGGTCCGGGAGAAACTCCTATTTCTTTGGATTTGGTCCGGATCAAGACATGGATTCGTCATTTTGGTCCGGATGGAGGGTGTAACCGCAGACACTCCTTCGGGATTCTATAAATACCCCAGTGGGAAAGGACAGAGACACAGAGTGCACGGACGGTGCTGGTGCTTGGTGCTTGTGTTTCTGAAGGCCCATCTCACTGGGTTTTGTCCCTGTGTGGTGATTGTGTTGTGCTGTGAGGGTATGCTATAAAGAAAAAACCCCTCTTAGCTCAAGTGCATCACCATCCACTATGTGAATTATATAATCTATGTATCTCTTTGGGGAAAAGAGATCATGCCCCCTCGGAATCCTAACGTCATAGGAAGGCCTTTCCAAGTCTTATAACTATGTGAACACCAGGTAAGGGTCGGCCAAATTTGTATAAACCCTAAGACCTAATTGTCTATGAACAAAAGGTCATGCCACTCCTCGGAGAGGGATTATAAGAAATTTTTCTTCTAGGGGACTCCACCCCCCGAAAACCCCCCGCAAAGAGGACTACCCCCTTAACCCCCGCGACCTGATCGGGCAGGTCGATCCCCGACGTTGCTCTGATGGACGCATGAAGCTGGACCCCAACTCATGAGAGCTCGAGAAGGAGAAGTAATCTCCCGAGAGTCTTTGGCCAGCGCGTCTCCGCCAAGGAGGGATTTGAGCCTCATGCCAAGATTTCACAAAAATCCATGTTCAGTCCAAATGTTACGAAAGTATCATTGGTCTGGACAAACTACACAAATACCCCTAGGCTTTCCTAAAACCCTGCTCAAGGGATAATCACAAATAATCCCAGAAAAGGTTCCGAACCTCAAATAAACCCAAGAATTGTCTAAAACTGCAAAAATACCCATAAAGAGTAAAAAATGCAGAAATACCCTCAAAGTGGAAAAATTGCAGAAATATTCCCAATGATGGAAAAATTACATAAATAGTTAAATACCCTGAAGTGAAAAATTGCATAAATACCCCCCAAAAGTGAAAAATTGTAGAAATACCCCCAATAGCAGAAAATTTGCATAACTATCCCCTCCCGAAAGTGAAAAAATTACAGAAATATCTCCGAAAGTGGAAACATTGCAAAAATATCCTTAAAAGTGGGAAAATTGTAGAGATACCCCGAATGGGTCCAAAATTGCAAATATATCCAAAAAAGAGGGTTTGATCTCTATGAGACTCAAATTCAATACTGTTCTGATGGTAGAATTAAGGCCAAATGTAAATCAAATGACCTAACTATATAATCGGGATTTCATGTATTTTGTAAGGATGAATCCAAAGAATGAAATATTTATTTTTCTCCTGTAAATGTGTATCTCTAATGGGTGATCCCTTTGATCAAATCTGTTAAATAAAACCCTCAATATCACAGCTGATATTGTGGAGGTCGAAAAGCGTTTCTTTGACAGTTAATCAAGGGTATTCGGACTTTACCCCGATGTGAATAAACATTGACTACGGTCGATGGGGAAATGTCCCGTATCCGAATCCTAATCATCTTATAAACCTAAATTTGCGGAAATAATAATACACTCGCTACTTAAATAATCATTAATGTGCATTTTCTCCTTCAAAAGAGAGAAATATTTATTTATCTATTTATTTATTTATTTCCGTGAGTTAAACAACCAGTCAGATTTTCAATGACCGACCATATTTTCTGGCTAAGTGGGCACTGGAACAAGAGATGTTCTAGTGTTTCTGGATTCTGGGAGCAGAAAGCACACTGAATGTTACAGTTAGAAGCCCATTTTCTAAAATACACCTTAGTAACAATTCACTGATGGGACAGAAGCCACATAAAAGCCTTTACTGTCGGTGGGGCTCTCAGCTTGCAAATTCTGCCATAGTACTGGGAAGTGCTCTGTGCCCAAGGATGCGCTGATATAAGGATTTGACAGAGCAAAATTATTCTTTCAACTAACAGCATCCCTGGAGAGGACATTGATATGTACAGATTCCAACAGACTTAATAAAGCAACATGCAATTTCAGCATCCTTCAGATTCCGGCAAAGAGTGATCTCCCAGTGTATGATATCATTGTCAATGACATAGAAACCACAAATAAGTTGTCATTTGTAAACCACAACATTAAAGATGTTCAGAGATTTATCCTTTAAATTAAAATCCGCTGCCCACTTTTCCCACCAGAAGAATGTATCTTGACCATTACCGGTCCTGATAATCAAATCCCTTTCAACCCAATATGCTGCCTTGAGAATCCCTTTCCAAATGGGAGAAAGGACAGTCCCATTATCAAGCCAAAGTAATGCTTCATTCGAATCACCTGTTTCCACGAAGAAGTATTAGCAGAACAAAGCTCCCATAACCACTTCCCCAGCAAGGCTGCATTCATAATTTGGAAATTGTTTACTCCTAATCCCCCTTGCTTCAACAAGGCTGTATTCATAATTTGTAAATTTTGACTCCTAATCCCCCTTGCTTCAACAGCCTGCAAACCAAACAGTAACACCTGTATTGCCTTGTTGGACCCCAAACATCTCAGCATTTTTTAATGAGTGTTGCAAATTGAATGCACAAAGGTCTAATAGGTGTACTTACATAAAAATACACAAAAGAGCTAGCATAGGTAAGAGAGTGCAGCCAGCTGAGACAATATGTCAAACAGCCTTCATATCCATGTTCGTGAATATGTGTGGCTAATGAAAGCATGAAGGGACATGCTTCCCTTGCATTCCAGCAAGGCAAAACAACAGTGGCCATGCCCTCCTTTTCAAAGACATGCAGTAGCAAATAACATAAAAAGGGAGGGGCAGCAGTATGCTTAACTGCGCCAGCAAAGAAGATAACAGCAGCGGTCTCACAACTCCAACACCAATAAACAACAGAGGCAGAGCAACCTCTCACGACAGTACTGACCAACAGCAGAGAAAAGGGTGCGGAGTAAGAGAAGGGGGAGAGAAGAACAAAAAATATATATAATAAAGGGCAGCATAGTCCTCACCGTCCTCTCTACTTGATGCCTAAGCGAAGGGGAAGCAGAGCAAAGGGAAACCCAGGGTTGCAGCAGCAGTGCACCTCTTCCTTGCGCCAAGGAAAAAAATGAGAACAAGAACAAGAGCCGCAGCCCCTTGTTCTTCTCTTGTGTGGGAGGAGAGAAGAAAGAGAGGAAGTGCAGTGCTCCCAAGAGACAACAAGGGTCTTTGATGGACTCTTATTTTGACTCAAACAAAAAAAAACAGAGAAAAGAAGAGAGACAAAAGAAAAAGAAAATATATATACATGCTCCCTCTCCCCCCAGTGGGGTGAAGACCCCATGGGGTCCACTCCATCCACCCTCACCAGGAGGGCCCCCACGCAATGGAGGTGGGGGGAGCACCCGCGGGGTAATCCCCACCTCCACCAGGTGGGGGTCCACCCAGTGGGAGTCTAGTGGTCCCCAACTCCCACCAGGTGGACACCCATCCATTGGAGGTGGGAGGATACCTCGCGGGTCCATCCCCACCCCACCAAGTAAAGTATTTTTTTAAAAAAAAAGGAGGAAAACGAGAAGGAAACCAAATAAAAAAATTGTTTGACCCCCCACTGGGCAGGGGCATGTCTGCAAAAAAAATGCAAGAGAAATATATCTGACCCCCTATACTCCCATTGGGCAGGGGTATATTTGCAAAAAAGAAGCAGACAAAGTCTAACCCGAGGCAAGGATATATTTGCAAAATAGAAAAATGATAATATACATACATGTTTGATCCCCACTGGGCGGGGGCATATCCACAAATAAGAGTAAGAGAGAGAGAGAGAGAAGGGGTGCCCCTTTTCTCTCCCAAACCCCCAATGGGTGGGGTTTTGAAATTCCCGTCTCTGACTGGTAACTTCCACCCAATGGGGGTAGGGCCCAGGCGACCTATAAATAGGACCCCCGGGTTGGAGAAAGGGACAACAGAGATTCTCTCGGGAAGAGAGGCAAAAGCATAGGTGCATCCCCCCCTCCCTCCTCTTCCTTGGGCCATCGACCACTGTTCTTTTTATCCAGGGCATGGTGGACTTAATTACCAATTATGCCACCGATCCCAAGGTAGACTTAATTACTAATTATGCCATCAAATCCCAAGGTGGACTTAATTATTAATTATGTCATTGCATCCCCAAGGTAGACTTAATTACTTTTTTTTTGAAAGTGGATAATACCACTAGTTGTATTAAAATAAAAAAAAGATGTGCAAGTGTAGTCAGTAAGTTCCTAAACAATCCCCATACATCAAGAGGGCCTACACCAAGACAGTGTGGCCATCACCCCTCCCCCACCAAAACAAAAAGGGAAGAGTTGTGAGCATTCACATTATAAAAAAGTCTCCCCTATTCACACACACTCACAAATAAAGGAAGCTAGACTCTCCGCCGCTCTAGCTTCACCTCTGAAAATTCTATGGTTTCTTTCACCCCATATGGCCCACAAAGTAATATGAAGATGATGCACCAAGTGCGCCGGCCTCTCTTTAAGCTCCATCTTCTACCCCAACTCTCTAACAAAGTGTGCACATTGTTTGGAAGGCTGATAGTGTCCCGTGCCTGGCTTGCACACACCCCAAATGTCCTGAGTGAAGGAACATCCTACAAAGACTTAATTACTAATTATGCCACTGCACCCCCATGGTAGACTTAATTACTAATTATGCCATAGCATCTCCATGATGGACTTAATTACTAAATATTCCACCAGAAGCCCTGGTCCATGTTAATTACTAACATGCCATTGGTCTGGTTAATTACTAAATATGTCATTTTGGCATAATGAGCAATGGAATTAAAAAACAAATAATGTGTGATATTAACCAATCAATAATGTTCCATTTTTTTTGAAAGTGGGCAATACCACTGATTATATAAAAGAAAATGAAGTGTACAAGTGCAAGAAAGCTCCCAAAAAGAGACCCAATACAAAACACACCAAAGCAGTGTGGGACTAATTACACTCTCAACAAAGCAAAAAGAGCAGAGTTAATGGCGTTCACATTACAAGACAATTCTGTCCATTCCCTCACTCGAGTACAAATGAAAGAAACAACAGATTCTTCCACTCTAACCTCCCTTCTAAAAATTATGTTGTTCCTTTCACCCCAAAGGGACCAAAAAATGGCATGCAAAATAAGCCACCAAACAACACGATCACCTCTGATGGGCTAACTCCTACCCCACGACCTGATAAAGAACCGAATCTCCGGGTGATGGTCACAGACACATCGAGCTCTGGAAGCCAACCCCTCCCACACAGTCTGTGCGTACTGACAACCAAAAAAAAGGTCGTCCACTAACTTGTCTTCTAGGCCACATAAACAACAGGAGGGTTGGATGTCCGGAAGGAAGTGCCAGAGCCTGTCTCTAGTGAGAAGCCTCCCATGGGAGATCCTCCAAATGAGAACCTTCACCTTCAAAAGACTCTTCAGTCTCCAAATGTATGAACAGTAGTCGTGACGCAGGCTGCCATCTGAGATAATGATGTACGCGGACCTCACCGAGAAGATCCCCTCCCTGTCCCACCTCCACGACCACGCATCCTCCCGGAGGGGGCGAGGGGTGAGGTCCAGGAGGAAAGTAAGGAGGTCATGAAACCGCTCCAACTCGGCACACGAGAGGCCCCTCCTGAAAGTCAACGCCCAGGTATCCTCTGAAAGGTGGGGGTTGACAGCACTGCCGACCGTCCCAAGAGGGTCTACTGAGATCGCGACAGACTAGGAAAAGAGTCCTCTAAAGTGAAATCACCGCATCATCTGTCCTTCCAGACTAGGCACTGGTTGCCTTTACCTGAATAGACCCGGACCCCGGAGGCGAGGAAGTCCCTGCATGAGAAGATGTCGCGCCAAATAGGAGACATTTGGGCGGAAGGTGAAAAATTCAGGTCCCAAACTCTCCTCCTCCAAAAGTATCTAAGCCTAATGAACTGCGCCCAAAGACCCTCATCTCTTGCGCCCAGCCTCCAAATCCACTTAAAAGAGCCATATTGAACTCCCCCACATTCTTGATGCAAATACCCCCTTGCTCCTTAGAAGTAGCCACCATCCCCCACGCAATGTCATGTCAACCCCTACACCTCTCACCACTGCTGTGTCAAAAAAACCTGCCCTGAATAGATTTGATTTTCTTCAACACCGTCTTAGGAATGTGAACCACCGAGAGACAGTAGATAAATGAACTATCCAACACCGACCTGCACAGGACTAGACTACCCCCAAAAGATAGGAGCCTCGCCTTCCAACCCGCCAACCTGACCTCGTACCTCTAAATAACAAGAATCCAATCCACACACCTGAGAGCACTTGGGGTAAGGGGGGGAGTCCCAGGTAGGAAATAGGGAAAGTCCCTATCTGACAGCCCCGGATGCAAGCAGGCCTGAAAAGTAGTCTGTCATCCATATTAACCCCAACCGCCACACTCTTGCTGAAATTCAGCTTCAAGCCCGTAGTGTCCTCCAGCAGCTCCAGCAAAACCCTCGCCATGCATCTACCTCTCATCCTCTACCAGGAGAAGTATGGTATCATCGGCATACTGTAAATGACTAATCGAAAGATGACCTCTCCCAACTTGAAAACCTCTGATCAAACTAGTAGCCTCTGCTCTCTGTCAAACCCTACTCAGAACATGGCTACCAACACAAAAAGGAGGGGAGACATAAGATATTCCCGCCTAAGGCCCCTGCCACTGCGAAAGAGGCACGATGGCTTTCCATTAATAAGAACCGCAAAAGATGCAAAAGAAATGCAAGCCCTAACGCACTGGATCCATGTGTCCCCAAAACCCATACACTCCAGCACATCAAAAAGGCACAACCAACTGACCATATCATAGGTCTTTTCAAAATCCAACTTCAAGACCACCCCTCTCTCCTCTGCACCTTCATAGCATACAAATATTCATGGGCCACCAAAAAGTTATCTTGAATATGTCGACCCCTAATAAAAGCTCCGTGAAAATCGCTAACCACCTTGTCCATGACACCTTCTAATCTCCCTGCCATCAATTTAGTGAAGATCTAGTAGATACCATTCAACAAACTAATAGGCCTAAAGTCGCTGAAAACATGTGCCCCCTGTTTACTGGGAATGAGAACAATGAGGGTTTTATTAATGCCCCCCAAATGTGCTCTTCCCTCCTAGAATTCTGCAATTGCAGCCAACAGATCCGCTTTAATAATAGCCCAACAATGCTGAAAGAACACCAAGGGAAGCCACCTGGCTCGGGAGCTATATGTCCTGCAAGTGAAAAAACTATCTGTCTGACCTCCTCCTCAGTGAAGGACTGCGAGATAGCCAATCACTCAACTTGCCACAGCCGTGGAAGAAGTCCAATTGCAATTCTCGGTCTGAAATGATGCTCCTCAGTAAAGAGTTTGGAGTAATAATCTCTCGCCAGATCTCTGATCTGCTCCTCAAAAGAGATGAAGAGGTCACTGTTGAACCCTGAAAAGTTCATGGATGAATTGCTGACAAAATTACAGTGCATTTCAGAAATGAAGAAAATTATGTTTTCATTAAAACATAACTCAGTGGTACAAAACTATGTGCACCCACTCTACGAGTTATTAAAGATCCGGACTGTGAAGTCTTTTTAGAGCCCGGATATACAACACAAGCCCATGAGGTCTTTCCAATTGAAATTCCACGCTAACTCGAGCCGTTGGCTCTATTTATGACAAGTGGGAATTTTACCGAACACCTCACGGGCAGCATGCAAATACATGCCCGTGGGTTCAAGTCCATACAAGAATGAATATTTTAGGGGTCCATCGGTTTCCCCACGAAGTTTAATCAAAGTTCTAAATCAACCTCAAGTCAATCTGGCAGCAAGACGGCGTCCGGAGAATTCTCAAACACAAAAAACGAACAAGTCTCCACGTGGTATCCCTGCACAAGAAGTCAAAAAAGACAGAGTTAGTCAAGTCCACACCTCTTTTTATATATATAGGGAATTGACGAATATTCAAAAAAGGGGGGGGGTCTCTTTCCCTCTCTTTTCTCCATGCGCAAGGGGGAACTCCCCCCGGCTCCATGTACAAGCGGAGGAAACCCCCCGGGTCCGACCGCGACCGGGGGAGAGGCCCCCCGGCCTCCTTCCAGCCGACGCCACCGGGGGGGAGGCCCCCGGCCTCCTCCGCCTCCGCAGCCACCGGGGGAGCCCCCCCAGGGGGCCTCCTGCTGCTGACGCGACCTGGGGAGCCCCCCAGGCTCCCTGCGCACCGGGGGGGAGGCCCCCGGCCTCCTGCTGCCGACCGCAACTGGGGGAAGCCCCCCCGGTTCCATCTGCCACCAGGGGGGCCCCCGGCCTTCTGCTGCCGCCACGACCGGGGGGGGGGGGGGGAGCCCCCCGGTTCCCTGTACCACCGGGAGGAAGCCCCCCGGTTCTATCCACCACCGGGGGAGCCCCCCCCCCCCCCCCCGTGGCCTCCGCTGCCACCTGCCACCACGACTGGGGGGGAGCCCCCCCGGTTCCGTGGCCACCGGGGGAAGCCCCCCGGGGGCCTCTGTTGCCGCCGCGAACGGGGGAGCCCCCCGGGCCCACTGCGCCACCGGGGGGACTTCCCCCGCCCCCTCTGTTGTCGTCCGCAACCAGGGGAACCCCCCCGGTTCCGTCCGCTACCGGGGGGACTCCCCCCCCCCCGCCTCCGTCCGCACTGGGGGGACTCCCCCCCTTCCTCTGCTGTCAACCGCGACCGGGGCAACCCCCCCGGTTCCATCCGCCACCGGGGGACTCCCCCCCTTTCTCCTGCGAAAGTGGCTTTGCCACCGGGGGAACACAAAAAAAAATAGAAGGAAAGGAAGAAGAAAGACGGGGAAGATGAAAGGATGGGAGTTACCTTCTCCAAACCTCCGGGAGAGCTCCACCAAGCTTTCTTCCTTCCCCTATGTAAACCCAAGACCTCTCCACAAGAGAAGAGAACTTTTTTTTTGGAGAGAACTCTTTCTACCAGAGAGAGCTTTTAGCTTGGAGAGGACTCTTTCCACCAAAGAGGAAGCTACGCAAGAAGGCTTGGAGAAAAGAAGAAAAAAAAAAGATAAAGAGAAGAAGGTGAAACAAGATGGTCCATTTCTCTTTATAGAAGATTTGTTTGAAAGTCTTTGTAAAGCAACCCTCCCATGGAGGATCATATATGTAAAATCATTCCCTTCCATGAGGGGAGATTATGTTGATTGAAAGAATACTTGAACTTCAGGTTGATTTAACATATTCTGGAAAGTGTATAATACCGTCCGTTGTTCAAAACAAATTGGAAAAATAGTGTCAATAGGACAGAAAATTGTAAATATACCCCTGGTGGACAGAAAATTACAAACATACCCCATGTGGGCAGAAAATTACAGAAATACCCGGTGGGCAGAAAATTACAAACATACCCCCGGTGGATAGAAAATTGTAAATATACCCCCGGTGGGCAGAAAATTGTAGAAATACCCCCGGTGGGCAGAAAATTGTAAATATACCCCGGTGGGCAGAAAATTACAAACATACCCCCGGTGGGCAGAAAATTACAAACATACCCACGGTGAGCAGAAAATTGTAAATATATCCCCGGTGGGAAGAAAATTGTAGAAATACCCTCGGTGGGCAGAAAATTGCAAAAATACCCCCCCGGTGGGCAGAAAATTACAAATATACCCCCGGTGGGCAGAAAATTATAAGCATACCCCCGGTGGGCAGAAAATTGCAAATATACCCCCGGTGGACAGAAAATTGCAAATATACCCTCGAAAAGCGAAAAATTGTAAATATACCCCCATGAAAAGGGAAAATTGAAAACAAACCCCCGAAAGAAAGAAAATTGTAAATGCAAGATCGCAATACACCAAAGGGTTGCGAATGCCACCCATTTAAAAAAATGCACGACGATCCCTCGAGGGCAGACCCGAGATAGTAGAGCCGACATGACGGTCAACAAATTTTGACAGTTAATCAAAGGTGTTCGGACTTGTACCGATATAAATTAACGCCGACTCCGGTCGGTGGGGAAAGGTCCCGTACACGAACCCTAAATCGTCTGATAATTCCTAAAAAACGCAAAATTCATAGAATATGCCAAAAAAACTAAAACAACGCCATGTGCTTGTTCGGCATTTTCCACGTCATATTTTTCCGCGTGCAAACAGACTGGCACGCCCGATGGGACTTTTCCCGCATTTCTTCTTTCTGCCAAAGATTGTTATACTTAGTAAAGACTCTGATCTCCCCTCTCTGCCCCCTTTCAGGAGAGAGCCAGGAGAGGATTTCAGCATCGAGCGTGCATTCTCTTCAGTAAACTCTTCCGTGAAAAATGGCGGCCGTAACATATGAACCTCTTGTCGTCGCCAACCACACCCGGTACGGCTACCTGGCAACCCCAATCGCATTTGGGGACTTTCCAGCTGTTGTGGGGTCTCCCTTTTTCCTAGAGGTGGTCCCCTCTCCCCAATAGGTTCCTGCATCGCCAGTTACCTCCACCGGCATCAGGGGCAACCAGTCATGCTGCCTCTCGAGCCGAGTCTTTTCGGTTCATGCTGTTTCTTCCTATGTTGTCCCCGCGAAATGGGGGCAACGAAGGAGCCGTCAAAGCCGCATGCCTTCAGCAAAACTCTCCAGGTCGGGTAAGACCGTCCTGGTTGGAGGGGTCCACGTCCGACTAGACGAAACTGGGCCAAGCCTGCCTCGGGATAATCATGTCCCGGCCATATCAACTTCCAACCGCTTCGCCCTCCTTCGCCGAGTGCAGGAGGACAAGCCAGAATTCAAAGAGAAGTCCAATTCTAAACTTGGGAGCAGCAAAGTTCAACAACGCTCCCAGAAGATGAAGAAGATTTCGGTCACCAAGCCGAAGGCCCACCAAATCAAACGAGCCAGGGCTAGTCAGCCCGACCAAGCTCAAACCTTCCACCAAAAGCATGGTCAAGCTACCCAGCAGGTTGACCCCTCACCCCTCCAAGGGAAGAAGAGAAAAGGGGTCTACCGAAAATTTGACCGCGCTCCCCGAAGCTCGGAGCCCTGTCAACCCGAGACACCCATTCGTGGTCAAACACCACTTAATCGGGTTTCGGTCTTTGATAGACTGGCAAAAGCTCCATCACCACGGCCGTCAGTCTTTGACAGATTGGGGGCATTCTCCCGCACGGGGCTTCAACCCCCGAAGAAGCGGAGAACAGTTCGAGTCTCAGACACTGAAGATAGCATGAAGGTATATACTTGCTACACCTCCGGCAGAGAAGCCACGGGTCCCGCCGACAATCCAGCCAATGAACCTCCCCGGTCAGATGACCCGAACCTGGCTGCCGGCGCGGTGTACCGTAATACCAGGAATGCCGCAAGGAGGAACCTTCAAACCCAATACAGTGACCATCCAGGGACCTCCAGCCAGGGACAGCACCAGGAGCAGAATCCTGACCAGCCCCGAAATCAGGAGGTCAACTTCGTCCAAGAAGAAAATGACCCCAACGAAGTTAGGAGCGCCCATGGAGAAGCGGGAGCCCAACCCCACGGTGGTTCTGCCAACCTAGTTTTTGAGCCACCGACAAGGGCGGCATTTCAAACTATGTCCGACGATGCTAAATTCGAGACTATGCAGCGTTGGCATATAGAAATGACTAATCTCATGCTGGAATGAGACGCCAGATGAATTTAACTGCCCCAAGGCCGATAACACCAACTCATGATCAAGGCCTTCAGCGAGAGCAGTCGGGTAATCCCGTTATTGTCGAGCGACAAGTGGGAGCCCCCTACCAGGCAGCCATTGAAGCAGGTGTTGAACTGCCTCGAGCTACGCCCAATGCTCAGTCTTCTCGGGCCCTACCGGTGGAGGACGTCATTGCCCAACGACGGCTTATTGAGAAAATTGTCGAAGATAAGTTTGACCAGCGGGGCGAGGGGGTAGCCACTGTTGATTTATACAGTGTGTCGTATCCTCTGCACCACCAATTTAAGAAGTTACCGCCGGACTGCCCAAAGGCGCCTAAGTTCCAGAAGTTTAATGGATTGGGATCTCCCCACGAACATTTGGCCTACTATATAACGGCCATGGGCGAGTTGGCACTTGAGGAGTCTCACCTCCTCCGCTACTTTGCGACCTCTCTTACAGGCAGCGCCTTCCAATGGTATTCAAGGCTGAAGCCCAATCTGTCGCTGACTGGGCCGATCTTCAAAAGAAGTTTATCGATCGCTTTCAGACAGTAGAAAGAAAGGTCTCTCTTACAGAATTATGTTCGCTTAAACAAAAGAGGGGCGAAGCCGCACTTGACTTCATCAAGCGCTGGAGGGATTTTAGCATGAGATGCGACAACCCTCCTTCTCAAGAGGATGCAATAACCATATGCCGAAGAGGCCTATCGGCAGAAGTCAGTGAGAAGCTCCTAGGCGCAAGCATCAAGGGGTTTGACCAGCTAAATTCAGCCGTTGCAGAAATAGAAATGTTCTTTGCAGAGAACCCAACTTTCACAGCCTCCAAAGGGAAACCTTCCAAGGAGCGGGGTGTTGTAGGGAAGGAGACGAAAGAGGCAAATGCCGTTGATTTCTCTCCCACCAATGGGTCGGATGAACCTACGACCCCAAAAGAGTGGCAAAAAGCCCGAAGGAAAAGCGTCTGCAAGGTTGTCGGAGCGTATGAAGACTCCTATTCCTTTAAAAAGGAGCACACCAAGAGGCTCTTTAACCTTTGCCTCAAGAATAAGCTCATATCCCTTCCAGAGCCAAAAAAGCCCGAGGATGCCAACAAAACTGACCATCCCAATTATTGCGTATATCCTCGTATATTGGGCCATACTGTTGAAAATTGCTACGTCTTAAAAGACGAGGCAGAAAAGATGATCCAAAGTCAACTCATTACAATGAAGAATGGTTTGGTGGATCCTCCCGAACCCCATCCATGGGACCGGCCGACACGTTCAGCCAATGTAATTAACCATTCAAATGAGGGGACCTTCAGGGCTGCAGCATTTATTTTCCCTCACCCAGAAGCATCAGAGGCCGGTCCCAGCCAAGCAAGACCCACGTTGTGGTATCCAGGTTGGAGGCCGTCCCATCAATGCTCCTTCCCCAAGGAGAATACTAAGGAGATATTTGATCGCCTACTTGAAGATGGGCAAGTCTTGGTGCATGACTCGCCGCCAAGATACACCGAGGTCGAAAAAAGGCATCCCCGATATTGCAAGTATCATGCTACAATGTCCCACCCCACCGGGAAGTGTAAAGAGGTACAGGACCTCATTGAAGTTCTCATCCAAAGGGGAGAGATTGATATCCATGGGGAAAGCATGTCGCTAAAACGTCTGCGGGAAGCTGTCAAGCAGACCCTAAGCCAACCTTCAGGCGTAGATAGCCCGCCTCCATCTCCTACCCGGGAAAAATCCAATTTGTCTATAAATGTAATTCACAAAATCTCGGGAGAGAGCCAGGTGAGGTCGACGCTAAATGGGCTTCAACCACCCCTCCCTGACAGGTCTCACGAAGCAGCACAAAGGGGTATGCCCCTTCTTATGTCTGAATGTTTTGCCATCCAGAAGGCAGTCAAGAAAATCAAAAGGGAAGTCCGTCGCCTGCGGCGCAACCAGCAAAATTTACTCCACCTTATGGAACGAATTGAAGAGCGGCTGCCGACGCAAGCTCCGGCCCCCGCACCGCGGCCTTCGGCCTCAGTCTCTACCCACAACTCGGAAAATATGGTAGAGCCTCGGAGGCTTCAGAGGACTGGAGGATGGTTGTCCGATAATGCAACAGATTCCCCCATCAATCGGGCTCCTCGGAGGCTATACTCTTTCCCTCGACATAGAACACTGAAGATATTCCATATGTGTCGTAGAGAAGGGCTGATACAGCTCCCCGCATCTGGCAATGACCCTGGCACTCCCGTGGTATATCGGCACCTCTACTGCCTTTACCATCGTGCTGTGGGTCATGTCATTTATGATTGCTCTGTCATAAAAGACATCGCTGAGGACCTCATTTCCCGTCAAGGCATAAATATAGACAATCCCCCCCAAAGAGCCGTACGACCTTTTCAGCAAGGCCCATCGATTTTCTCAGTTAATGTCATACATGCATCAACTCCCCGCACCCCAACTAGGCCCAAGAAGCCAGAGGCCGGCCCCAGTTCAAGCCAAGCAGCTCAAGGGAATCCCGAGTGGCACCCGTGGCAGGACCTAGAATCTTTACCCTTCCGAAAGGAGGAAACTCGAAAATTACTCGAAATCCTCTTTGGGAGGGAGGAAGTATTAGTGCGGGACCCATCCTATGTAGTCTGAGGCGTGAGGCGCCCGAGGCGACCAGGGGGGCGCCTCATGCCTCAAACGCCTAGGCGATGGCCTAGGCGTTTGAGGCGTTTGAGGCGAGATAGAGAGAGAATGAGATAAAAAATAAATTATATGTCTAAATATCACAAAAATACCTATATAAAGTCAATAAATTTCCTAAATTCATTCAATCCTATGATTCAAATCATTATGACTCACTAAATTCACATAGAATTTAACAAACTATTGTCAAAAATCAAATTATGTGTGTCTATGTGAGACAGAGAGAGAATGAGACAAACTGTGGTCAGAGCGAGGCGAGGCGAGGCGACCTGGGGGCGCCTCACCTTTGAGGCGCGCCTAGGCGAGCGCCTAGGCGCGCCTTAGACTACCTAGGACCCATCACGAGACCATTCCAAAAGTCTCCAAAGTCAACGTCAGGCTTCATCTGCTTCAGCCCCCAATGTCAGGGAGCGGGCATTCCCAGAAATAGCCCGAGAATCTTCTCATTCACAAAGGGCAGCCTTTGCACCAAAAGGGAAGCCTCGGCAAGAACAGCTCGAGACAAGCATCGAGCACACTCTGGAAAGGAAACGTCTAGATGAAAATTTCGAGGTTGCTATACAATCAAGTCAACAAGGTCAGACCTCTTTGGCGAGTCCCAAAGTGCCTGTTAAGCAACCCTCGAATAACCATCCCCGGCAAAGAAGTCACAAGGCTTCAAGCGAAAAGGGGAAGGTCAAGTCAGAATCCCCTATGAAGAGGTCTGAGGCAAAGCAGGGGTCACCACCTGAAGAACCTTCTATGACAGTTTTACCTCAAACCTCTGACCTTATTGTAGCAGAATTCCAAGAGCTCCCACCTGAAATAGTCAATCAGGCAATCAGTGCTACGTTTCTGGAGACTCCAGGGGAGCACCCCTGGACCAGGGTAGCCTCGAAAAAGTACAATCGCCCTGCACCGGTAAAAAAAAAAAGGACGGTCTTCACAGCTCCAAAGCCGAGGGCATTCCCCGACCGGCGGCAAAAATGAACACTCCCTCTCCCGCTGAGATAGCACAAGCAAAGAAGCGGGAGAAGAACAAGAGGAAGAGTTTGAAGAGAAAGCTAAAGCGACAGGCCGAGCAGGCCGCCACTATGGAAAACCCTGGCAAATTAACTCCCCTACAAAAGCTACAGAAGTTAATTGATCAGCTCGAGGAGTATGTCCCTTCCACGCCCACCAGGGTTGTTCCTCTTGATAAATATATTCCATGGGAAGAGATGGAACGGAAAACTCGGCTGAAGAGCTGGCTCCAACAAATGTACAAACGAGCACAAGAGGGAGAGAAGTTCCCTGTCCTCGAGGAACCTTCCTTCTTCTATAAGGACGAAGAGCTCACCATAGGAAAGCTAGAAACTATGCTAAAAAGCTTTTCATGCAACATGGTGTCCATTCCTCCTCCCGAAAGTCTATATGGCCCAAGCGGGAGTAATAACACGGCTCCCCCCCCCCCCGAGGATAGAATCACCATGGCGACTTATCGCCGCCGCAATGCGGAACTCCGAAATCGGGGGCGTGGAGGAGATCGTCGCCGCGGGCGAGGACGGCATTCAGCATCTCCTAACAATAGAAACACCAGCTCAGCACATCCTCGAAATGTCATTATCTTCAGAGGTGAAGACTCGGGACCTATTCCCGAAGTTCAGATTCGGGCAGATACCTTCCCCTTTGATCTATCAGATGAAGAGGGTGGGGGAGCAGACCCGGCACCGCAACCAAATTTAGCTGACCCTTCTCAACCAGGTCCCTCTGGTAAGGACAATGAGGAGCTGCCTCTTCCTGAAGAAGATTCCCTGGCTCCACTCTTTCAAGAAGGCCTCAATGATCAAAGGGAGCCTGAACCAAGCAAGAAGCCCGTCTGTCAACCTAAACCTCTGTTGGAGGTGATCCCTCCGCTAGATCAGGCTCGTGCGCGGGCCGATCGCAAGATCATTCAGCATATGAAGCGGTTCCCAACGAATGTCACCATATGGGAAGCAATTGCTTGGAGTAAAGAGCTCAGGGAAGCCCTCGTAAAGATACTCCAAGAACCAGAGGTTTACGAAGCCCATGTAACCGAGCTTCAGGCCCAAGCATATGAAGCCCTAGCAGCAACGGTCACCTTTATAGAGAAAGACATGTTGTTGCCTTCTCCTTGTCACAATCGGCCTCTATACATGCAAGGAAAGATAAACGGTCATAAACTGAACCGGATTCTGGTAGATCCCGGGACGTCTGTCAACATAATGCTCTTGAAGACTTTCAAGTCTTTATTTCTCATACCCTATTTACAAAGGGTTCATGATGTCAACATTTCGAGATTTAACCAAGATTCGGAAGATGCATTGGGTAAGGCAGAGGTGGAGGTGACCATGGACAGTTTTGTCACTAAGGCCACATTCTACATCATTAATGCAAACACGTCCTACAAAGCTCTGCTGGGGAGACCTTGGTTACATGAAAATTGGGTCGTCCCTTCTACCCTTCATCAGTGCATCAAATATGCAAAAGGCGGAGAGCAACATACAGTCTTTGCTGACCGGGCTCCCTTTCGACCAAATGAATGTAATCTGACTGATGCTCAGCTATATTTCGGGGAGCCCACTATTAATCCTCATCCCGGGATTAAGGTCAAAGAAAAGCAAAAGGCACCCCTGGAAGAAGAAGATGGACAAGAAGAAGAGCTCTTCACAGTTAATGAAGATCTTGCTAAACTACACCGGCTGCACATGCAAGCTGATGCTCCTAACGCCAAACCGGCTCGGCTGGAAAGAAGGGAGGTCAACTTTGAAGCTAATCTCATTAGTCAGTCTATCGACAAAAGCATCTCTTTGCCGTCAGCATGCATACAGCTCCCCTTCTTAAGAAGGGAGCATAAAGTTGAACAGTTGAAAACATTTATTGTTACTTATCAAAGGAAAGGGAAAAGAAAGAATGCTGAAGTCACTAGGCCGATTGTCTTTTACAAAGGAGACCTGGTCCCTCAGGACCCTGTGGAAGATGATCATGATTGGGGAAACTGGGGTAAGGGACCCCAACATACTCTCAAAACTGTTCAGGACATGGGCGACATGCCCAAACATATCAAAGAAATGTGTCAGAAGCAGCATATTCCTCAAATTCAAGAAGCTTCCCGCATGCCTATTTCCAACAATTGTGGCATCCTTCACAAGTCAGAGGGCAACCCCCTTTCTCCAAGAAAGATAGGAGAGGATTGGGCTATGACCCCGAGACTGAATTCAAGGTACACTATGCTGTCAATACTATAGGGCTGATGCCTTCTCCTAGCAATGCTAGCCTCGGCCCGAAGGATGATGCTTGCATCGCTGAACATCAAGGCGACCTCCTTCGTCAATCTCATGTTGACCGGAGGGCTCCTTGCCCCGCTAGTCCTAGTCACCAGGAAGAGCCTATCATACCGCTGCCCATTCCCCCTGGGTTGCGAGATGCTCAACAGGCGGCCCTGTGCCAATTGGCTGGGCTCGGCTTAGAAAGTTCTGAGCAAATTATTGCAGGTCCTCCGTCAGATAACCTGCAGGAAGTGTTAACCACCAGATTAGCAGGATTGGAACAAGAAAATCAAGCATTGAAATCGCTTGTACAAGAACTTTTCCGAGAACGAGACGCCATGCTTAAGCATCTCGTCTCGTCACCTAATTGTCAAACCGGTTACCGGGCTCAAATCAATGTCAACCCCCCAATGGGTTTCACTGAAACATCAACCGGCCAAGGCAAATCTGTAAAGGCTCGTTACCCCCCTGTTAAGGAGGTAACCAGTATGCCACTCTTTTCCGTGGATGCCTACCTTCAGAGGAAGACTGGTGTAAGTCAACATCACAAAGGTGTTCAGAACAAGTCTCCTGATATGACCCTGGCACAGCGAATGGAAACACCATTCTTTTATCAACCTTCTTTAAGCACCCCTCCTCAGCTTCCTTCAATTTCTGGGTTGTTTGCCTGAAGATGTTGCTGCACTAATACCACCAGCGGGCATAATAAATATCAACCTGTCCCACTCGCTCGCCCGTGGGAAAAGAAATGCCCGGCTCCGGCCCCGGCCGGGTGAAGTGAAGCCACTAGCTGGCGGCTACAAGATGTCTATCCTGTCCTATGTGCAGTCGTGCCCCCAAAGGGAAGTCAGCATTCGGGGGTACCCCCTGATCATAGCCAAAATTCCGCCCGAAGCGGTGAGGATAATAGGGCTCAAGGAAAGTGCTCGTACCCTTCCGTAACACGAGTACCCCAGGGCGCGTACAATATAGCCACTCATCATAAAAAGCTCTGCTCGGGCTAGAACAATGAGGAAGATGATAAGTAACACCATCAGGCCCCTCAGTGCTGAAAGGGCGGTATCCCCGCGTCACACAAGCGAAATCCCTACCCTGCTGACCCTGGGTAGGCAAAAAGGACAAAGCCCTCCGTGCTCCTGTCAACTGCTCAAAGGGACTCTGATCCGGCCGATTGCGGAACCGGAATATCAAGGGCGCTGCAGGGTTCTCCACCCTCACACTCTGACACAAACCAGAAAGCAGTAGACCCGCCCATGCACTCAAGCAATGCGTCGCCAACCGAACACTGCGATCTCGTGGCGAGCTAGAAGCTGTCAAACTGCCCAAGCCATGATAAATATTGGCCAGGGCCGCAGCAGCAAGGGCGAGCCTCCGGCCATCAACGAGCAGGCAAGCCGGATATATCAGTTCGGGGCACACAATGCTCTCCTCTCCATAAGGTACTACAAAAGTGGCTAGCCAGTAAACAAGATAAGCAGCCAAGTAGGTCTTGACCGGAAGCTTCCGGGGATTCCACCCCTTATTTTGTGGTGCATACAGATACCGCCTATTCTCAGGCAAGTCAAGCAAAGCTGATGATACTGGTCAAGTGGCTTATCATCCTCAACAAAGCTATCCTGAAAACAGAATGGACCATTATAAAAGAACCTGATCCAAGCACTGAGGCTGACCCTCACTGTACTGGTGGAAGCGGAAGGGGTCTTCCCCTTTCCAACTCGGGCAAGGTCTCTCCAGACCTTCATCAAATAACGAAAGCCAAGAGGTAATCCGTAGGAGCCAGCTCCAGTGGTGTAAGATCTGTGCAGGTCATTAAGGCAGACCTCCTCATACATATGGCCAGAAATGGGAAGGCCCGAAATCCGGTGAAAACTCCACAAGTCCAGGGATGTCTCACCCTCTGCCGTAGCAAAAGTATTGAACCGCCGATTAAATCTCTCGGCCAATCCCTGAAGAAGTCCAGTGTAGCAGGGATACCGATAAAGCGCAGCGGTCACAGCATGGCGGATACCCACATCCTCCAGAATATCATGATAGTGATGGATGACACCCATCAGCCACTCAGAAGCCCCCAAGTGAAACCTGTGGGAAGCCGTCACGGACCATCGCCCATACCAGCTAGGTGCAGAGCCGCCCATGATGCGATCCAGAAAATACAAACTGTCATAATCCTCGGTCGCAAACTGAGTGCCTGAAGGTAACAAGAAAAACCCGGAAGAGGGAGGTCCCGTCTTATGCTGCCCAAATAACTCCCATATGGCAGGGATCACTGAACAAGATCTGCTGTGGCCATAATCTTCTGCCTCGAAAAATCCCAGCTGAGAGGCTCCCGGAAGACGAACATGTGAGGAATATCCCAATGGGAAACTAGGGTGCGAGTAAGTGCAAGTCCCCATCATACTGTCTCGCCCTGCCAGAATAGCCCTCTCAAGCAATACCCTCTCGGCAAAAACAGTCGAGTCCTCCGCATCAAGATACTCAGGTACATAATACCGAATAAAGGTGAACAAGTGTACATCAAGAGGGAAATGCCGCGGATAACCCTTCGGCCGCTGATAAGCATAGAAGCCTCTCTCCCAAGTAATCAATGATCGGTCAACTTCTCCACCTACGTGGAGTCTTCAGAAAGAGGGCCTCTTGCAACCACATCAAAGCCCCGAGGAAGCAAAAACATGTTCTCCTTTGTAACATGAGGAGGCGCTAACACAAGCATTAATTGATTTGACAAGCAGGAGGACTTATCTCTCTCCCCACCGCGGCTGGCACCCTTCCGGGGACACATATCTCTCACACGGGACATCCTCAAAGCCTGCCCAAGACAAAAGAGAACAAATCAATTTATTATGACAAGTGACACATTCTATGAAGAATTGCAAAGCCATGTGAAATAAAGCATGTCGTTATGGCCACGCAAGCAGAAAGGGGCACGGGCTGTCCGCCATCGCCATCGCTCTGACGGACACCCCGTGGGGGGCATTTGTTGAACCCTGAAAAGTTCATGGAATGAATTGCTGACAAAATTACAGTGCATTTCAGAAATGAAGAAAATTATATTTTCATTAAAACATAACTCAGTGGTACAAAACTATGTGCACCCACTCTACGAGTTATTAAAGATCCGGACTGTGAAGTCTTTTTAGACGAGGCCCGGATATACAACACAAGCCCACGATATCTTTCCAATTGAAATCCCACGCTAACTCGAGCCGTTGGCTCTATTTATGACAAGTGGGAATTTTACCGAACACCTCACGGACAGCATGCAAATACATGCCTGTGGGTTCAAGTCCATACAAGAATGAATATTTCAGGGGTCCATCGGTTTCCCCACGAAATTTAATCAAAGTTCTAAATCAACCTCAAGTCAATCTGGCAGTAAGACGACGTCCGGAGAATTCTCAAACACAAAAAACGAACGAGTCTCCGCGTGGTATCCCTGCATAAGAAGCCAAAAAAGACAGAGTTAGTCAAGTCCACACCTCTTTTTATATATATAGGGAATTGACGAATATTCAAAAAAAGGGGGGGTCTCTTTCCCTCTCTTTTCTCCATGCGCAAGGGGGAACTCCCCCCGGCTCCATGTACAAGCGGGGGAAACCCCCCGGGTCCGACCGCGACCGGGGGAGAGGCCCCCCGGCCTCCTTCCTGCCGACGCCACCGGGGGGGGAGGCCCCCGGCCTCCTCCGCCTCGACAGCCACCGGGGGAGCCCCCCCCCCCCCGGGGCCTCCTGCTGCTAACGCGACCGGGGGGAGCCCCCCCCCCCCGGCTCCCTGCGCACCGGGGGGCAGGCCCCCGGCCTCCTGCTACCGACAGCAACCGGGGGAAGCCCCCCCGGTTCCATCTGCCACCGGGGGGACCCCCGGCCTTCTGCTGCCGCCACGACCGGGGGGGGGGGAGCCCCCCGGTTCCCTGTACCACCGGGGGGAAGCCCCCCGGTTCTGTCCACCACTGGGAGAGCCCCCCCCCCCCCCCCGGGGCCTCCGCTGCCGCCACGATCGGGGTGGAGCCCCCCCGGTTCCGTGTGCCACCGGGGGAAGCCCCCCGGGGGCCTCTGTTGCCGCCGCGAACGGGGGAGCCCCCCCCCCCCCAGGCCCACTGCGCCACCAGGGAGACTTCCCCCGCCCCCTCTGCTGTCGTCCGCAACGGGGGAACCCCCCCGGTTCTGTCCGCTACCGGGGGGACTCCCCCCCGCCTCCGTCCGCACCGGGGGGACTCCCCCCCTTCCTCTGCTGTCAACCGCGACCGGGGGAACCCCCCGGTTCCATCCGCCACCGGGGGACTCCCCCGCTTTCTCCTGCGGAAGTGGCTTTGCCACCGGGGGAACACACAAAAAAAAACAGAAGGAAAGGAAGAAGAAAAGACGGGGAAGATGAAAGGATGGGAGTTACCTTCTCCAAACCTCCGGGGGAGCTCCACCAAACTTTCTTCCTTCCCCTATATAAACCCAAGACCTCTCCACAAGAGAAGAGAACTTTTTTTTTGGAGAGAACTCTTTCTACCAGAGAGAGCTTTTAGCTTGGAGAGGACTCTTTCCACCAAAGAGGAAGCTACGCAAGAAGGCTTGGAGAAAAGAAGAAAAAAAAAAGATAAAGAGAAGAAGGTGAAACAAGATGGTCCACTTCTCTTTATAGAAGATTTGTTTGAAAGTCTTTGTAAAGCAACCCTCCCATGGGAGGATCATATATGTAAATCATTCCCTTCCACGAGGGGAGATTATGTTGATTGAAAGAATACTTGACTTCATGTTGATTTAACATATTCTGGAAAGTATATAATACCGTCCGTTGTTCAAAACAAATTGGAAAAATAGTGTCAATAGGACAGAAAATTGTAAATATACCCCCGGTGGACAAGAAATTACAAACATACCCCCGGTGGGCAGAAAATTGTAGAAATACCCCCCGGTGGGCAAAAAATTACAAAAATACCCCCGATGGATAGAAAATTGTAATTATACTCTCGGTGGGGAGAAAATTACAGAAATACCCCCAGTGGGCAGAAAATTGCAAATATACCCCCGGTGGACAGAAAATTACAAACATACCCCCGGTGGGCAGAAAATTGCAGAAATACCCCCGGTGGGCAAAAATTGCAAAATACCCCCCGGTGGGCAGAAAATTACAAATATACCCTCGGAAAGCGAAAAATTGTAAATATACCCCCATGAAAAGGGAAAATTGCAAACAAACCCCCGAAAGAAAGAAAATTGTAGATGCAAGATCGCAATACACCAAAGGGTTGCGAATGCCACCCATTTAAAAAAATGCACGACGATCCCTCGGGGGCAGACCCGGGATATTAGAGCCGACATGACGGTCAACAAATTTTGGCAGTTAATCAAAGGTGTTCGGACTTGTACCGATATAAATTAACACCGACTCCGGTCGGTGGGAAAAGGTCCCGTACACGAACCCTAAATCGTCTAATAATTCCTAAAAAATGCGGAATTCATAGAATATGCCAAAAAAAAAAAAAACTAAAACAACGCCATGTGCTTGTTCGGCATTTTCCACGTCATATTTTTCCGCGTGCAAACAGTCACCCACCCGAATACAAGTAATAGTGTTAACCCTCCTCCTACCGGAAGCAATGCGTTGGAAATAAGTTATATTTTTGTCTCCCTCCTTGATCCATCTGTCTCTCGATCTCTGCCTCCAATAGATCTCCTATCTGGAAAGGATATCGTCAAACTAAAGCCTCAGAGTGTCTCGCAGCCTCCTGTCATCTGCATCCCAAAGGCCAACCTCCTCCAACCTATCCAGACCCTCAATCTACTATAGAATTCTGTCTTTAGCCGCCCTCCCCGGGAGGGTTTTGCCCTTCTCCCTGGTCTGGAGACCCTCAGCAGTGTGCCTCGATCTGGAGACGAAAGTAACCATAGCAGAGCTACTGGTAACCTGAGTAGACCAAGCCTCCCTAACAGTGTTCAAGAAGTCCTCCTCCCGGAGCTAGTACCTCTCCAATTTAAACATAGCCTTCCTCCCCTGCAAACGGCTGGTCTTCAAAAGGATTGGCCTATGATCCAAAACAGATCTAGTCAACAGAAAAACCTAAGCATACGGGAAATGATCCTCCTAGTTGATGCGGGACGACTATGAGACTCGACTCGGATTGGGCTGCGACCTTGGACTCTATAGGACGACGCGACTAGTTGGACGACGCGACCAGCAACAATGATACAATGCGGCACCTAAAGAGCTCCAGAAGAGGCGATATGCCTCGAACAAGAAGCGCTAACTCACGGTCGTCCCCATCGAGGGAAGCGCGACGATCTGCACAGTTGAGTAACCGGCTTTGAGTCTCGGGTGGTCGGCTCACTCTCGCGCTCGGAACGAGTCGCGGGACAGGTCTCGCACTCACAACTCACAGCGGTGGTTAATATATAGCAAGCTAATAACATATCCTACTCACATGCAGCGGCATCTAGAACGCATACTAGCTAAGCAAATACGACAAAAGGGGGATGGCGAGTGTACCTCCACGCTCGGGGCGTGGGGAAGACTTCCCGGCCGAGATCCGGAACTCCCGATACAATAATTAAATTAATTACAGCATTCAAATCACGGCCCACTCCACGTAGGGAGGTAAAATGCCACAACAGCGGTCCGGGAGCGCCGTTCAAGAGTTGACGGGCAGTGATGGCGTTCGGACGGGCGCGGTCGGTCGGTTCAACACGGTTCACTCGGGCCCGCAGGACAACACGTGGGACCCACGGCTAGGACGGAGACGTCCGGGGCGGCTCCGGGGTGCAGCGACTGGCGGGGGCACTCCTGGAATGTCCCGGGGGGTCCCCGGGAGCGGCGATCACCGGAGTGGGGGCCGGCGATTTTCTCGGGAATTATTTCCCAAGGCTGTCCCGCAGCTTCGCTTCTGGTCAGATCTGCGCGCTCCGACGAGATCGACCGGTACGCCCAGCCAAGACGTCAGATCGAGACGAGGTTAGCGCCGTTGCGTAGAGCACTCGAAGAACTTCAACATACTGGAGTTTCAAAACCATCCAACGGTCTGAATGGAAATGAACGGCTCTGCAAACTGAGTGATGGTTCTGTCCTGAAACTCAGAATCCACAGGGCAGACTAGAACCAGCCTGTTATAGGCTTTGACCGTGGATCAAATGAAGGAAGTAGGACCTGAGATTTTTATGGTGGGTAGAGGGGAGGGACACGGTGACACACATAGTTTTTTTGTAAGATTATGATCATGTTTGGGGGGTTGGAAAAATCACCTACCACAGACTATCTCGCTGGCCTGCTCACAGGCAGACTGTGAGGGGAACAAACTACTGACTAGGACGGGGGGCAAACGAACTCTGATCGGCGTGAAATTTAAACTGGGAATGTAGGAGACATGGGGAAACCAACCCTCAAAACCTTAGCTCGATCCAACGGTCAGATCTGGAGTTATGGCCTCCTCTTCAAGCTTCAAATTTGCAGGCCGGAATCCAGGACAGCAACTCGGAGAAGTGGTGGTGGCAGCTTGATGGCGGCACGAACGGCGGCGGCGGCGGCAGTGGACATTCACAATAGGTAGAGGGAGAAGAGAAGGGGAAAAGATTTGAGAGATAGGGAAGATTTAGATCTAGATCTGGAGAAGAGAGGGGGAAGGAGATGAAGAACACCAAGAACACTAGAAGAAAGAGGGGGGTGCACACCAAACATAATTCTCTTGAATTTTTCATTAGTTCCACACAAAATACAACAAGAGACTATAAATATGAAAACCCTAGATCTAGACCCAAGGACATCCACTAACTCCAAAGGACATCCACTAATTCCAAAGGACACCCACTAACATTGGTCAAGGGTAGGTGGAAGACAAGCATGGGGGACAAGGAGGGGGCATCCTCTACCTTTGTCTCCTTGGTCTAATAGTCCAAGTCTTCTAGAAGCCCATCTTGGGCCTTGGATCAGCCTTTTGGGCCCACATGTGTAGAAGCCCACAAGGGAGAGAGAGGCCCAATGGGGCTCCTAAAAGTTTGGAGACCCAATTTAAAAATTGGGCTCCTTACATGAAGTGTAACCCATTTTACTCATAAATACTCAAATAAATACACACCAATACACTAAACATAAAGAAAGTATCAACACTCAGGGAGGGACTCCATATTGTCGCCCAACCACAACGATGTCGATGTCGACCGAGTCGTGCTGCGGGTCCGGTACCGACGGCTCACTGAGTCGGGCCGTACTCGTGCTCTGGTGTCCTCCCCACTAGTCCACAGAAATAAGAAATCTATCCAGTCTCGAATAGGAAGTCTCTGCTCTCATGTTAGGCCAGGTAAAGCAGCCATGCGCCATGCCAATATCAACCAAAGCCGCCTTCTCGATGAAGGCAGAAAAGTCTTCCATGTCCCCCGAAAGGATTGCATCTCCCAACCTCTCCCAAGGACAAGTCACAGCATTGAAATCCCCTCCCACACACCAAGGCCTACCAGAGTGGAGGTGTAGGCTAATCCCCTCCCACGTAGCCACTTCTCTTCTCTCCCTTGTGGCCCATACACCCCGGTGAAGTCTCAAGAGAAGCCGTCCTTCACCGAAGTGAAATGAAGAGAGATGGCCCACCTACAAATGTGCCTATCCACCGACACCTTCTCCACCTCAAAAGGATTCCACATGATCATAATACCCCCTGACCTTCCCTCTGTTGGCAAAGCAACTCCTCTGGAAAGCCTACCACCCCCTACTTCCCTCATAAGGCACTCCCCCTCCCCTTCACATTTGGTTTCTTGGATGCAAAGGATGTCAACCCTACATCTCCTCACAAACTCCTTGACCGCCCTCTTCTACTCAGCCCCTCCCAAACCTCTCACATTCCATGAGACAATCCTCATAGAGACACAAATCAGACTCTCTTCCGCTTCCCCTATTTCCTCTCTCACCCCCACTGTTGAGCCCTCTCCTCCTGAAGAATAGCCGCACATCACCTCTTACAAATATTGATACAGACCCCTCTCACATCTTTATCCACCCCCGCCTCGTACGAAATACCCACCTGATCGGCCATCAACCTCAGCTACTCCTCTATCAATGTCTGAGCATTCGCCATCATCCCTCGCACCTCCTCTCAACATGTGGTATTTCCTCTTCTGCTCTTCCCCATAAGTGATGAGTGCCACCGGATCCTCTTGGTAGATCGGGACTTCGTTTGCAAGAGCACCGGCTTCCGTGAGTTGCGCCTCGTCCGAGTGGCTCTGGGTAACAATCTCCAACCTGACACCCTAAGACAGCTGCCCTGAGAAGCCTAGAACAGCAGCATCTGAAGGCCCCTCCAGCCTGACGCCCTGAGTCTACCGCCCTGAGAGGCACATGGCAATAACGTCAGGGGTGGGGGCTGGCTCCGCTACCCCTGTAGTCACAGACCGGAGGGCCTCAGAAGGAAGACGAAGCAGAGAGCCCTACTGAGGTAGGACAGGGAGTTCTGGCGGGAGCAAAGATGCCCCAGACCTGGAAGACCTCCCGTCCAGTGCCGCCACCGCAACCCGAAAAGGCTGAAATCCTTCACCATTTAGAACCGGCCGCACCAGAGAGCCCACCGCCGATGCCACCGAAGCCAGACCGGTCGTCGGTGAAGAGGGGGCAATGGTGAGCCGTGCTGAGACCACCGGTGAGCCCTGGCTGCATAGGTGTTGAAGGGCTATCGCCTTAGGTGGGCAGGGGAGACAAGCGTTATCGGGTCTCAACAACCCGATACGAATCGGATCCGGCGATAAGTTGAGTGCCGGTTCAACCGGCCCAACCATCCGAGCGGGCCACCCTCTTGCGTCTTCAAAGGAAGGCCCTGGACCAGTGCAATCGACAGTCAGTTTAAGCGGTCGATTCAAATAGAAGGCATTCGAGCCGTCCTCTCCTACCTCCAGCCCCATCACCTGTTGCCCTAGGAACGCCGCCGGCCCCGTTAACTCCTCAAACACCCACATCCGGATGACCACTGGGACACCACCCAGGTGCACATAGATGACCCCCGACACGTTTGAAGGGCTCGCCACCTTCACCACGGCGACGACCGACGTACGAGAGCTCATTGGGGAGAATCCCAAGCTGTCGGCCTCCACCTCCCCAAAGGATCTCACCTAAAAAGCCAACCCTCCGTCGTCACAGATAAACATTGGGACCCCCTCAAAGACTAGCCTAAACCTCCTCATCGACGGCCACACCTGAAGCAGGTGGGAGCACCCCGACCCTCCTACCGACGAACACCCCCACCGGAGACGAACTCCGATGAGCGGTGGCAAACCATGGTGCTGCTCGACCCCCCAAAACCCCAGAGCTTCTCTCTCTAGAAAAGGCTAGAGAGAGAATCCCCCTACCTTTTCCAATCGATAATGTTCCAATTAAGGAACCAATCTTGGTTGATAAATGTTATTATAAGTTAAGCAATTGACGTCACATGGAACACCGTAATTTACTAATAGACTACAAGAATTGACCCTAGTTAGTTAATAAATGCCAGTCCTAACTGATTAATGGACTACACAAGTCGTTGTCTTAATTAATTAGCTGACTGACCCCATCCGCTTAGGGCTAGTTTGATAACTGAATAGACTCGGTTAGGGTTGGGTTATACAGGTTATTTGATCTGGTAACATGGATGGGGTATTTGTTGTCAATCACGAAACCTGGGCCTAACCAGTGAATAACTCGTTCGCGTTGAAAGACTGAATGTGCTGCTCGAGGTCGGTGAGAGTTTTTTTCCCTCGTTGTTCGAGGAAAGGCGGTGGTTGAGTTGTCAACGTAAAAGACCGTAATCTCTATAGTTTCCCATCCGCAGTTCGGGTATTCGGGGTTGCCTGTCCAGCTATCAAAGTGCCCCTTAATGACAGAACCGCGATGTGATGAATCCGGTCAACTGTCATAGTTCGTGAACCGTGGATACATGACTCATCAATTTGATGCAATTCATACCTCGTTGACCACGTGGCCAAGTCAACCAAGTCCAATTAATGATCATGACCCAGTCGGCCTAGTCAATTGACATGACTAACAAGCCACGGCCAACGTGGCTTCGTTAACTACCCTAATTCATAAACCTCAACCTATACAGCTTGGTCAACCAACCTAATCCACAAACCAGGGCCAACGTAACTCAATCAAATATTGCATTTATTATTAGACCACGGTCAATCCGACTAGGTCAACCAAATTCATTAGTCAATTAAGGCCTAAGTGGTTAGTCAGGTCTTTGTAAATTACGTATTAGTATCCAATTTCTTTGTAATTACATACGCATGTTTACATCAATACAATTCAACTATTCGGCTCCACAGTTCATATTGAAATATGTATGGGTGCTCATGCTATGACTAGAGATAAAAGTTAGTCTTTTATGTCAATACTAGTAATAAATATAAAAAATCCAATACTTTATAGTAATCTAAACTAAAAATTCAAATGCATAGTGGGATAGGGGTCCCAAAAAAAATAAATGAAAAACTCTTAGGAAAAAAGTTCTTTTCCAAGATTAAAGATTTGAAAGTAAGAACTTACAAACAAATTGTGATTTTTTATTTGGGAAAAATTCTTAGAAAACTTCTCAAGAAACTCTTTCAAAATTAAGTTTTAAACCTGAAGCGGGTGGGAACACCCCAACCGTCCTGCCGACGAACACCCCTACCGGAGGCGAACCCCGATAAGCGGTGGCAAACCATGGTGCTACCCGACCCCCAATACCCCAGAGCATCTCTCTCTAGAAAAGGCGAGAGAGAGACCCCCCTACCTTTTCCAATCGATAATGTTCCAATCAAGGAACCAATCTTGGTTAATAAATGTTATTATTAGTTAAGCAATTGACGTCACATGGAACACCATAATTTACTAATAGACCACAAGAATTGACCCTAGTTAGTTAATAAATGCCTGTCCCAATTGATTAATGGACTGCACAAGTCGTTGTCTTAATTAATTAGCTGACTGACCCCATCCACTTAGGGCTAGTTTGATAACTGAATAGACTCGGTTAGGGTTGGGTTATACAGGTTATTTGATCTGGTAACACGGATGGGGTATTTGCTGTCAATCACGAAACCTGGGCCTAACCAGTGAATAACTCGTTCGCGTTGAAAGACTGAATGTGCTGCTCGAGGTCGGTGAGAGTTTTTTTTTTCTCGTCGTTCGAGGAAATGCGGTGGTTGAGTTGTCAACGTAAAAGACCAGAATCTCTATAGTTTCCCATCCGCAGTTCAGGTATTCGGGGTTGCCTGTCCAGCTATCAAAGTGCCCCTTAATGACAGAACCGCAATGTGACGAATCCGGTCAACTGTCATAGTTCGTGAACCGTGGATAACATGAATCATCAATTTGATGCAATTCATACCTCGTTGACCAAATGGCCAAGTCAACCAAGCCCAATTAATGATTATGACTCGGTCGGCCTAGTCAATTGACATGAGTAACAAGCCACGGCCAACGTGGCTTCGTTAACTACCCTAATTCATAAACCTCAGCCTATACAGCTTGGTCAACCAACCTAATCCACAAACCAGGGCCAACGCAACTCAGTCAAATATCGCATTTATTATTAGACCACGGTCAATCCGACTGGGTCAACCAAATTCATTAGTCAATTAAGGCCAAAGTGGTTAGTCAGGTCTTTGTAAATTAAGGATTAATATCCAATGTGTTTGTAATTACATACGCATGTTTACATCAATACAATTCAACTATTTGGCTCCACTGTTCATATTGTAATATGCATGGGTGCTCATGCTATGACTAGTGTACGCAATATGTTGCTTATCCGTTAATCACAACGCTTAACATAATCGAGTGCAAGAGCCCCAACCCAACTAGTACTCTAATTTAGATCATTCGGGATGTTCTTTTTTTGAGCTTGAGTTAACCTAGAATTATTAGACCCGGTCCTAATAGGACCCAAACCTTAGAGTCCCAATCAAACTAGAACTCTCACTCAGGATGCCTTAAAGCATGCATGTGATCTTTGTGACGATAAAATTGTCATTTTTAGTCCAAATAGCACCCAAAACCTAGAGTCCCAAGCAATAGAGTCCCAAGCAAACTAGGACTCGCCCAAGAATGCCCTAAAATATGTTCATGGCCTCAATAAGAGTAAAATTATCATTTTTACCATTATTTTATGTTAAAATAAAAGAACATAAAAGAATGATACAAGGTGGACCCGAACAAGACTAAAACCCTAGAGTCTTAAGTTCACTGGGATCTGACATAGAGTCCTAGTTCAACTAGTACTTTTGTTCCAACAATCCTGGACATTCATTCTGAACTCAAGTTAACCCAAAAGCATCAGTCCAATCCAAACAAACAAAATTAAAGATCTAGAGGCCCTAATCCAACCAGGATTCTACTGTAAAATGCCCAAAGCCCAATTTCAGACTTAGTTGAATGAGCAACAGACCATGAGCTAATTCTACAGCACATGATGCCATCGCCACCGCCACCGGCCGCTAGTGCCTCCTCCTTGTCCTCTGTCCATTTGACCCTGGAGGGGGGGGAGCCTCCACCTATAGTGGAGTGGGGTTCGAGGGGTGTGGAGGAAGGAAGAAGCCCTCAAGGATTTGTAAATAGGTTAGACATCTGTATAAAAACCCTTATAAAAGCATGTAACTTCATATTAATATCTAAAATTTAAAAAAAATAGGGTTGGCCTGGATCGGAATGGGATTGGCCCTCGGCCGATCTGAGTCCAATCCCCAATCCTTCCTTCCTTGATTTAAATACATGTCTAGAATTTTTCTCTGATTTTTTTCTAAAATTTCCTAATTTTTTTATGATTTTGTCTTATTTTTTAATGAGTTCATTGTAATTGGCCAATCTGGCCAATCCGATCCAATCCGGATCGGGATCAGGCATGCCTAATCCATGGACCCGATCCAAGCCCTCAATCCTTGCCGATGGGAGAAGTCTAGCCGCAAGAACAGAACATGGCGACTTCAAAGAAGTCATTCTTGATCGAGCTGGCAAACACAGTACATGCCAGAAAATAGGAAAAGGATACATTTGTGCTCTGTACAAACTGAAAACCAATGGATCACCTTGAGACTCAAAAACAACCATCAAAACAGAAAATGCAGCATCATGTTATGAGTGACCTCATCCACCCTATATCTATGTTAAAGCCAAAGAGAAAGGGCATCAAACTTGAAATCTTCCTTGCTGTGCACTACCCAGTCTGAGCACAACCCAGAATGGGTGAAAGACCCTAAGCACCAGACGTGACCTCTCTCCCTCAAAATCATGCCGCAGATCATCCACCCTTGGCAAGGCTCATAACAAGCCCAAGAAAAATGCCACACCATCTCCAATAATAGATTTGAATTTTGAATCAGATTCCAAGACCGGTTCATGGAAAGTGCCCAACTCAGTGGCACTCAGAAGACATTCCAAACTTACAGGTCAACTGTCCATGTCTTTCATAAACTCGAGACCTCCCAAATTAGACAGGACACTTAGCTACAACCTCTGCCCATCCTCAAAGATGTTTTTGTCCTTGCCACACATGAACATTAGAAAAACAAAATGTTCCACAGACTCGGAAACAGCCCAGTAAAAGTACTCATCAAGAGAGAATTGGTAGTCCCTGTAGGAAGCATATACCACTTCAAACCAACTCCAATCTAGTAGATTTGGGGAAGAAGAATTCCAGTCACGACCAGAATCATTCTTTTTGCTCTTCAATTAACCACAAAGCAACTTCTTCACAAGTCAAAAGGACCTTGTCTAATACCAAAGGCTTGCCAACTTTCTTGAGAATATGCACCTTGACAGTCTTGTCTTTCAATCTAATCTGACAGAGATCAAATGAGGAATGGCAACAAAATTCTTAGTTTATGCCCAGATCCTCACAAACTAGATGCAGATATTGCTATTCTTATCCCGGACAACTTTCTCAAGAACACTGAAAGGCTTATAAGTAACCACTGCAAACCCTTCAGTGTGTCATAGGAGAAGTGGAATTCCTTTCAATCTAGACCACACTGATTCCCCAGAGTACTTAGCATTAGTAGAGCCTTATTACTTCCAGCTATTCTGTTCCTTTCAATACACCTTAATGAAAAACCCCTTCTCTAACAAATTTTCTACAAGAAACCTTTGATGGGGAAAAACGGATAAGAAAGGCATCTTCTTTCACCTTCTCATCCAGCATGACAGAAGGCCATTCCATTTCTGATCAAGAGCTTCCACTATCTCCTCAACAGATGTGACAAAATCGTTGGTATAACATCGCCACATGCCACCTCTGACAGAGCAGATTTTCCTCAATCCTTAGAGATCAAGAAACATCAACAACTGAATATCCTTTTCAGGAATAACCAGGTTCAGCTAAGGAAACACATGTAATTCTCTTAATCTCCCCACTGCCCACCGAAGAACCCCAGATTCAATGAACCCAGAACCAGATCTTTTGTGCTCGTCTCTACCACAAGATAGAATATCTGAAATTCTGCCTCCCAAGTCTCCTGTAAGTAAATGCATCTGCTAGCCTCCTCAAATCAGTCATCTTTCTCAAGAACTCATTTCCTCAACTTGGCATCCTGTTTAAGTACCCTATTGATGAGAAATGTGTAGAGCATGTCACTGTAATAACTATAGAAAATTAAAGAAAAAATATCAATCACGACAAAGACAGTCGAGATAAAGATGGATACAATTATTTGGTACTGAATAACAATGTCATCCTAAGTTTATTCAAAATACTCATACAGGCAAATATGTCCCGAAATAAGAATCAGTTAGTTACACAGCATTTGTTTCATTTTTTTGAAAGTGGGTAGTACCACCATTGTATTAAATGTAAAAAGGGGGATGTACAAGTATAAGCAATGGGCTCCCAAAATAAAACCCTGTACAAAGACACACCAAGATAGTGTGGGACACTCTTAACCCCCCAACAACACAAAAAGAGGAGAGTTAAAGGGATTCACATTACAAAACAGCTCCACCCATTCCCTCACTCTGCCACAAATAAAAGAAACAAGAGAGTCATCAGCTCTAGCCTCCCTCCTAAGGATCATATTGTTACATTCACCCCACAAAGACCAAAGAGTGACGTGCAGGATCAACCACCACACAATAATATCCCGTCTAAGGGGCCACCTCCTCCCCCAAGACACGATGAAGAGATGCACTTCTCTCTAAGTTACACAGACTTTGTTCAAGGGATTCAATTTGCCAAGGAATGCACAGAGCATGTAACCCTAGTTCTTCTATTTTTAACTTTGACTCTGAGCATAAAGGTAAAGACGCCATAAGGCTTTAAAGCCACAGAAGGATTCCCGAACTAGAATTTGCCGCCTTTGGACACTTATTTCAGTACAGTCTTCTCATAGTGATCACCCGTCCACGCTTGCCTCCCTCAACATCACCTCACAAGGATAACCGAGTCCTAACAGGCTGATCAATCGCACACCAAGAACACTGAAGAACGCTGAACGCCTGAGAACACAAAAAGCCATGCCACGAAAAACAAAGAGAAAGCCATTCATAACAAAGCAGAAACAGACATTAGAAAAGAACGAGCCAGCCAAACAAAAGATAACACGCGACAGTGTTACCGGCGGGCGGCCGGGACGAGATGGCGGCGGGAGGCGGCCGAGGCGCTCCCCGAGAGCCGGCGGCGGGAGAGGGCGGGCAAGGGAGCCAGACAAAGGAAGGGGCCGCGGCTGGAGCAGGGCCCGAGAGGGGTGCCCCGGGTGCTGACCCCCACGATCGCCATGACCTGTGGAACTCCTCTACAATATGCACAGGCGGTGCCGCCGCCTCCCGCCAGCGACCACAACCAGGCGCCGGCCTTGAGACGTGCGGAGCGAGTGGGCAACGGGGGGAATGCTGCCAGCCCCTTGGGAGATATGGCTGGAGACGAGGGTCCAGGTGGGGAGCAGCCAGTAGAAGGAGGAAGAGGAGGAGGAACAAGAAGAAGAAGACGAAGAAGGCCCCTCCCAAGGCGCAGAGGAAGGAGGGAGAGGCAGGCGGCGAGGGGAGGGGGAGGGTTTTTGTTTCCAGTAACGGGCCGCGGGAGTGGGGGTTGGAGGGTGGCAGGAAGAAGATAGCACCGAGAAGGGGGGGAAAAAGGAAAAAACCGGCCCAGGTTGTTTGGCATGTCGGAAATATAAAGAAAAAGAGTGTCATTCTCAGAACAAATATGTAGAAATTAGTAAAAATTTATATTACCTATATTATTATATAGTATAATGCCCTATTTGTTATTCGAACGCGTACATCGTGTTTGACCTCAAAAAAATCCAACATGCCGTCCGCGCTCGAATAATGCCGATTATGTGAGGGAGAGAGTGGACCCCTCCCTCATTTCTCTCTCATCCCCGGGCAACGCCCCTGGGTGGCCTTCTTCGGGAACCCGCCTTTCTTCCTCCTCCCCCCCGCCGAGGCTCGACCCCACCGCCGGCCTCACCTACACGAAGCTGAAGCTGAAGCGGAACAAGATGAGCGCTTCCCGTCACCCACCTCCCACCTGGGAACATTCAGTTGCACCCCGCTGTCCCCGGCAACCCGCCTGAGGTGCTCCACCGCCCTCCGGAACACCTCCATGTTCGACGTCTCACCGTCCCCCACCCACCCCAAAGGCAGTACTTCTCTATAATGGGTTTCCTGATTTCCCCTTGCTCGATCTCCCTGTCCTCTTCTCCTAGGTCGACGCCTGGAAGGAGAAGGGCAGCTTAGGAAGGAAGCAGAGGGAGCCATGCCGACCTCCGTGATCTGCGATGTCATCTCCCCATCTCAGCCCCTGCGGCGGTGGAGGTGGCGGTGGAGACCCAGTCGGCGCAAACCCCCAGGGCGTGTGACGGTGGGTGTGCAGACTCTGCATGGAGGCCGTGAGGGACTAGATCTGCCGGTCGAGCCCGCTGCTGATCCGGACGGCGGAGGCTCTGAGCCAGCACGTACATGGCCTTCTGTTGGAGCTTCCGGTTGTCCCCGGCACCCATTGTCTTCTCCCTCCCTCTCGGAGGCTCTCTCACTCTATTCCTTGCGACGCTGGCGCCGTCTCCAACTGTACCTCCCTCCGCAAGCTATCCCCCACCGGCTCCAACTCTGAGTTTTTGCCGACGGGGCTCGAAAGTGGAAAACATCAGGAAACTGAGAAGGAAGTAAGGTTTGAAAGGTTAGGCCGGAAGCCATGGTAAATGATGCTGTCATGCTGCATGGCTAGAAAATGAAGAGCTATAGGTGCTCATTGTTTATGTCTTATTTATTCAATAATTTTAAAAAACATTGCTATCCATGACCCACCTTGAATCCTATGTGCGGTAAAAACTCCGATCAACAAAAGGGATCCACCAGTTTTAACTACTTGGCTTGGGGTTCACTGGCTCAACTCAACAGCTTTTTCTGATAAACATTATTGAATATTCTGTCTGAAGCATGGATATATACCTTGTAACACACTTAGAAACCAATGACGATTTTGAAAAATAATTACTATAATGATCCATTATGTGATTGGACCAATTGTATTTTAAGTCACAAAAATCTTATTTATATTAAACCTTTCGTCAGAGGTTTGGAGATGTGAAATGGAATAAGGAACATGTAATCAAATCAAATGAAGTTGGTCCAAGAAGGCCTCCGAATGAAGGCCCAATGCAAAAGTCAAACCTGCCCAAAAATTTTGGGTTTGCATATATTTGTTAAAACATGGAGTAGGGCTCACTGCACACTTAGGTGTGCAGAGTTTTTATTTTTTTATTTTTTATTTTTTTTAATCTTTTTGAAGTAGCTCTCAAGGTATCTTAATTTGAGATATAAATCACATTATTATTGAATTACTCAAAAAATTGAAAAAAATAAATCAGATCAAATAAATAGTGTTGACTTTATTCTTTTAAAAATTGATGACGTGATTTACACTCGAAACTAAATTATTTTGAGAGTCAAATTATTTTAATAAAAAATAAAAATTTTAAAGACGCTGCACGTCATGGTGTGTAACAAGTCAAACTCAAACATTATTTAGAACCCAAAATAACTACTTGGACAAGGTACGTAGCTCCTCTCTTGATCCACATTAAGATTGCCTTCGCTTATGCTCGAAATGCAGCCAGTGTGAGGACCAACTGGGTATGTAGTGATTGGAGTTGTCCTATGTTCGTCAAAGGCAATAGCTGTAACTGTAAACCAGTCATTGATGAGTGCTGCATCAATGTGAATCTGCATATATATATATATATAATAAACCAGTCAAATCGGTTCCTGATTCTGCTTCACATGGAGATGCCACAACTGGTTGAAAGAAAGGAATTAGATCTTTAAGGATGAAGAGTGAGCAGAGTAAAATGTACATGGCCTTATTGATGATTCTTCTGGGTGTTGATGATTGTAATCTTTCCACACCAAAGAGCACATATGGATTTCCAGAGGTGTCAAAGGTATATATAGGTATAAAGCTCTTGATTATTTGGCCTCCTATCTAGAAAATTCTTGAATTGATTTTGCTCACCAACACATGTCATCATATATCACTACCGTCACATGTATGTATGGGAAATGATCAAGTAAGGACGTTCACACTGTAATTACAACATGAACCTCTCTTTTTTATCAAATTTATGTCTACTTTTTATTTTTTATCTTTTTAAAAAAAATTTGAATGAGTCTCAAGGTCTTCTAACTTAATGTGTTAGTGAAATCACTTATTTTACTTGAATTGCATGATAATAAAAAAATAAGTGGTAGCTACTATTCAAATCCAATTTTTTTACTATACATTCAAAGTAAATTAGGTGACTTAACCTCCACTAGACTTAAGTCTCACTTAAATTTTTAAAAAAATAAAAAAATAAAAAATATACGAAAGAAGACTAAAAGGAGGCCTTCTTACTGTAATTATATTTCAGATTTTCTTATTTGATATTTTTTCTATATATATAAAAAAAGTAAAATATGAAGTAAAAATATAATTAAACATAGTTTTTGATAAATTCCTTATAATTAATGAAGATGTTGGAGTAAAACTCAACTTCTCAAAATATGTATTGTTTCATCTTAAGCGTACGTATAATCTAAGGGCTCATTTAGTTTGGATTATTAGAAGATTCTAATGATTGAAATTACGTGCATAATCGCACCCCAACTAAATGATCTAAAGTTATCTCGACTTTTATATTATGTGAATTTTTTAAAATGGAGAGAGAAAGACACAAAAGTATCTTCTCATGTGATTTTGGGGTGAATTTTGAGATCTAAAATCTCTCACACTATAACATTTGTTCTATACATAATTTTTTAAAAAAATTCACCTGAACAATCTCAACCAAAAATCTTAAATATCAAATAAATGAGATGGAAAGTGATATATATACCACTCCCAAAGTGGAGCGGTACACAATTGACGGCATGTCTCAACACCTGCCATCATAAATCACTTTCGTCACATGTATGGACGGGAAATGATCAAGTGAGGACGTTCACACTGTAATTACAGTGTGAACGTCTCTTTCTTATCAAATTTATATTTATTTTTTATTTTTTTGAGTGATTCTCAACATATTCTAACTTAATGTGTGAGTCAAATCACCTTTTTACTTGAGTTGCATGATAATAAAAAAAACAAGTTTGATTGCTCAAGTGACAGGAAGCAAAGGGCCGCCACCACCGACCTCTCGGGGCGGCGACAATCACGAGCGGCGCGGCAGTGGGGTATAGTTTGGGCATACGAAAGTGAGGTGATGCCGTAAACGCGGTCTGCTCCGGCGTGGGTAGCACAAGCGATCGGCGGTCCTGTCGGGTGGGGATCTACGGGTTCCTGGGTCGTGGATCGCGGGGCGGCGGCTTTCGGCTCATCGGGCGACGGATCTGGCTGAATCGAGCGCGGCCGTGGTTAGATCGCAGGCCGGGGGGGCGCGATCTTCGGTTCCCGTTGGGAAATCGCTGGCTCGGAGCTGCTCGGTTCGGCACATTGCTCCGGTTATCGGATCCCTGGAGGCGCGGTTGGAACTCCGACCTGGTCCTCCAGTGGCGCGACGACCCCTCGTTATCCTGCCAGAGGAGCCCGGCCCTCCCCGAGGCGTGGCTCGAGTTATCCGAGAGGGACAGGTACTTGCTCCTCTCCCTGCTCTTCTTGATCGTGTGGATAACAGGAGTCCCACAACCTTGCAAGCATCTACGTGATAGAGAGGATCGGAGGGACAGAGGCTAGGGTTCCTGGGCATCGCCGGCCATGAATGGCGAGGGGGGAGAGCCCCCCCCCCCCCCCCCCGCACATGTATCTGAAGGTGTACAAGAAGGCGGTAGCCCTTCGTTACCAACCATGGGACCTCGCAGGACATATGCGCAGATGTTGATGTCGACTCGCCACCAAGCCAAGACGGGGATCCCGGTGAAAGAACCATCCTTCACTGATCAAGGCGAGCCGACGGTCTTCTTCTCAAAGGCTGACATTCAAGCATCTCTACAGAATATGTGTTTTGCCATCGTAGCTAAATGTTCTTACGGTAGGCCTGCATTTCCAGAGATTAAAACATATATATCACAGAGAATGGCATTTCCCCTGGACTTTGTTATCAGTAGATTGAATCAACGACATCTTCTCTTGCGGATGGGTTGTGAAGAGGACTTTCTGAAGCTCCTTTTACAGAAGAATCTCTATGTCAAGGGCTACCTGTTCAGATTCTTTAGATGGACACCAGATTTTAATTTTGATGTTGACCCTGCATGGGCTCCGGTATGGCTAGGATTTCCAAGGCTGTCGGCAAATTTATATCATGAAGATTGCATGAAATCCATCGCTAGCAATTTCGGTCCGGTGCTGAGGATTCATGACAAAACAATAGCTATGTCCGACACATCGGAGGCTCTTGCTTGCGTAGAACTGGATCTCACTGTACCAAAGAAAGAACGATTATGGATAGACTTGGATGGTGAAGGTTTCTGGCAGCAGGTGAACTACCACAGGGTTCCTCATCTATGTGCATTGTGTCATAAACTTGGTCATGTAGTAGCTGAGTGTAAGAAGCAAATGAGTAAATCGACTAGCTCTCAGCCTCAGACAGGTGGCGAACAATTGCTAAATAGGAAGGTTTTCAAGCCCAGGACAAAATGTCCAAGAGCTGTTCGACAGGAAGCTCCACTGAATAACAGAATTGCCGTCTTAGATGAGGAGCTCCTGAATGCCATTGTCATACCAGATAATGATAATGCTCCTTTGGAGAATGCTGGTGATGGTTTGGAGATGCAAAACTTAGATGAAGCTCATCACCCCCCAATCTCCCAGCAGGCTCTAGTTTCAGAGCTCCCTTCAGCTCAAAACTTGGCAGATAAGATAATCCCCAAGCAGAAAAATGGTAATCAGGGTCAGATTGATATTGCCAATTCAGGTGTAAATATGGGACGGCAGCAAAAGGAGAGGTGGAGTGCTTGTCTGGATTTTGTCATTGGAATCCAAAATAGTGAGCAGGGTGCTACTGTGACAGACTTACCAAGCAACTCAGGGAGTTCAGTTCAGGAGGCCCCAAACCATATGCAGGATGCAATCTTTGTAGGTGGCATGGGAAGAAACTGTGACTTGGGCCATAGAGCTACTAAACAATATGAGAACTATGTGGATACCTCCAATCTAGCCAATATAAAGAAGTTGCTGTCCTCTTTTAATAGTGGCAATGCGGATCTGTCAGTGGCTGATCAATCCAATGCTGATAACATATTTTTGCAGGAAGACTTATTGGTGTGGGGATGTCAGGAACGAATGACAAAATTACAAGGGCATAAGAAGCAGCAACCGTTCACTACGGCTAAAGCTAAACACCTAGCTGGTGGACATCAACCAAGTTCTCTTTCACAATGATCGGGCCTATGATGATTTGGAACATTAGAGGCATTGGCAATGCTAAGTCAATGAGAAGTATTAAAAATCACATTAGAAAGCATGGCATTCTTATGGCCTGCATTATTGAACCTAAAATCTCTACTGACATATTAGACATTTTTAGGCAAAGACTACAGTTTGATTATGCTTGTGCGAATCAGGAGGATAATGCCAAAATCTGGCTGTTATGGCAACAACAGTTCTCTGTTTCGGTAGTGCAAAGAAATTCCCAATTTATTACAGTACATGTTTAGAATGGTGGATGTGTGGAATGCCTTGTTAGTTTTGTCTATGATTCCTATATTGTGGCTGGTAGAAGAGATCTGTATGATGCCCTCAGTCAGTTTGGAAGCTATGTCAACCAACCATGGCTAGTGGGTGGAGATTTCAACACTATTCTGTCACCTGAGGAAAATAAGGGGGGGTACTATGGGTTTTCTCAATTCTATGACAGACTTCCAGGGCTTTGCTGCAGTGAATGGATTAATGGATGCTGGATTTGTTGGCAATCTGTTCACTTGGACTAATAATCAAACTGGGATGAGGAATATAAAGGCTAGGCTGGATAGAGTGCTGTTTAATGATTGTTGGGCAGAGAAAGCCACTGCTCTTACTGTCAAACATCTGATGAGAGAACCATCAGACCACTCTCCTTTGCTTATTTTCACCCTCAATTTAACTCTGGCCCTAGCAAATTTGTTTTTCAACATATGTGGCTTGAGGATGAGAGTTTTAAAACTGTGGTGAGGAATGCATGGGACGATGTCTCTTTGGACCATCATAACCCATTCTACATTCTGCAGCATAAACTTAAATCTATCAAAGCTGTGATAAAGCAGTGGAACAGGGACAAATTTGGCAATATTTTTGAAAGAAAAACAAAAATAGAGGAGGAAGTGCTTATGGCTGAAACAGCCTTTGATGCAGATCCTAATGAGAACAACATAACTTCATTACAAATGGCTCAAGCTGAGCTAAGAAGATGCCTCCATCTGGAGGAATTTTTTTGGGGACAGAAAGCAAGAACCAATTGGTTACAATTGGGGGATCGAAACACCAAGTTTTATCATCTCCATGTCAAACAAAGGAGAGCTAGAATGTCAATACATAGAATGAAACTGGATGGTGGTGAATGGTGTGAAGAGGAATCGGTGATGAAGGAGAAAGCTGTAGAGTTCTTTCAGAAACAATTCACATCTGCTGAACATCAGATTAAACCAGAAATATTGGAACATATCCCATGCCTCATTTCAGCTGAGGTTAATAATGCTCTTACTGTCATACCTGAGGAGGAGGAAATCAAAAATGCAGTCCATTCACTGTCTCCAGACAGTGCCCCTGGTCCCGACAGGTATACAGGGAAGTTCTTTACAGCATGCTGGGATATCATCTTAGTAGATGTCATAAAAGCAGTACAGGGTTTCTTCAAAGGGCTTCCCCTACCGAAAGGCATCACTTCCTCTTTGCTTGCTATGATCCCAAAAGTGACTGCTCCTAGCTCTTACACTGACATGAGGCCTATAAGCCTGTGCAACTTCGCTTACAAAATAATCTCCAGGATTATTAGTAACAGGCTGGTGGAAATTCTCCCTCAAATCATATCTGATAATCAAGGTGCATTTGTCAAGGGGAGGAACATTACAGACACCATTTCACTTGCTTCAGAAATGATGAAAGAATTGAGCAGGAAAATCAGAGGCAATAACATTATCCTCAAGTTAGATATGGCTAAAGCATATGATAGGTTGGAGTGAGATTTCTTGATTGCAGTCATGAAATCTTTTGGCTTTTCTAGTAGATTTTGTGCTCTAATATCTATGATGTTGTGTAACTGTTGGTTTTCTGTCTTGTTTAATGGGACCCCGACTGGTTACTTCAAGTCCTCCAGGGGGGTTAGACAGGGTGACCCATTAGCCCCAGCTCTGTTCATCATAGCAGAGGAAGCACTTAGCAGGGGAATAACCAGGCTTTTTAACAGTGGGCAGGTTCAGTTTTTTCAGGTGCCTAGAGGATGCCAGCAAATAACCCATCTACTTTATGCTGATGATACCTTGGTGTTCTTAAATGGAATGGCAAAGAATATTAAAGGTCTTCTGGCATTCATAAGGGATTATGAGGTATCCTCCGGTCAGAAAGTGAACAGCAGTAAAAGTAGTTTTATTGTTTCACACAAAGCATCACCTGCTGTAATTAGAAGACTATCTGACATCACTGGTTTTCAGCATAAGAGTGGTTTGCATTCATACCTTGGAGTTCCACTATACGAAGGAAGGAAAAAAGTATCACACTACAAATACCTGATTGACAAAATTTGCAACAGGTTAGAGAGCTGGCAATCCAAATACTTATCTCAAGCTGGTAGAAGAAGTCTCATAAATTATGTGCTCCAATCTATCCCAATCTACACCGCCAGTGCATCCTGCTTACCTGCTACACTCCTTGACACTATTAATAAACTGTGCGCCAGATTCTTTTGGGGTGGCAAAGAGGGTCCCAAGCGCCACTGGGTTTCTTGGCCCAACATCACCAAACCAATTGAAGAAGGTGGGTTAGGCATCAAAAGTCTGCAACATATTCAAGTTACCATGGTCATTAAACAGATCTGGAGAATATTAAATGGTACATCTCTTTGGTCTCAGTTTGCATCCTCAAAATATGTAAAGGGTCATCTCAGTACCATATAGAAGCCGTTCCCTGCTGGAACCCGAAAGGATGTATACAATTTGGCTAAGCAAGTTGTGCTCTCCAACACCCGTTGGATCCCTATGGATGGAAACTCTATTGACATGCTCAAGGATAACTGGTATGGAATTGCGTTGGCTCCTCATGCTAACACTCCAAAAGTCACTTTGAGGGAAGCAATTGGCATTCCCAATCATTTGGTATGGTCTCATATCCCATCTAACATTGCTATAAACATTGGTCACATACAACTACAACAGAAACCTGATAAGTGTGTGTGGGCTGCAAGCATAAATGGCACTTTCACTAGCAAATCTACATATAATGCAATCAGACCGCAGGGTAATAGAAGATTGGCTCTAAAGAAAATATGGGGAGCACATATTCCCCCGAGAGCATCTATGTTTTGCTGGCGGATCCTGCATCTGGCAGTTCCGGTCGACAGTTCTATTAAGTATACTAGAATTTGCTTGCATTCTAAGTGTGTCTGCTGTAAAAACAATAATCAGGAAGAGAACCTGAATCATTTGTTTGGAGAAAGCCAAATTGCACAACCTCTATGGAGGATCTTCAGGCCTTTCTTTGCTTCAACTTGTAGAGTTTTGAACTCTGTAACAGGTTTTTGCTGGGATGTGTTATGCTCAGCTGACAACAAAACCCCTTATGGCTATGTAGCCATCCTTTCTATGATGCTCATAGTATGGGAAACCTGGAAAGCTCGCTGCAAACTCAGATATGAAGAAAAGGGGATTTCAGTTAGAGTTATACAGCAGCGAATTATGAGGCAGATTGAATTCTCATTGAATAAAGTGCGTTTCAGCAAAGCTCCCACTGCAAGTGAACTGTCCGTTTTGGCACATTTCAATGTTTCTTACAGTTGTAAAGAGAATCCTCCTAAATCTATCAAATGGTTCTGCCCCAACACGGGATGTGCTTTAAATGTGGATGGGCCCGCCAAAGGCAACCGTGGACATGCAGGTGGTGGTGGATGCATAAGGAGCAGCAGAGGGGAACTCATTCATGGTTTTTCATATTATTATGGAGTGGGGAGTAATATGGTAGCTGAGGCTAGAGCACTTTTAGATGGGCTGAGAATCTTGGTCAAGTGTGGACTTCCAGTGGTTGTCATATATTCGGACTCTAAAGCATTAGTTACTATGTTACAGTCTAGTGATCACCCTCCTTGGAGGATTTGCATATGGTGGGATGAAATCAAGGATATTATTAATAGGAACAAATGGAGCATTCAACACATATATCAAGAAGGGAACACCGTTGCGGATGCATTAGCATCCTTGGCTTGCTCAGCTCGCATCAACCAGGATTTTAAATGTTGGAAGGAGCTTCCTACAAGAGCGCGTGGTTGTGTCACGGTGGATGCTGCTGGTCTCCCTAGCTGGATGAGATGAGGCAACATTGGTATATTTTTTGTTTTTGATGTCATTTATCTTTTGTTACACTCCCAGGGGCATACCCCGTGGTACACTTGTAAAGATTTTCACCAGTATTAATAAAATTAGGGCCGGAGACCTTTGGTAGAATTAGCACACACTGTGCATTCCCCCGATAGTTTTCTCTGGTCTCGTTTATTAAAAAAAAAGATAATAAAAAAAGAAGTGTGAATAGTGCTTACTATATATGTTAACATTACTAACGTAAATAGTAACTATTATGCACATGTGATTTTCTTCTTTTAATATACACTCAAAATAAATTAGGTGACTTAACTTATAATCCTATCAAAAGTGAAATCATATGAAAATATAATTTATATTCATATTTATATGTACATTTCAACTATATTGTCATTATAATTTAAAAATATATATCAAATTAAACTCATGCGCGAAGCGCGTTCATTTAACTAGTTATACTTATAAGAGAAAAAGGCAATTTTTTTTCCGCCGGTTCATTGGATTGTGTTATTTTTCTGATTCAGATGTTGATTGTAGTTTTTTTTTCGCCCCCCCCCCCCCATGATGCTCTTGCATCGTTGGCCGCTCCGTTCATCAGTACTCCTGCTGCATGCGGTGTCGCTCCTGTGGCTGCCTCTGGTGACCCGTGCCAGATTCCACCGTCTCCTGCGGCTGCTCGCGTGGATGGCCTCGCATCTGCCTGCCCGCCTCTCCTAGCGGTACAAGGCTTTGTTTCTATTTCGATGTCATCTCCGCTCCATGGCCTGGCTGTCAACCCAGCCCCCTCGAAGGTGGATCAACGACTCCAAGCTGGGATTGCTTCTCAGCTCTGTTCCTCTCCTACGGTTGAGGGTGGGCCTTCCCCATCTATTGCAACAGCGGTGGTAGGGCTTGGCCCACTGCCCCCGTCCCCTTCGGAAGCCATCCCTCGACCTAACTTTGGCCTCTTGGCGCCTCATTATGTGGTGGCCTTCTTGCCAGTCCCTTCGCTTGGCTCGGGGGATGCTTCTGTTGCGCCCACAGTCGAGATGGCCCCCCCATCTACAGTGCTCCATGGCCTGGTTCCTTTCGTGGTCGACCCTTCTTTCCAGAGGGTCGACCCCCTCCATGTAACGATCCGAGAATCTGATTACCGGGAAGGCCCGATAACCCGAGACTCGCACCGCCACCCATGAGTCCGAAGACTCGGAAGGGTTAAAAGGATGGTGTGGAGACTACACAAGTATCACAAATAATTGTAGAAATTAAACAGTTTATTTAATTAAGTAGGAAAATAAATTAACATTTTACATGATACATGGTCCACATGTTAACAATAAAATAACAACAGTAGTCTACAACTAGTACAGAGATAAGAAAGAAAAGTATAGCTACACGGGACATACCCCGGATCTGACCTCTGGCACTAACACTGGGCACCTGAACCACGCTGAGCCTCAGACGTGCTCCCCTGAAGCCGTGTCTCGCCTGAAACACGGTGAAAATATGTAGGGAATGGGTCTCGGAACAAGACTCAGTAGGGATCACTCGAACCCTACCTCGCGAAACGGGAAACCACTACGCTAGCGGCTAAGCGAGTACCTCGAAAGGGAATACCCTGCAACGACAACACCGGTCTCGCGGCACAAAAATCGACACACGCCATGGCGAGACAATCGGAACTCATCGGTCAACCCGACGAAAAATCCGAAGGTCGAAGTCGCAACGACTGACAGTCTGTCACTCCCGACTCGACAGGAGTATCTCGCACTAGAAGCACAGTCGGTAGTGTCCCCTGACGTCTTATACCGCACTGCGGGTGAACTGCCTGACGTGGTAGCGCCTACCAAAGGCACAGACACCGAACAAGAAACCACAAAGCATGTGACTAGCTGGGGTCACGCTCGTCAGCACGTGTCCACAGCCCTCAACCACGTGTGCACACACAGACCATGCGTCCTAGGTCTGGCCTCTGACTGGTTTTCCCCTTAGCCGGACTCTCGCTACAGACGTGGGGCCCGACGGAAACCAGTCTAAAAATCATCCTCAGGGTAAGCCCGTACACCTACTCCCAGGTGAGACCAGCACACGCGTACTGGTGGGCTACGACTAGTGGAGGGTCACAACGGAGTAGACTCTCAAGTCAGTGGACAACAACGTCCGAACCGGGCAGGATACGAGGACTGCCCCTCGCACCGACACCGTCTCACGGTGACACGAGCTGATAACACCACCTCCTAGGGCTACACCACACCTGGCCTCGACACGATGCCCAGCATATGTCAAACAGCGGGTCGGCATGCGGACCGAGGCCCACGCCCCTGGGACTCAAATCGGCCAAGAAAGAGACACCGGTTAGACAAACTCATTGAACGGACCACCCGGGGCCACACAAGAGACACGCGGCCAAGAACAGGCTGCTCCAGGGGATGGACGGCCGACATAGGACCGCTCCACCCCTGGTCCAAACGGAATACAAACGGCCACTCTATAGCCGCTCAAACAAAAGAACGGCTAACCCTTACCCGCTCATGGGGGATGGACGGTCCAATCCTGCTGTTCATCGTCCCAACGGTGCAAAACATGGGCGGCTAGCCGCTGGCCGCTCAAGGGGATGAGCGGACCCACCCAGACCGCATATCCCACCAACGACACAAGTGACGAACGGCCAGCCCCTGGCCGCTCAAGAGGACATACGGCTAGCCCCAAGCCGATGACCCCAAGACACTGTGCAACGGTCACAAGCCAACGGTCAAAAACCACGGGATGAACGGTTGGCCTTGGGCCGCTCATGGGGAAGAACGGTCACACGACTGACCGCGCATACCCCACTGCGCTCCAAGCCGAAGGGCGGTCAAGTTTGGGCCGCGCATGGGGATAAACGGGCCCTGGTTCGGCCGTTTATCCCTTGCCGATGCGAAAATGGCGAACTCGTCGGGATTTGCCATTTCCGGCCCCAAACGAGCCCCTAAGAGGGGGAAACGAAAGGAAATCGACCCACATGCCCCCTAGCATGATTCTACGCCCCTAAAACGCGGAATCGCGGGCTAAAACGGTAGATCGGGCGGTCACTCCTCGCGGCATGCTCAACCCTTCCCGGCGTGATAAAACCCACTCTCGACCTCGCCTCGGCCTACAAATCGCGGGGAAGGAATGCAAGAGGCTAGGGATCGTCACCCTACTTTCGCTCCGCGTCGAGACGCGCCGGATTGAGTTCAAACCACGAAGAACGCCGCTAGAAACCTCATTCCTTCACGCTTCCCACGAACACCGCACGCCCATGAGATCGCCTCGCAGCCACCGACGTCGCCGCGCCGTCACCCCACCACCGTCTGCAGCCAGAGAGAGGCCCGCCGCGGTCGTCGTCGATCGAAGAGAGAGGGGGAGGGGCCGCGGTTCTCACGGGAGGAAGAAGAGGAGGGGGAAGAAGAAAGAGAAAGAAAGAAAGAAAAAAGAAAAGAAATGAGAATTTATAGAAAATCCAGAAATCCTGAAAAATACTGAAAAATAGAAAATCCCATTTTTACGATTCTCGGAACGCATCGATCGCAACGGTACCATCCGTGCCTAGGTGAACGACTTGGTTCACCCGCAACGAGGTTCCACAGGTCGTGCCGAAACCCGTACCGGAAATCGGAAAACACTCGCGAAAAAGCCACGGACGCACTCCGGGCCTCCGAAACAACTTCGGATCACGCCGATCCGAACATGAAAGATGTCCGAAACGAAATTTTGGACACAACATAGCTGGACACTCCGAGAAAATAGATCCGAGACCCAAAAGACGGATCCGAAAGATCCGGGATATTACAGTCCCCCCCCCCTTAAAGGAATTTCATCCTCGAAATTCAAGAACAAAGCTCAGAGGAAGAAGAGGAGACTCACTCAAACAAGTAAGGGAACTGCTGACGCATCTCGTCCTCACGTTCCCAAGAAGCCTCACCACCAGAGTGCCGCTGCCACACCACCTTAACCAAGGGGATGACCTTGTTCCGCAGGCGCTGCTCTCGCATATCCTCAACACAGACGGGAAACTCTGGGAGAGAAAGATCTAAAGTCACCTCGGGCCAAACAGAATCCTCAAGCACACGAGAGTCATCGGGCATATACATCTGTAACATCGAGACGTGGAACACGTCATGCACCGACGCCAACTCAGGAGGTAACTGCAGCCAATAGGCTACCTCACCAATGCGCTCCACAATGAGAAAAGGACCGACATAGCGGGGACTCAACTTCCCACGCCGTCCAAAGCGCAGCACCCCCTTCATCGGAGAAACTCTCAAGAACACACGATCGCCAACGGCGAACGTGAGGGGCTGCCTCCTACGGTCAGCATAGCTCTTCTGCCGACTCTAGGTCACCAACATGTTCTGACGAACTAGGTGCACAACATTCACACACTGCTGCACCAACTCCGGTCCCGTCAAAACACGCTCACCAACCTCAGACCAATCAAGTGGAGTCCGACACGGACGCCCATACAACGCCTCATAAGGAGCCATACCGATGCTCGAATGATAGCTGTTGTTGTAGGTAAACTTCACCAACGGTAGGTGGTGAATCCAACTCCCCCGCCACTCTAGGCAGCAGGATCTCAACATATCCTCCAAAGTCTGGATAGTCTTCTCTGACTGACCATCTGACTGAGGATGGTATGCTGAGCTAAATGACAAATCCGTGCCAAGAGCTCGCTGGAAACTCCTCTAGAATCCAGAAGTGAAACGCGGATCCCGATCCGACACAATGGAAATGAGAACTCCATGCAACGAAACGATCCGCTCCACATAAAGACGAGCCAACTTGGGCACGCCCAGCTGACTTTGACTGGTAACAACCGAGTCACCTTCGTCAGCCTATCCACTAACAACCAAATACTGTCATGCCCACTCGGAGTCCTCGGTAATCCCACCATAAAATCAGTGGTCACGTGTGTTGACACCCGTTTTATACCCAATAAGTCGGGTCATCTTCTTATTTCATTCTATATGATGCTCCGAGTTGTTCATTCTTTGACGAGTCTCTTGATCAGTTGAAACCTATTTTTTGGGTCTTGAGTTCCTGGATTAAGATGTGGCTCCTGGTGGCATTTCGTTGGTAAAGCTTAGCAAAACCCTTCACTCTATTTTTGGAACCTCAATGTTAAATAACGGTCCCAGTCCGACGCGTGGCTTCCTTCTGACGGATGTATCCTGGACCGTTACTCTTTGAAGAGTCCTAAAGCCTAGGGCCTCGTTGTCAGTGCTTATCCTTTTAATTCCACGTTGAAAATAACGGTCTGTCGTTCAGCCGTTGCTTCACTATGACGCCCTATACCTTGACCGTCACTTCCTTGAAGAGTCCGACTTGTTGGGTCTTCTTCCCGTTGATCTTATCCTTTGGGATAAGGTTGAAAGTGACGGATACTCCTTGATGCGTTACTTTCAAGTGGCGGTCTGTCGTGCAGCCGTTACTTCATTCCGAGAGTCCTGGCAGTTCAGGCCTTTTCTATGCTACTCCGTGGTTGAGATAAGTTTTTGGATTGATGTTATCTCTTTCAAATCCGATCCTCAGGACCTCCCGTTTGTTTCTATGGACTCTTGGTGATATTATCTTTGAGGATTTGCTAAGATTTATCCTTCTTTCATGCTGAATTATCCTCTACTCGACCTAAGGGTTTGAGGGTCTATAAATAGAACCTTTGACTTCATGGCCAAGGAGGAGGAGATTTGAATTCACGACGAAGTGCTGCCGAACTCAGGAGTCATCTTCATCCAGGAGGAACTGCTTCCCACGTCCATCCATCTTCCAATCAAGGGAGTACTTTTAGTTTTTGGTCTTTCAAGTTCATCCTTGCATGCTTGAGTTCTTCCTTGATTTTCCTTAAACAAAGCATTGTCCCTCCTCCTCCTCCACGTTTTTCACTGTTCTTTAAGCATACAATCACCTTCCCAACTTTTAAAAATGCCCAGAGGGGTTAAAAAAACCAAAACTCCCCGGTAATTCCCTCTCCTTTTGATGTTCTTAAGATTTTTAAGAACTGATGCTATGCTTGTGAAGAGGGCTAATTGAGGTTGTATTGTTTGGTCTTTCTACGTCTTGGCAGGTTTACAGGTTCATTAGCACGAGGCCCAAGTCTTCTAGCCGGCTGGAAGAGTTGGAGTTAAAAGAATTCAAGCTTTACTACTGCAGGTTGTCTGACGGTCTAGTGCAGGCGCGTCACTTTCTTCTGGCGGTCTATCGTGCGGCCGTCACTTCCAAGCGACGCACAGGGTTCTGGCCGTTACTTCCAAGTTGATCTGCAGGCTTTCTTTGGTTTTCTCTCCCGTGGGCGGGTGTTTCATCCACCTATTTCTAAGGTATATTCGAGTCTTTGACTTGTGTTTACTTTGGTGGCGATCACATCTTTCCTTAGTATTGGGCATTAGCTGTCTTCTTCATCAACAATCTTTATTTTTCCTTGCTTGTCCCACCTCCACGGTGTGTTTTTATTTACTCTTTGCTCCACGCCCCGGCGTGTGTTTTTCTTTTCCTTAGCATAATTTGATTGAGGTAGCATGCCCATGCTAGAGCTAGCTATGATTGCCTAGGTTCATGTTCACATGTTCATAGGTTTTGAGTAGATCTTTGATTGCTTGTTTGTCATCTTGTCATGTTACTTTGCAAACCTCAGAAGTAAAAGATCAAAGATAGGCAAATAAATATCAACAGATAATTTTTTGGCGATCACGGTGGGACAGCTTGTGCCAATCGTGCTTCTGATTCTTGTTTGAACCTGCCATCATCTATTTGTTCAGTTGTCTTTTGTCCCCTTTCAGTATTGTTCATTCTGGTTTTCTGAGTCCTCTGACGGCCCTGTGTCCCCGCGTCACAGTCGTCTGACGCAGGGGCATTAGACCGCCACTTTGATTCTGCTGCGTGAGTTCCCACGGGTTTCCCGGTTACTTCTGTTTAGTTTTTGGCTCACTGGCTCATCTGACGGTCTCACCCCCCTGCGTTATATATTATCCGGCGGTCTGGCCTTCGACCGTTATTGTTCTCTGACGCAGGGGTCTTCGGCCGTTACTCTCCTGGCAGGTACGCATCTGAGGTGCATTTATTTTACCAGTTTTTTGCTGTGATTTATTGCTTGGGTGACACTTGACCCTCCTCTTGCTTTGCTCATATCTGCATATCATGGTGTGCACTATTGATTGCTAGATTGGTAGGCTAGACTTTGCATGCACTCCGGTGCACATAGGGTCATTCATCTCTTCATACATTAGATTGCATTTTTCTACCTTGTTGTGAGGACCTCTCGTCTCCATACTCCTTGGGGCCGACTAGGAAATCACAGCAGGGACCTCCATAAGTCCCCGCGAGCCGTGGATTCCCACACGGACGCCGGGCTTGTTGTACCTTTCCCACCCCGTGTCTAGGGTTGCATAAGTGATTGAGTGGTTACACTTAGAGTCAAACCAAGTCCCATATCCATCTCCTATTAGGAACCCATTGTTGAGAGTACATATCGATCAATTCACTAAAGTTCCAAAGGAAAAAGCATAAGAATCTTATCACATCATTCTAAGAAACTTGGTTGATTTTTTTGAGTGTCTTCATATTTTATCACTTACATCTTGTTAGAATCACCTAAGTTTGGTTGCTTATTTGTGTGTTTTGTGTTGGTTGTTTTGCATTTTGTCAAGGTTATCCGTTGCATGTGGAGTTATTTTCGTCCGTCCGAATTCTCTCCTCGAGTCGCTTCTTCCTTCACGTTCTATTCCAACCCCCTTTTCGAATCCACTATGTCGTCCTTCAATCCTCCGCGCTCCCAAGAGCACTCTCTTCCTCAAGGGCTCCTTGAAAACCCCCCTAGGGTTATCACCTTTTCCTCCGGAGATGGGACTGCCCCTCTCCCGTCCTCCACCTCTATGGAGGGTAGTCAAGGTACCCCTTCTCTTTCCATTCCTTCTGCGGGTTCCGTCCATCACATGATGGCCCAATTGGACCCGGCCCAACTTCAAGTCCTATATCAAGCTATGCAAGGGTCCAACGCTTCCCCCTCCGCCGCTGTTCAAGGTCAATATAATCCTTCCGTCATTGGGCCGTCCGCTCAGCCCACTCCGATTGACCTCACTCCGGTCCAACCCCGGACCATTACTTTCGCTGGCATGGAAATGGGCCAATCTTCCAATTCAGCCCATCAGTCTTATGATAAAGGGAAGTCGCCTATCCCTTCTTTTGCCCAGGTGGATCATCACAATTCTGGTTCGATGGCTTCACAGCTTCTCATGAACCCTTCTGATTTCTTACACCCTCAGCAAGGGGTAGCCCAAGCTCACTCCCATCCGGGTACATCCCAGGCCCAATATCCTTCTTACGGGCTCCCTATTTCCACTGTCTATCCTTCTACTCATGCCTATGGGCCTCCCCCTTCTACTACCGTCGTTCCATCCGCTCCTCAGAAGCAATTGGCATCCGTCACTACCCCTGCTCCTTCCCAAGAGCAGGACTTGCTTGACAAGTGGGCCGCCATGCAGCAACAACTCGACTTCCTCCAGAAAAGGGTTGGCCCACAATCTTTGGCCGATATTCCTATTCCGAGCATCCAGAACATTCGATTCCCTCCGCAATCAGAGCTCCCCAACTATCGCAAATATGATGGGAACAACAATCCCTTTATTCATGTGAGGGATTTTCTCTATGAGTCGGCGCAGTTCCAGTATGATGATCGCCTCATGGCGTACTTGTTCCGCCGATCTTTAGACGGAGTTGCTCTCGAATGGTTCTATTCTCTGCCACTGGAAGAGGCCGAGAGTTTCAAGGTAGTTAAGGACAAATTCATTCAGCGGTTTCAAGACAGGGTCGGGCCAGAATATTCATTTACAGATCTAGTAGCAGAGAAGATGAAGCCAGAGGAAGACTTTGCCACATATGCAGACAGGTGGAGGCAGATGGCCGCCAGAGTGCCTGGCCATATTCCGGAAGAAGAGAAGGTCAAATTGCTGATCTCCAATGCCACGCCGACTTTCCGCAACATCCTGGCAATGAATGGCATAGCTAACATGCATCAACTCTACAGCCGGGCGCGCTTCATGCAGACTCAATTTAAGGACTCTCCTATCCATTCTCTTTTTGAAAACCAAAAGCCCAAGTACCACAAGAAACCACAAGGGCCGGTTACCGAGGGAGTCCAAACGAACGAGCAAGTGCAAGCCGTTACTTTTCCCTTTCAAGCCACACCCTTCCGCTACAACCAAAACACTCGCAATCCACAAAATTCCGCTCCACAAAACTTCCAAGCCACTCCACAAAACCCTCCCCCCGCCTTCACCATTCCACGAAACCCTCTCGCCGCACCACAACAACCACCGCCACCATCACAATACCATAACGTCCCTCCGCCCAACGGCTACAACAACAACAATCCTAATAGCAAGCGCCCGGCTCCCCGGAGAGCCAGTATCCTCCATTGCCAGAGACACTTACAGATATTTTCTCGGCACTTATGTCAGTAAATGCGATCCAACTTCCTCCGGAACGGCCTGTTTGGAACCCGGCGGTTGATCAGACTAAATATTGCATGTTCCATAGGCAGCCAGGCCATACCATAGAAGGATGTTTTCAGTTCCGAGATCTGGTATATGACCTTCATGAAGGGCAGAGAATCGACTGGGCCGAAATGCATAGGGCCATTGTGGAAATTAAAGAGAAGATGAGGCAGCCACAGTGGCAGCAAGTGCAGCAGCATCAAGCACCACAGCCGCAACAGCCACCCCAACAGCAGCAACCACAGCAAATACAAGACCTGGGCATCTATCAGAACCCGATGCCGAACCACCCACCCGCTCCTCAGCAGCAGCCGCCGGCACCAGCACAAGTAAATGTAGTTCAACCCCCGGCCCCCAACGCCGGGTGGTCTTTTGATGATGATGGCGCCACACCGCAGGTAATGGCCTTCCACCACAACCTCCGCAACCCTTCCTTCATCCTCCCTACACAACCAACACCCTCTCCGCTCGTCCTACCATCCACACCCGCTCCAGTAAACCCTCTACCGCTCTCCATCCCATCATACCCTCCAACACCTACTCCCCTCGCCATCATCACACCACCACCTAACCCTTCGCCCATTCTTAAACATCCACTAGCCTTCCCTCCACCCGCATCGACGTTCATCACCACCCCGCCGTCCACCAATCCTTCACCCATCATTCGCTCACCCCCCATTAACCTCACCAATCCTACGCTCCACCAAATCACCTCCCCCGCACCACCTATTCCACTCATCCACCCTGCAGGGCTCACCATACTATCTTCGGATGCTGCGGCAAACTATGCCTTAAGGAGCGGGAAGATGTTCCATCGGAATTATGTTACTACTTCTAATCCCCAGTCCACCCAGCCAACGGCCGAACAAGAAGAAGCTGAACCCCTGCCGGGTACTCAATATGACTTGTTACATCACCTGGATCGGGTACCCGCTAAGATATCCGTGCTGGAGCTGATCAAAAGGTCTACCCTTCATCAAGATGCACTAAGGGATTTCTTACAGAAGGTAATGGTTAGTGAAGATATGGCAGTCGACAGCCTACCTACGGCACTAGCAACTATCTCCAAGGGGCCGGCCATCACATTTTCTGAAACCGAGCTCGCACCTCCGGGGGCTCGGCAGATGCCGCTCTGCATAACAATTACCCTGAACAAAGTCGACATTGAAGCTGCACTGGTTGACACGGGGGCCTCAATTAATGTTTGCCCACTTAGCACCCACCGAGCATGCAACATATCTGAAGAGTTACTACGACCTACCCCCACTACTATAGCAGCATATGACAACTTAAGGTGAGCATGTCACGGGATAATCACCATTCAGGCCGAGCTCGGGCCCCTTACTATGGCCGTAGAATTCTACGTTCTCGATATCGACCCTATGTTCAAGGCTATCTTGGGTCGTCCCTGGATTGACACGCTTGGCGCCGTACCCTCCACCGCACATCAGTGCGTTAAATTCCCCTTCCAAGGGAGGGTCGTCAAAGTTAAGAGCTTGTCCACGGTGCAGACAATCAAGGCCATCTCAGATCAAGTTCTTCCCACACTCTGGCCGAGCAGCCGACCCGTTCTGTCAGTGCTTGATTTGAACTTTCCTTGGGCTTATACATCTCCTAAGCCCGTCACTACCCCAGTTAGTGTCAAAGTGAAGCCGCAGATTCGAGATTCGAAAGGGTGGAACATCATACTAAAACTGGGCTATCAACCGGGGAGAGGCCTCGGTGCGCAACTGCAAGGGATGACTAAGCCCATACCTAAGGGAAGGAAAATGGGCAGAAGAGGCCTCGGTTACAAGGAAACAGCATTATCTATGATGGGTGATTCTGGGCCGCTTACCTGGGATTATCGTCAGCACTTTGTCAGAGGGCCTCTCCATCCCGGCACATTAGCTCCAAAGCCGGTTCAGCCAAGGAGGGATATAGTTTGTCCGATTGCCAGTCCGCCTTCCTTGCCAGGAGGGTCAGATGATGACATGCTCGACTACAGTCAGGCCTTGCCGAGGCTCTTTCATGAGGAGGAACGCCAGAAGCAACAAGAGGTTCGGCTCGTACAGTGGAGGCCGAAGAAGCAGCCCGCGGTTAAGTTGCAGAAGGAGGAGAGCTCTCCAGTTATCTTCTCTTGGTCTCCCTCACGCTTCCAATCCTTCTTTCAGCAAAGGGAGTTCATACCCCGCCTTCCTCCTATCTTGATAAATCCCTCCGTCATTGATCCACCGGAGAGTCTGTTCATTCCTTATGCTCGCAGGAAGTGCCTGCGCGATGATCTATCCACTCTATTTACTCCTCCTCCCTACAACGCTCAACTCCACGAGATTTGGTTCTTTTCTTCTGACCCCTTCTTTGATTGCATCTTTCCCGAGCTATTCCCTATGCAGCTCCCACCTCCTCCGTCTTGTTTTATAGTCTCTACTGATCCCCAAAAAAAAACGTCAAATTTAAAACGGAGATTTCAGTGGAAGATTACGCTGTCCTGTCTCCATCCTCCTCTTCCCAGGAGCACGAGTCCCCTGCTCCTCCCCTTCCATTAAGCCTTCTCTCTCCTAGGTTAGGGTTAGGGTCTAGCGAGTCTAAGGAAGTAGAGTCAGTTAGGTCTAGAGAAGTCGGGTCTTGTTCTAGGTCGTCCAATCCTTCCCATCCTGAGCCGCGCCCGCTCGCGCATCCTTCCCGATCTGTTCCTGATAGGTTCTTGCAAGATTTAGCTCAGCGGTGTCATGCTCTTTTGAAAATTCCGGAATTTGTCGCCACAGCAATTATGATAAAAGACGAAGAAGAAATAGAAGGGGAATGGAGCGACGACGGATTGGGCGTCTATGAGGTTTTAGATGAGAAGGATCCAATAGATGAAGACAGCGATGTAGAGGACACTGCCGATCTATATGCACAAGGATTAAAGAGATTCGACCAACAGTCGACGGCAGTGGATGAACCTACAAAGAAAATCAACTTGGGAACAGAAGAAGACCCAAGGCCCATCATCACCTCAGCTGATCTCCCTTCACAGGTAGAAGAGGATCTAATTAAAGTACTAAGGGAGTATAGCGATTCTTTCGTCTGGTCTTATGAGGACATGTCAGGTCTTGACCCCTCCTTAGTGGAACATCGACTCGTGCTTAAACCAGGGGCAACACCTGTTAAACAAAGGTCAAGAAGATTTCACCCCCACATGGCCTTGAGGATCAAAGAAGAGGTCGACAAGCTATACAAGGCCAAGTTCGTCAGAGTAGTCTTATATTCCCAGTGGGTGGCAACATAGTCCCTGTCCTCAAGAAGGATGGAAAAGTGCGCATATGCATTGATTTCAGGGATCTAAACAAAGCATGTCCTAAAGATGATTTCCCGCTACCTCATATAGACGTCCTAGTGGATAACACTACCGGGTACGAAGCTCTGTCGTTTATGGACGGGTACTCGGGCTACAATCAAATCCGTCTCGCTCCGGAAGATCAAGAGAAAACTTCCTTCACCACGCCCTGGGGCACGTATTGTTATGTGGTTATGCCTTTTGGTTTGAAGAACGCAGGTGCCACCTATCAAAGGGCGATGATGGCCATTTTCCACGACATGATGCACATATACATGGAAGCTTATGTGGATGACATCTTGGTGAAGTCAAGAACAAAAGAAGAACACCCCTCTATCCTGGCTAAAGTGCTGCAGAGAGCCAGGGAGTATAAGCTTAAGATGAATCCGAAGAAGTGTGTATTCGGAGTCTCCTCAGGGAAGTTGTTAGGGTTCATAGTGAGCAAACGGGGGATCCAGATTGATCCTAATAAAGCACAAGCCGTCATGGACATGCCTCCGCCAAGGAACATTACGGAACTTCGAGGATTGATTGGTAGACTGCAATTCATTAGAAGATTCATATCTCAACATTCTCAAAGGTGCCGCCCGTTCTATGAATTGCTTAAGGCGGGGGTCAAGTTCGAATGGAATCAAGATTGTCAAAAGGCATATGAGGACCTCAAAGAGTACCTAACCAATCCCCCGGTTTTGCAACCTCCTGTCCCTGGGAAACCCCTAATCCTATACATCTCGGTTATTGAGGACTCCCTAGGGGCGGTTTTAGCACAAGTGGATGATGAAGGGAAAGAGCGGGCTGCGTACTACCTTTCTCGGTTGTTCAATCCGGCTGAATCCAAGTACACCGCTATGGAGAAGACTTGTGCCGCCTTAGTATGGGTAGCTCAGAAGCTTAAACATTACTTTCTCGCCCACCCAGTTAGGTTGATCTCTAGAATGGACCCGGTCCGTTATCTCCTAGAAAAACCCGTCCTTTCTAGTAGGTTAGCTCACTGGCAGAGCTTCCTCTCTCAGTTTGACATCACCTTTGTCGTTCAGAAGGCAGTCAAAGGATACGCCATTGCTGAGCATATTGCACATCTTCCCATCCCTCATACCGATTCCATTCAGGACGATTTTCCTGATGAGCATCTCTCTGTCCTTTCTCATCATCCCTTCTGGTCTCTGCACTTCGACGGTGCACTTAACTCTCAAGGCCAAGGGATCGGGGCTGTCTTGCTTACTCCAGAGGAGGTAACCATCCCCTTCGCTTATCAACTTCGCTTTCCTGATACCAACAACATCGCTGAGTATGAGGCTCTCATGGCCGGCTTGAAGCACGCCTATCTCCTAGGCGCGCGTTATTTAAACATCATAGGAGACTCTCAGCTCGTCCTACGGCAAGTTCTGTCGACTTACCGTACTCGTGATCCTAAGCTCAAGCCTTATCAAGATTTGGTCACGCTCATTGCTAAGCGATTCCGTAAGCTGATCTATATCCATACTCCTCGTTCTCTGAACATTCTAGCCGATGCTTTGGCATCTCTTGCTTTCTCCTTATCCTTTTCTCTCAGTCGTAGTACTGAGACCATCGTCGTCCAGAGATTGGACGCACCCTCTATTCAAGATCCTTGGTTCTTCAACCTTAGGAAATCTGTAGAGGCGAGAACTGAGAAGGAAGATCTCAAGGAAGTTTCATTAACAGAACTAGAGGAGATTCTGGACGAAGAGGAATTGCCTTGGTATCATGAAATCGAATTATTTTGCAAAGAGGGGTCATTCCCAGAAGGGGCAAAAGCCGAGCAACGTAAAGCAATAAGAAGGGCCGCCGCAAGGTACACTGTCATTGCAGGAGAACTGTATAGGCGCGCTACTAATGGAATGCTCATGAGATGCTTAGATGATGTAGAAGCTTGGAAAGTGGCCGAAGCGGCCCATTCTAGTGAGTGTGGAGGTCATGTCAATGGCCAGGCTCTAGCAAAGAAGATCCTTAGGTAGGGCTACTACTGGCCCACTCTGGAGGAAGATTGCTCCCTCTATGTCCGGAGGTGTCTCAAATGCCAACTCCATGCTGATAAAATTCACTCTCCAGCTTCATCCCTTCATCCTATGACTGCTCCTTGGCCATTCTCTATGTGGGCTTTTGACGTTGTCGGCCCACTCGGTGATCCTAATTCTCAGATCAAGCAGAAATCCTTTATCCTCACCGCTACTGAGTACTTCACCAAATGGGCCGAAGCCGAGGCGTACGCAGAGATCAAAGCTACAACGGTGTGCCGCTTTATCATGAAGAATATCATCTCGCGGTTCGGAGTGCCAAGCAGCATCGTCACCGACAACGGACCCCAGTTCGTCTCCCAAGAGCTTAAGGACCTATGTAAGAAGTTCGATATTGCATTGCATCATTCATCTCCATATTACCCTCAAGGCAACGGTCAAGCCGAGGCCACTAATAAAACCCTTCTTAAAATCATTAAGAAAACCTGCGAAGCACATAAGTTTTCCGATTGGCCTGAAAGATTGGTGGAAGCTCTGTGGGCTTACCGCACCTCCGTCCGTACCCCTACGGGACAAACTCCCTACTCTCTGACTTACGGGATGGAGGCGGTGCTCCCATACGAGATCTTAATCCCTTCCCTTAGAGTGCAGCTTGATAAGGAACTTAATCTCGATGAACGTCAAGAGGCGTTGCTGGTCCAGTTAGAACTCTTAGATGAGAAGAGGATGAATGCGGCTAATCACGTTTATGTTTATCAAAAGAGGGTTTCGCGTTATTTTCAAAAGAAGGTAATCGAACGAAAATTTTGTAAGGGTGAAATTATTTTGAAACGCAAATTCATTCGGTCTGTAGGTCCTAGGTCCAAGTTGCAACCTAACTGGGAAGGGCCGTTCGTAATAAAAGAAGCTTATCCAGGGAATGCTTATCGTTTAGTAAACGCGGAAGGTGAGGAGCTCTCTCACCCGTGGAATGGGTTGTATCTTAAGCGTTTCTTTCCTTTAAAAAAAAAAAAATCTAAACCATGTGCTTCTCCGGCAATAAGAACTTCCTCCCTATCTTCAAAAGGAGAGTCTCAAGTAAGGCAATCACACACTACACGACGTCCCTGGTCGGGCTCCTTGTTTGAAAGACACCGTTTCTCCTTGGCCGTGCTTTAGGGGAAAGTCAAAGTCCCTGTTCGCTTCATTCTTCGGCTGAATCCAGGGGCAAGGAGTGAATAAGGAGGCGACGACCAATCCAAACTCTCTAACGAGAAGAGGTCTCAAATAGGGGCAAGTCCATTATGACCTGACGCCACAAGAAACGAAGGAAAAGAAAAGAAAAGGAGTGCTCTTTACAACCAAATCAAAAGCATCATCTCAAAGACTGTGAATGAATTCTCAAAAGCTCCAACGGAAAAAGAAAGCTAGGCATGACAAGAGTGGCAGTACAGTTCCCCGTGGGACGTTATGAGCCCGGTCGCATGCATGCCTAGGTGGACAAAGGTTCGATGGCGGACATAAAAGCCCCGGCACAACAGACCGAATATCTAATAGGGTTGTACGGTGAGGGAATCAAGTTCTAAAAACTCCCATATCTGGCCTAAAGCTTACCCCCATGATTTTTTTTTTCCTTTTAGGACTGAGATGAGTACCCCAGGTATGGCATTGGTGAAAACACCGTCACGATAATTGGGACTCGGCCAGGGGTTGTCACAATATTGCACGCCGATCCCTAGACTCAATCCAAAACGAGGAAGGTCTCGAGCTGCTAGAGAGGCATTGGTTTTTCAAAATCTAAAAACAACAAATATTTTCAAAATCCAAAAATAAACAAATATTTTCAAAAAATCCAAAAAACAACAAATATTTCCAAAAAGAAATCCAAAAACAACCAATATTCTCAAAGTCCAAAAACAACAAATATTTCCAAAAATCCAAAAAAACAAAACAAATATTTTTAAAATCCAAAAACATTAAATACTTTTCAAAACGTCCAAAAAAATACCATCATATGCATAGCATGCATCGCATCTTCATTATGTTTTCGCCTATTTTGATAAGGCTCCACCCCTTGACCAAATATCAAGAAACGGTCATTATCTAACTTGCTTCAAGGCAAGGGGTTGAGTCCAAGAACAGATCTAACTTGCTTCGTGTGTGAGTGTGTGCAGGATACAGGGCAAGCCCAAAAGCAAAAGCTCACAACTATGCAGGTTCAAAGCATGTAATGCGCCAGTATCAGACCGTTACAGTCATGTAACGGGCCCATCGTCGACCGTTATTTTTCTTCAGGCATGGGCCCTCTTCTTTTTGAGCCTTCACTTTAGCGGTCTGAGAACCTACCGTTACTTGAATATAACGGCTCGAGACCTATCTGTCACATCCTTCAGAGACCGGGCTCTCGTTACTCTCATTCTGACGGCCTGTCGTAGGACCGTTATTTCTTTATGGCGGCCCTGTGCCCATCCGTCATATCCACCAGAAACCCTATCTGTTCACATCAGTCTAGCCTTTCAACTATGGAACTCAAGATCATTCAACTATGGCACTCTTATCTCATTCAAGCAAAGATTAATGAAATATAATTCTTGATAAAATTCAACTTTGGTTGTCAATTGCATGATAGCTCTCATAAACAAAAAGAAAATCAAGATACATTCAATTTCTTATCCGCAAGAGGGCGGATCTTTCTCAATTCTCTCACATAATCTCGGCGTGTTTCGTCATCCTCTTCAACCTCTGCTTGCCACGGGCGTACCTTGCTGATCTCCCACATGGTCAGCACGTTCCGGATTGCTCGTTCATCTTCCTCGGTCCCCATCTTCCTAGGTAGAAGGGGAGGGTAGTGTGATAGTGCAGAAACGCTGATTTGAGGAAATCCGATTTGAAGAGGGCATCGGTGCGGGTTGTAGATCGCCATGGTAGTGTTTCCTACTAGCTGGAGGTCGAGGCCTTGACGCCGTGGTATTTTGAGAAGAGTGCTTCGGAGGACTCTTGGTCGCATGATGAACTTGTCCATTGGAAGAGTGTTGAAGAAGAGGCGCCACTCATCCCGAGTTTTCTTATCCGCTGTCTTGCATTCAACCTGAGGAGAGTATCCAAATGCCCCTCCAATAAAGAAGAGAGGATGGCTCCAGAAGATTCGGCTTGCAGAAGTTATGTCTTCCTTAGGAAGGAATTTGACACTCACTCCTATCCAGCACTCGAGGAGTATCATAGAATCAAACAGAAGCCCTCCTAAGCAAGCCGAGCTTAGTCCTTCATAGAGGTATGAGAGGACCGCTTGAGAGATAGACATACCCCGCCACAGCCCACTAATAATACCAAGGTTTTGGATATCTAAAAGGTGATCAGTGGTGGTAAAAAGGAAGGCTCCACACAAGCAAACCGCTACCGCCTTGGCTATGGCTTCATGTCTCTCCCACTTGTTCTTACAATGAGACACTACCCATTGTGCCAAAGGAATCAAGTGAATGTGGTGTGGGCTGATCATGGTCCTCACGTCCTTCGGGTTATGAATGAAATCACTCAAAATCAAGGACGGGTCAATAAACTCTATTGTGTAGCAAACCCGGTCTTCATCCCCCACCTTAGTCTTAGGAAGGGCTAGGTAGGTTTCTACCTCCTCTAATAGGACGGTTGCTTCAAAGGAAGGGAAGATGAAAGTATGAGTTTGCGGATGCCATAATTCCACAAGTGCTGAAAGGCTTGGCCAATCGAAAGATAATTTCTGGAAATTCTTGCCTAAAACCAAGAGAGGTTGGAGGTGCCATGCCTTAAGGATCGATGTGACCTCTATGGGGAGTGCCTTTACCATGGGAGCCACCCACTTCAGATTGGAATAGCACCTTGGACCAGGAAGGGGCTTGAGAAAGGAAGAAGGAAGGTTACAAAAAGAAGTACAGCAAAAAAATCTGAACTTTGGATGAGTTGTGAGAACTTACTACTCTTTGGGCGTTGGAGCTTAAGTGCTTGGGAATTGATGTCAGCCGATGAAGTTCTCCATGCTCTTTTCTTGCAGCTTTGGGGCAGGTGTAAGCTTTCTCCTCCATAGCCATCACCTCGAAGCTCCTCTTCGTCATGCTTTCTGCTCTTTGGAAGAGCTCCTCAAACCCTAGAACAGAGGTTTCAGCAAAAGTTACGATTTTGATTAAGGTTCCAAGTTGTTAAAGCTTATATTTAACTTTGGAAGGGTAAGACTCGGGCTAGAAGGCTTTATCTTCAATTAGGATAAGTTCTAGCGGTGGTTCAAGGGGCTAAACCTCGGGTTTTAGTTGTCTCGGCTCAATCCGATTCGGATTACAACCCAGACTCTAACGGTCCATCGTGCGGCCGTTATTTCATTCTGACGCGCCAGCCCTTGGCCGTCGCATTTTCTGTGGGTTTTAATTCCCCGAATCATGTTCTGTGGAGAATGACGGTCTAAGGGTCTAGCGTCGCTTTCTGTAACGCGCAAGCCCTAAGCCGTCGCATTCTCAGCCACTCCGTTCCTTCTCTTCGGGGCTAAAACACTTCCTGACGATCTTGCTTAGGACCGTCTCTTTCTGACGCGTCTTCTTCAGACCGTCGCATTTCCTGCTAGTTGCCCTGGCCAACTATCGTTCTGCCATGATCAACGGTCTGACCCATGGCCGTTACTTATCTTTGACGCACCCTCAGTTAGCCGTCGTTCATCCTGATGCCCCACTGCCAAAGTGGGTCTCTGATGATTTAACGGTCTTTCACCAGAGCGTCGTTTTGATTATGGCGGTCAGATCTTAGACCGTCACTTTCTCTGCTGCTAGGTTCAGACTGTTCCTTCTGCCCTTGCCTAGACCTGGCGGTCTTTCACATTATACACCTCGTCCTCTTCCCATTTTCATGCATTCCTGCATACATCTCATTCATTTCATTCATCCACATTTCGTCCATCCTGCTATTTTTCACATTCATTCATTCACGCTTGCATAAAACTAAAACAAAACAGAGAACTAAAAAGAGAGGGATCTCATTCCATTTTGCCAAAAGTTCTATACAACTGATAAATAAAAACATAAGAAAAGGCATCATTCGGCCGGCATATCGGCCGGGCCACCCTCATCCTCCCCCTCCTCAGGTTTCCTCGCGGGTGGCGGTGCTATGGAAGCACTCTCCTCCTGCTGTCCTCTCTCTGCCCTCTCATTCCTCTGCTGGGCGGAGGAGCTGACAAGGAAGTCCCCTACTGAGCCGCTAGGGGCAGCGCTCCTATGTATCCCACTCTGGGAGGTGCACCGCTCCGGTCCTCGACCGATCATCCGCACCGTCCGCTCCAATGTCCGCAGCTCGATCTTCAGTGTAAAGATCTGACGCCGCGTCTCCCGTGCCTCGGTTCGGTAGCGATCCAGGTCGGCCGTCCCGATCCGAAGCTCCTCCACCTCGGCTCGTGCCCGCGCTAACTCCTTCCGGAGTTGTTCCATCTCTGCGTCATCTGGGCGTCGCGGGGTCTCTGCTCTCAGCCGAGCCATCTCTGCCCGTACCAGCTCCGTCTCTGCTCGGGCTCGATCAGTCTCGGCCCGGCTTCTCTCTACCTCAGCTCTCGCCTGGCTGGCCTCGGCCACCGCTGCTGCTAGGTCCCTCGCCTATAGATTGCATTTCATATCATTAGTCATGAAGCATTTAATTAAGCATGATCATGAGTTTTTTTTTAGTCTCTTACCCGCTCCGCGAGGGTGGCCTCCGCCTCCTCGGCCCAGGCAACTGCCCGAGCAAAGTCAGCCTCCTGCTCAGCCCTGCCTCCCGCAGGCTGCAAGGAAGACGATGGGGCATCTGGTCCGGCACGATGGGCTCCCTCGGCCCGCTGCATTTAGAAATCATGGTCAGTTAGCATTTGCATTTGCATCATGAACATCATTCCATAAATCATAAGCATTTAAGTTTTTAGTCTCACCAAGAGCTCCAAGGCAGACCGGTACCCGTGCCGCTGTTGAATGGTGGAGTGGAGTAGCCCTTCCAGCTCGGCTGTCCGTCCCTCAGGGTCTAGCTACATTTTAGAAAGCATGAGTCAGCATATATCACATTGTACATTGCATAATAGAAAAGTTTAGAGTTTTTAGTTTGCATACCGGTCGTCGGGTACCTCGGTACACCCGGTCGCCGTAGAGTCGAGCGAAGGCCTTCAGATATGCCTCATCGCTCTCGTCTCGCTCCTTCACCGCTCGGCCCCGCCTGTTCCAATCATGGACGTACTTCGCCTTCCGGGCGCACCAATCCACATTACCGCTGATGCCCCTTGCTGACTTGCCGGGATGGTCGTCGCTGTGGCGTGGAAAGGTCACCTCGGGCTGGTGTAGTCCCCGGGTCCGCAGGATCAGCCTGTAGTGCAGAGGCTCGATGATATGGAGGCAATGCAACCATATGTCTCGCCCCCGGTACGATAAGGCCGCCTCCGCCCATGGCTGTCCCGTATAACCCTCATCGCGGTATGGGGTCCATCTCACCTGAGAGCATTTAGTTCATTCATTAGCATATGTAGGAAGCATTTAAAGACATTTAGAAAGCATTTTAGAAAGCATTTAGAAGCATTTAAAAGCATATAGAAATCATTTTGAGTTCTGGACCTACCGATGTATGCGGGAAGGAGTCCAAGTCGTCCTGGATCGTCCGGGTCAGTCTACTGATCGACCCTGTGTCCCTCGCCACCGACCAACGCCTCGCGATCGGTATGCGGCCGGGATGGAGTAATGCGCCTCTCCCGATGCCCGGGAGGTACATATAGCTCCAGATCTGCATTTAGAAATCGAGTCAGTCGCATCATTGCATAAATCATTGCATAAATCATTGCATAAATCATTTTGCATAAATCATTTACATGAATCACAGCATAATCATGGCATAATAGAAAGCATTTACAGTGCATTTACCTGTAGGAAGGGCGAGAAGCCGCCCAGCATCGTCTGCCTGTCCGTAGTGCTGAGGGACTCGAACAGGAATGCGAGTACTGCTGCTCCCCATGCGTACTTCCTGACTCTGCTCAAATCCTCTATCATCGGCAGCAGTCTGCAGCTGATGACGTCTGCCCGAGTCGCGAACAGGAGCTTCCCGAATAGCAGCATCAGGAAGCGTCTGAGCACTCTGTCTCCCTCTGGTCCCGCCTCCGCCGCCACGCGAGGGCGCACCTGGTCTATCACTCTGCTCAGGTGCTCCTCAGGTAGCTCTCCCACGGCGATCGCCGCTCCTCTCAGTCCCAAGCTCTCCTGCAGCACTGATCTCGAAAGCTGGGAGGAGAACTGTCCCGGCCTGATCAAATCTAGCCCGAGCAGCTGCTGCGCCATCTCTCGGTAGTCACCGTATGTCCACCCTGTCACCGCGGCTCCGTGGACTCTCAATCCGGTAATCCTCGCTATGTCTTGTAGCGTGGGGATCATGTGGCCCCACGGGAAGATGAAAGCTCGGCTGATCGGGTCCCACCTCTCGTGCAAGGCGTACAGTACCGGCGTGTCCATCCGGATCACCTCGATGCTGAGCACCTCGGCGAATCCCATCTCGGCGAGTCCCACCTCGGCGAATCCCAACTCGGCACTATAGCTACTCCTACTGCCAGAAGGCAGACCTCGACCACGCAGTCGAAGCTACCGAACCACGCTAGTACCACCTACCGAAGTAAGAACACACGGCAATCACGCTGTAGAGGCCTGTCCCCCGGACATAGCCGACCTGGACACGCTGTCCAAGGTGCAACCCCGACCATCCGATCGCGGGTACCACACCACAAGACGGAACCTCGGTAAAGCCACTAGCGCTAGACTCACGACGCGAAGACCAACACAGGCGCCACGGCAAAACAGCCGAAGGACTCAACGGTCAACACGACCAAAAACTCGAAGGTCAAAGACACAGAGACTGACAGTCTGTCACTCCGTACTCGACAGGAGTACCACCCACTAGAAGCACAGCCGGTAGAGTCCCCTGACGTCTTACACCGCACCGCAGGTGAACTGCCTGGCATGGTAGGTCCTACCCGAGGCGCGAACACCGTACAAGTAACCACAACAAGTGACTAGCTGGGGTCACGCCCGTCGACGTGCGTCCACAATCCCCAACCACGTGTGCACACACAGACCACGCGTCCTAGGTCTGGCCCTCTGACTGGTTTTCCCCCGCAGCCGGACTCTGGCTAAGACGAGGGGCCCGACGGAAACCAGTCTAACCGTCCTCAGGGTAAGCCCGTACACCACTCCCTGGTGCGACCAGCACACGCGTACTGGTAGGCTACGACTAGTGGAGGGTCACTGAAGGAGTAGACTCTCAACTCAACGGAAAACAACGTCCGAATCCGACGACGTACGGGGACCACCCCACGTACCGGCCCCGTCTCACGGTGACCACAGTCGGAGAAGAAACGGGACTCACAGTCCACCGCCACGCACGCACCGTGCGCTAGAGTCGAGAAAACTCAAGTGGCACTAAGCCACTAGACTCTGGACAGTCCTCTAAACGCACTACAGTCAATGGTCCTTGAGTCACAAGACTCGGGGTCAAGACCGTTGCACGCAACAGCACAAGGCCATCAATCTAGTCCAATCTCTAGGTCCAAAACCACGATATCACGAATACCGAGACAACACACGAGTTGCCAAGACCATTCCCTTGGGAAGGGAACGCAAGGGACAAAGGCCACTCACACGGGCCACACGGAAAACACAGAAGCACGATTCCCATGGCAGCACGCAAGCCGCCACGATGATTTCCCATCTTGAAACAAGCGGGGAACCTCCAGCCCCAGGCCGGACAACTGGACTCACTGTCCAAGGCCAAACACATGGCCCACACGGTAATCGCCTTCCAAAGGAACCCACAATATGCGGGGGAGACCCCACCGCACACACACCGACACACGGTGACTCGATCAAGCGTAACACGAAAGCCTGGAACACGTGGGGTCACCCGGACCCACCACACCTACGGGCACGCTAATCGAGGCAACACGGTCCCTCCCGACACCCCCAAAACAAGGACACGGAACCCATGGGGTGTCCAGGATACTCACAAGGCCGGAGGTCGACCACTGGGTCCCAACCGGGTCGACCGGAGACCAACACAATGCGAACGGACGCTAAAAGGTGACCCGAACCCTTAAGCGCACGGACACGTAAAACGAGGTAAACGGAACCTCCAGACACCCCAAAACACGATCACGGAACTCCAATGGGTGTCCAAGGCACACACGGCCTAAGGGGAGAACGATCAGCCGCAGACCGCCCGCCCCGGGCAGCTCGGTTGGTCCCTCCAAGAACGCGCTGTAGGTCCATAGCGCGTTCAAGCAGAACGCGCTATGCACCTATAGCGCGACACGACATATCGCGCTATATCCCTATAGCGCGACTGCACAGATCGCGCTAGGATCACCTAGCGCGACAAGGCAGAATGCGCTAGGGACCCCTAGCGCGACAGGGCAGAACGCGCTAGGACCCCATAGCGCGACAAGAACCGCCTTACTGTTCATCTTCTCCGATGGACGCGCTCGGTCGGGGCAGCGCGACCTTCAGGAACGCGCTACTGGAGTATAGCGCGTTCTCAGTCCGTGCCCGGAAACGGTAGAAACCGCGGGAAAAGCCATGCCACGCCCCGTTCACCCCCAGGTGAAGGGGAAACAAAAGGGGAAACCTTCCCCAAGCCCCTAGGCATGCATCTAAACCCCTGGATCGCCCAAAAACACCATAAAACGGGAGATCCGGTTCACACCCCAAAAACATGCATTTTGCCCAAAATGCCCCGTTTAGCCCGCTCGGCTCACCACGGCCTACGAAACTCGCGGGAAAGGAAGTACACGGGCTGAGGGTCCATCACCCTACCTCCACCGAAGATTACGCGCACCGTGGACGCCGATCCACGAAGAAAACGCCGTTGAAGCCTCGCCGTTCCACGAACTCACGGCCGAGCTTCTACGTGCCTCCACCGCCTCGATCCTCATCCATCCTCGCCCGTGCCTCGCCCGCGCCGTCCCCGCCTCGCCCATGCTCCGCCCCGTCGGCCGCCGGAGAGAGAGGGAGAGAGGAGAGAGCGTGAGAAGAGAGAGGGAGAGAAATGAGAAAATGAGAGGGGGAGAGAGAGAAAAAGCTATTTATAGGAAAATCCGAAAAATCGGAAAATTACACCCTCGCGATCCTCGGAGCGCACCGATCGCAACGGTACCACTCGCGCCCAGGTGAACGGCCCGGTTCACCCGCAACGAGGTTCCGAAGGGAAAGCCGAAACCCACGCCGGGAATCGGAAAACACACGCGGAAAAAGCCGCGGAACGCCTCCGGGCCTCCGAAACGACTCCGGATCGCGCCGATCCGAACACGAAAGATGTCCGAAACGAAATTTCGGACACAACGGAGTTGGACACTCCGAGAAACCAGATCCGGGACCCACGAACGAGGATCCGAAAAACCCGGGGCATTACAATGTTTCTCCTCTTCTTCTTCTCTGGTTCCTTGGGCTCCTCTGCACCCAAGGGAACTTCCCCTTCATCCCCCGTGGCCGTGGGGACCTCCTCTTCTTCTCGTGGGCTTCTCCTCGCCGGCCGTTCTTCTTCCACCGGCGGGATCGTCTCCCGTTCAATCCGGCGGTGGAGCCGTCGTATAGCCATCCTTTTCCCTCTCTCTCTCTCTTCTTTGGTGGCGGCTGGGGTGCCTCGTCGCCGGCCATTGGGGTAGAGACGGCGGTCGCCGGTGGTTTCTCTCGGTTGGGTTTTTTTTGGGCGTTAAGTGTATGAACGGGCCGTAACCGTTCGGTTGTTTTTTGAAATCTTAGGAAATGTGACGGTCTATCGACCGGCCGTCACATCATTCTGACGCCTCTTGTATGGGCCGTCGCTTGTGTTGAACTGCTTTATCGAAGAATGTGAACCGCCTTGTTTATGACGGACTAGGTATGGTCCGTTATTTTTATGTGACGCCCCGTCATTAGACCGTTATATGCTTGTAAGTTTCTTGATGAAATGAAAGGTCCAAATAATGCTTAAACAACCCTATTTTTCTATCATGATGATCCTTATTGATGTCTCGTGCACGTACAATGGTTATGCCTTGATTCATGATCGTATTTATTATTGGCTAACCTATCTTTTATGAAAGATTTAATGAGCAAAAGTCACACTCTGCTGTTCGTCAGGCAGGTAAGTCAGGTATTGTATATCATTCCCTCATTCCCCTTAATGCAATACTATATGTTACTTATGATATATTATCTCGAGAACCGGCTGGTCATTCATGTGTCCTGGGATCTGATGTTCCCCTAAAATAAAAATGATGATGATCTAAGTTCACATGATTAATCGTTGGATAGGCCGTTAGATTGGAAAATTTGGGGACGATGGTTCTGTCTTGCACGCCGTGGTTGCAGACGGTGTCCTGACCCTGATTACTCCGATCTAGCAATATTATTCTCGAGTATTTGATATTTTTATCTTTATTTGCATTTTGTTTTAAAAGATTTCTTTTTTCTTTAGCCCAGCATGCATCATTCGCATTCTTTACGCGTTTCATGAGTTTCATCTGTTCAAGATGTCTCAGTGATGGTGAACAGCTGTATTCTTAAATCCTGAATAAGGAGAATCATTCCATTCTGAATTAGAAAATTCCTTCGATCTGCTCGCTTGATCTGGTTCGCTGAAGATTCATGTCTGGAGTTTAGTCTCTTTCCTTTCCGTTGCCTCCGGCGGCTAGCCGTGTTTCCTTTCCTTAGTTAATTAATTCTCCAGACTTGCGTCCTTTGGTTGGCTATTTCCTTGAAATCAGTTCGAAGTTTTCCAGAAAATTCCTATCGCTTGTTGGTAAAGAACGGGTGTCGTTTACCTTAACGCCCTCTTTTTGATACACTCCGCTTCATCTCCGCTTCATCTCCATGTTCCATTTCACTTCCGCTTCACCTCCGCTCGCTCCACTGCAAAGAGGACGTTAAGGAGGGGCATCTGTTGACACCCGTTTTATACCCAATAAGTCGGGTCATCTCCTTATTTCATTCTATATGATGCTCCGAGTTGTTCATTCTTTGACGAGTCTCTTGATCAGTTGAAACCTATTTTTTGGGTCTTGAGTTACTGGATTAAGATGTGGCTCCTGGTGGCATTTCGTTGGTAAAGCTTAGCAAAACCCTTCACTCTATTTTTGGAACCTCAATGTTAAATAACGGTCCCAGTCCGGCGCGTGGCTTCCTTCTGACAGATGTATCCTAGACCGTTACTCTTTGAAGAGTCCTAAAGCCTAGGGCCTCGTTGTCAGTGCTTATCCTTTTAATTCTACGTTGATAATAACGGTCTGTCGTTCAGCCGTTGCTTCACTATGACGCCCTATACCTTGACCGTCACTTCCTTGAAGAGTCCGACTTGTTGGGTCTTCTTCCCGTTGATCTTATCCTTTGGGATAAGGTTGAAAGTGACGGATACTCCTTGATGCGTTACTTTCAAGTGGCGGTCTGTCGTGCAGCCGTTACTTCCTTCCGAGAGTCCTGGCAGTTCAGGCCTTTTCTTTGCTACTCCGTGGTTGAGATAAGTTTTTGGATTGACGTTATCTCTTTCAAATCCGATCCTCAGGACCTCCCGTTTGTTTCTATGGACTCTTAGTGATATTATCTTTGAGGATTTGCTAAGATTTATCCTTCTTTCATGCTGAATTATCCTCTACTCGACCTAAGGGTTTGAGGGTCTATAAATAGAACCTTTGACTTCATGGCCAAGGAGGAGGAGATTTGAATTCATGACGAAGTGCTGCCGAACTCAGGAGTCATCTTCATCTAGGAGGAACTGCTTCCCACGTCCATCCATCTTCCAATCAAGGGAGTACTTTTAGTTTTTGGTCTTTCAAGTTCATCCTTGCATGCTTGAGTTCTTCCTTGATTTTCCTTAAACAAAGCATTGTCCCTCCTCCTCCTCCACGTTTTTCACTGTTCTTTAAGCATACAATCACCTTCCCAACTTTTAAAAACGCCCAGAGGGGTTAAAAAAATCAAAACTCCCCGGTAATTCCCTCTCCTTTTGATGTTCTTAAGATTTTTAAGAATTGATGCTATGCTTGTGAAGAGGGCTAATTGAGGTTGTCTTGTTTGGTCTTTCTACGTCTTGGCAGGTTTACAGGTTCATTAGCACGAGGCCCAAGTCTTCTAGCCGGCTGGAAGAGTTGGAGTTAAAAGAATTCAAGCTTTACTACTGCAGGTTGTCTGACGGTCTAGTGCAGGCGCGTCACTTTCTTCTGGCGGTCTATCGTGCGGCCGTCACTTCCAAGCGACGCACAGGGTTCTGGCCGTTACTTCCAAGTTGATCTACAGGCTTTCTTTGGTTTTCTCTCCCGTGGGCGGGTGTTTCATCCACCTATTTCCAAGGTATATTCGAGTCTTTGACTTGTGTTTACTTTGGTGGCGATCACATCTTTCCTTAGTATTGGGCATTAGCTGTCTTCTTCATCAACAATCTTTATTTTTCCTTGCTTGTCCCACCTCCACGGTGTGTTTTTATTTACTCTTTGCTCCACGCCCCGGCGTGTGTTTTTTCTTTTCCTTAGCATAATTTGATTGAGGTAGCATGCCCATGCTAGAGCTAGCTATGATTGCCTAGGTTCATGTTCACATGTTCATAGGTTTTGAGTAGATCTTTGATTGCTTGTTTGTCATCTTGTCATGTTACTTTGCAAACCTCAGAAGTAAAAGATCAAAGATAGGCAAATAAATATCAACAACGTGGTCCCATTTCCACGCAGGAACATCCAAGGGCTGGAGAGTACCTCCTGGTCGCTAATGCTCCACCTTCACATGCTGACAAGTCAGGCACCTTGTAGACACGTCAAAATTGATGCTATGTTGATCAAATCTCATGTCACTATGTTGACGTCCCAAAGTGAACTTCAATACATTCATAATATGAAGTTTTTTTTATTTTTGTGCGTTTTTTTGTTTGTTCTTGCATTTTTGTGATTCGCGACCGGAAGAGGGGCGTTATTTTAAAAGCGACCTTACCTAGGGCGTGTTCAAAAGAAAGGACGACCAAATGTCAGGGCGTCAATTCCTGATATTATCCGGTTTCAAAATAAATTCCAATTACTGATTGGCGTCCTTCCTCACGGCGTGTTTTCAAGTAACGCCTTTATCTCAGGCGTTTTCTCATAATTTTCAAATAAAGAAAGTTTTATTTCCAAATTTAAATCCAAGAAGTGACGCCCTTGACCAGGTCGTGTTATTGAGTAACGTCTTAAGGTAGGTCGTCAATTCAAATTTGACGCCCTTCTGAAGGTCGCGTTTTATGTTTCGGTGTCCTGTTTGAGTGTGCCTTTCCTGAATAGTTCCCTGCCTTCTTTGGTCACCTTGCTCGATCAGGGAACTGGAGTCCTTGCCATTGATAACCATTGCCCGTTCTTATCTTCCCAAATCTGTGGTTATCTTGATCTAAACCCTATATAAGCATGCTCTGGTCGATCTTGACAGAGGTTACCGAGATCAGAGGTTACCGAGGTCAAAGGTTATACATATAGATACATACAGGGTTTACAGAGGCTCTCTTCATCTTCTTCCTGTGCGATCTTTTAGAAGAGCTCTCTGCTTCCTCTTCTTCCTGCCAGCAGCATCAACCCCGGTTCCCCTCTACTGTCGTCAGGGACAGCATGGGTCTTTTGCTTATCTATTTGTACTTTTCCATCGGTCATCATCCACCGTTTTCTTTTCTTGCATTAGTATCATATTTCTCCTTTCCCTAACTCTTTAGGGGTTTTAAAAACCAAAAAAAAGAGGTGCGCATGTTGTGTTCTCTTTTATCATCGTATTTTCTATTTGGGATTGATACTACATTCACTCTTGGCTGATCCATCTTTTTTACTTGTTTGTTTTTTTTTTTGCAAGGGTAATCAATAAGGAAAACCCCATTCATCGGCCGGCCGATAGAAGGAGGAGGAAGGAATTCACAATCCATCCCGCATCCCACTTATCACCAGGTATTCGCGATCATTTATTTTTATTATTGAGGTAACCCCTCTGGCGATCACTCTCCTTTATAGCACCACGTGCTTTCTTTTATCTTTGTTATCATCTCCATCCTTTTATATATTTCATATGAGTGGTTTGTTCCACATGTGTGGATTTATCACGATCTACACACCTGACCACAAATTCGGCCACATCTCTCTTCATGCCAGGCCACCAGAACTGCCTTCGCAATCTCCGATACATCTTCGTCACACCCGGGTGTACGGTGTACCTACTCAATGGCCGTTTAAATTCCCGTTCTTATATTCTCTTTATATTCTGTTGTATTCTGCTCATATTCTCGAGGCCGCGGCGAGTCACTTCCCCAATGGCCGTTTAAATTCCCGTTCTTATATGTTATATTCTTATCTATTCATATTCTCGAGGCCGCGGCGAGTCACTTCCCCAATGGCCGTTTAAATTCCCGTTCTTATATATTATATTCTTATCTATTCATGTTCTCGAGGCCGCGGCGAGTCACTTCCCTAATGGCCGTTTAAATTCTCGCTCTTTATATTCTCCTTATATTCTGTTATATTCTTATCTGCTCATATTCTCGAGACCGCGGCGAGTCACTTCCCCAATGGCCGTTTCAATTCTTGCTATTTAATTTCTGCACCATTCCCGTCCCCCCGAGGTCGCGGCGAGTCACTTCCCGCTATGGCCGTTTAACCCCCATATCTTGCTATATTACATTTGTCCCGCTCGCCCCGCCGGAGTAATCTCCCGTGGTGGCCCCTTCTCTCTTCTCTTATTTCTATGTTGCAGCAAACAAAAGAGGAGCCCGCACGCTCCGCGTCTTCTTCGCTCCCCGAACCGCGTGACGTCGCTCACAGATTGGCGATCACGGTGGGACGTCTACTGCTTCCTTTCGGCTACCCTTGCAAGTTCGGCACCATCCGTGCCTCTCCACCTTGGCGCCCGCGCGCGCCCGTGTTGTGCTCACGGCAGCACTGTCAGTTGTGATTGGTTGTTTGTTTATTATATGTCTGTTATTTCTGTTGTTTTCCCACTCCATATCTCTGTCAGCATTCCATTGCATACATCCATCCCTCTTTTATATCCTTTTTCATTTTTTTAAGGATCACCCTTTCCCGGTGAAGGAAGGACTCCCCGTTTGAGAATTCCTCTCAAAGGAATAGAATCTCCTCCACTGGGACCTCCGTAAGTCCCCGACATCGAAGAATCTCCTCTTCGTTCACTGAGCTGATTGTACCATTGAAGTTCCCCGGAGTTAGTCATTTCATTCGTGGTAAGACGAGAGACCCTAGCTGACATGGCGGTGAAACAAAAATAAACTAGGGTCCCTATTTTGTGTGAACTTCGGATCTCGCTAAAAACACAAAAAAATCATCAAAATCAAAACACAAAAAAAGGCGTAAAGGCATCCACTTGTTTGATAATCTCTGCTACCTGCTTGCTAGTGTATGTTTTTGCGTTCTGGGAAAACTATGAGCATGGCTCACGAGTCTTTTGAGGAGAACCACCCTAGTCGTGGTTTGTCAGCCGACCCGCGAGTCTATGCTATGGACTCGGGTCCTTCTCATGAGCCCTCGCATGAGGTGCAGGTTATTGCCGGGGAAACATCCCCACCACAGGATATCTCTTCCTTACTGGGCATCCTCGCCAACACGGAGCTTACCTCTGAACAGCTCCGGGCCTTCCAGGCCATTCTGAAGGGGAAATCTGTTTCCCCCACACCTCAACAGACATACAACCGGCCATCATGTTCCACAACTATGAGCTCGCTCCCAAGGAAGCTCGTAAATATGCATTGTGCATTTCAATAAAAATTAATGGGGTATCCATAAACCCGTGTCTTGTGGACACGGGTGCGTCCATAAATGTGATCTCCATGGACACCCTTCAGTTGTGTGGGGTCGACGAGGAACAAATAAGACCTTCCTCGATCACGGTCACGGCTTATGACAATAGCAAAAGGCCGCCACAGGGGATGATTATTCTGAAGGCAGAACTAGGCCCCATGTCAATTCCCACGGAATTCTATGTCCTCGACATGGACCCCACATTCAAGGTTATACTGGGTCGCCCTTACATCGAAGCCATGGACGCTGTGCCTTCCACCAACCATCAGTGCCTGAAGTTTCCTTACAATGAGAGGATTATTAAAGTGGTCAGTACACCTGTCCTTCACACAGTGGATGCTATCAACACCTCTCTGCCCTCTGTTTGACCGTCTCATCGGCCCATATTGTCACTACTGGACGTACGTGATTCATCTCACGTTCCACTAGCACCAAAGGAGCCGGTCAGGACAACCGCAACATCATATCTCCCTTTTCACTCCAAAGGGTGGGAGATTATGAGGAACATCGGCTACCAACAGGGTAAAGGTCTGGGCGCACAGTTACAGGGTAGGCTCAAACCGCCAAAGGAAATTAGGCCGAACCGCAGGTTCAGCCTAGGCTTCAAAGGACTGTTCAAGGCGGATTGGAAGCCCCTCACATGGACTCTATCAAACCACTTCAACAGAGGGCCCGTTGTTCAGATGGGAGATCACCCACGAGAAGCATATGGGGGATCACATGCTGTATATTTGGCTGAAAAATGTCCGAGGATCACCAAAAGAGGCAAGATCAAAGATCCGGAATGCGAGTGGAACAAATGGTTCGACATACGGGACATTTCCGTTGCACTGGAAAGGATGTTCTCGTCTCCGCAGCTTGAAGGACCGCCATTGATCTCCGAAATACCAGAGAATATTACCACTCTTGCCAAGGTTCCAAACTATCCTCGTCCTCGCCAGAAGGACCCTGTCATCGACGGATCTTCATCCGTCCTCAACATTGCCGTCGACGGCTCATTAGCCGCCATCTTCTCCATCCACTCGTCTCAGCCTTTGCTGATATCTTCTTCCTGGGCCAGACAATTGTCTGATGATCTTCCCAAGTCCCCTTCTCTGCTTACATACCTACGCGGGCTTCTCAACCTGCGTCAGGTCTTCAACCATGATCTGCTCTATGAGCCTCACAATCCTCTAGCCATAACCACTTTTCTCTCTCCTCCAATCTCTTTTCACTGCTTTGTCATTAAAAATGAAAACGAAAAAAAAACGTCAATTTTCAAACTCCCCAACAACACATCTTCGTTGAGGAAACCTCCTACATCTCCCACGGGTGCGTCCCGCCCTGCGGACCACCCGTCCAAGGTCCGATGAGCGACCTTTTCTACCCCTCCTCTGAGGGGTCTTCTCCTGTACATTCTACACCATCCTCTTCATCTTCCTCTTCTTCTGTAAATATTGTCAGTCAATCTAGGAATGATAGGCCAAGGGTAGTACCTAGAAAGAAATCTAAGGGTAGGCAGATCCCTCGTCGATTCCTTCTGGATTTAGCTGCCAGGTGTCAGGCCCTTCTTGCCATCCCCCAGTTGTTAGAAAATCCCATCCAGCTACCGGAAATAGAATGTGAGGGCGACTGTGCATTTGATGAAGGGTATGGAGTCTACGAGATCACGGATGAAGAATGCCCCACTGAAGATGAGGGTGAAGAATATGAGGATGCGGCGGGCGCATACGCTAGTGGAATGAGGAGATTCGACGAGCCGTCAACCGCCGTAGAAGAATCCACCAAAGAAGTCAACTTGGGAACTGAGGAAGACCCTAGGATCATCCTCATAAGTGACAACCTACCACCCTCTGAAGAAGAGGCATTAATTGAGGTTCTCAAGGAATATAAGGACACGTTTGCATGGAGCTACGAGGATATGCCGGGTCTAGATTCAACCTTGGTCGAACACCGTTTAACCCTAAAACCAGGGTCCGTCTCGGTAAAACAAAGGTTAAGGCGTTTCCACCCTCAGATGGCTTTGAAAATGAAAGAAGAGGTCGATAAGCTCCACAAAGCCAGGTTCATTAGAGTCGTTCTTTATCCTCAATGGGTGGCGAACATTGTCCCGGTCATGAAGAAAGATGGGAAAGTCAGGATTTGCATCGACTTCCGGGACCTTAACCGCGCGTGTCCAAAGGATGATTTTCCCTTGCCTCACATTGATGTGTTGATCGATAACACGGCAGGATATGAGACCCTCTCATTCATGGATGGATTTTCAGGATATAATCAAATTCGTTTGGCAGAAGAGGATCAGGAAAAGACGTCATTCACTACCCCTTGGGGAACATATTGTTACGTGGTCATGCCGTTCGGATTAAAGAATGCTGGAGCTACTTACCAAAGAGCGATGATGGCCATATTTCATGACATGATGCACATATATCTGGAAGTGTATGTGGATGACTTATTGGTGAAATCAAGGACCAGGATGGAACATCCAGAAGTTTTGGCTAAGGTCTTGCAGAGGTCAAGGGAGTTCCAATTGAAAATGAACCCGAAGAAGTGTGTGTTTGGTGTGTCGTCGGGTAAATTGCTGGGGTTCATTGTGAGTAAAAGAGGGATCGAGATAGATCCCGACAAAGCTAAGGCTATCAGGGATATGCCGCCTCCCAAGAATTTGAGGGAAGTCCGAGGTTTAATCGGGAGGTTGCAGTTTATTCGTCGGTTTGTGTCCCAACATTCACAAAGGTGTAGACCTCTCTACGAGTTGACCAAGCCAGGAGTAGAATTCCACTGGAATTCTAAATGTCAGAAAGCTTTTGAAGGGTTGAAGGAATATCTGGCTAGTCCACCCGTTCTCATTCCACCCAAACCAGAAAAACCTCTGATCCTTTACGTCTCAGTCTTGGATGACTCCGTGGGAGCCGTCCTCGCACAAGCTGATGAAGAAGGCAAGGAACGGGCAACCTATTACTTGTCCAAACTTCTCAATCCCTGTGAGCAGAAGTACACCGTCATGGAGAAAACCTGTGCTGCCCTCGTTTGGGTAGTGCAGAAATTGAAGCACTACTTCTTGGCTCATGAGGTCCACTTGATTGCTCGAATGAATCCTATCAAATTCCTTCTGGAGAAATCCGTCCTTACGGATAGGCTAGCACGCTGGCAAAGTTTTCTCTCTCAGTTCGACATCACCTACATCCAGCAAAAGGTGATTAAAGGCTATGCCATAGCCGAGCATCTCGCTCACCATCCTCTTCCCAAGTTCGATCCCGTCCAATCAGAGTTTCCAGATGAGGAACTAATGTCCGTCAACCAATCAGATGAGCCAATGTGGACGCTATATTTTGATGGAGCTCTGAATTCTCAAGGGAGAGGAATCGGCGTCGCCCTCCTGTCGCCTGAAGGCCTCACATTCCCATTGGCATACCAGCTCAAATTTCCAGTTACCAACAATATAGCCGAATATGAAGCTCTTCTAGCTGGCCTAGAACTCGCTCATTCTTTTCGTATCACTGAGTTGCGAGTCGTAGGTGATAGTCAACTCATCCTTCGCCAGGTGCTCACTAAATATCGCACTCGCGATCCCAAACTCAAGCCATACCAAGAACTCACTGCTGCCTTTGCCAAACTGTTCACAAAACTGATCTTTGTTCATGTCCCTCGTCATCAGAATATTCTCGCCGATGCCCTCGCCTCGTTGGCATCATCCATAAGGTTCCCTCTAGGAAGATGGTTTGAGTCCATTTCCATCTACAAACTTCACGCCCCTGCAATCGATGATGCTTCCTACGTAAATATCAAAGACAGGATAGCAAGAAAGATCCTGCAGGAAGATATCCTTGAGAAGAGGGAGATCATGTTGGCAGAGGTTGAAGAAGAACTGGCTGATGAAGAGAAACCATGGTTCTATGAAATCGTCAAATACTGCCAAGATCAGTCTTATCCTGAAGGGGCCACCACAGAGGACAAGAAAGCCATAAGAAGGGTGGCTCAGAAATATACTTTGGTTGGAGGTCTACTCTATAGGAGGAGCCTTACTGGTATTCTGTTAAGATGTCTTGGTGACGATGAGGTTTGGAAATGTGTAGAGGAGACGCACTCGGGTGTGTGCGGTGGCCACGTGAATAGTCAGATGCTCGCCAAGAAGATCATTCGCCAAGGCTTTTATTGGCCCACTATGGAAGAGGATTGTGCTGTCTATGTCCGTAGGTGTGTCAAGTGTCAACTTCACGCCGATAAAATCCATTCACCATCTTCCTCACTTCATCCAATATCCTCCCCGTGGCCTTTCTCCATGTGGGCATTCGACATCATTGGTCCCCTAGGTGATCCCAATTCCCTCACCAAGCAGAAATCTTTCATCCTTACTGCGACGGAATACTTCACCAAATGGGCCGAAGCCGAAGCTTACGCGGAAATCAAGGCGTCAACAGTCTGCAAGTTCATCATGAAGAACATCCTCGCCAGATTCGGCGTCCCAAGCACAATCGTCACCGACAATGGGCCACAGTTCATTTCTCAGGACCTACAGGACCTCTGCAAAAGGTACGCAATTGCATTGCATCATTCATCGCCTTATTACCCACAAGGTAACGGCCAAGCGGAGGCCACCAATAAAACATTGCTCAAAATCATCAAAAAAACCTGCGAGTCTAGTAAGTTTTCAGACTGGCCAGAAAAACTTATCGAAGCCCTATGGGCCTATCGCACTTCAATCCGTACCCCCACCGGGCAGACTCCATTTGCCCTTACTTATGGTATGGAAGCGGTAGTCCCGTACGAGACTCTGATCCCTTCTCTCAGGGTACAATTGGACGAGGAATTTCCCCTCGACGATCGTCGTAATTCACTCCTCGCCCAGTTGGAACTCTTGGATGAGAAGCGGCTGGCCGCTGCCGAACACGCGCGTGTGTATCAAAATAGACTCGCTCGCTTTTACCAAAAGAAAGTCGTTGAGAGAAAATTCAAAGTCGGTGAGATGGTCGTAAAAAGAATTTTTGTCAAACCTGGAGGGCCGCGTTCTAAGCTCCAACCCAATTGGGAAGGACCATTTGTAATTCAAGCCGTGTACCCTGGCAACGCCTACAAGCTAGTCAACGTCGAAGGGACCGAGTTATCCCACCCTTGGAATGGGCTTTATCTTAAGAAATACTACCCTTAGCACAAAACAAAAAAAATGATGAAAAGATAAAAAACATCAAAAACAAAGAAATATTGAAAACCACTAAAAATATGGAAAATTCAAAATGCCGATGCCTGGCAGTCACCATGTAGTTAAGTCCCTGCATCTAACCTTCATGTTAGGATAGGGCCCATTAAGGCTTGGTAGGCACCGGGTCTTGGTTTGCCAGAACCGTGGAGATCCCTGTCCGGCCACGTCGGCCTATGCTCGCTCGAAGGAAGCTAACATGTGCTCACTTATGTATTTTATTCAAAAAAAGTCGGTAGCATCACCTACGGTGGGGCCCCACCCAGAAGATCTCCGGAAGCTGTAATCTTTATTCTTTTCTCTTCGACCAAATGAGACAGTCGGCGCCCTTAAAACGCTGAGCATGAGAAACCGAAACTCAAACCCCAAAGGCAAGAGTAGGATCCATTTCCTCGAGCATCGATCAGAGCACGAGAAGAGGGCAGTGTCCCCGCAGGCATACGAAAAGGGAGCCCACAAACGTCAAACGACTTTATCTCCCTCACAAAAAGAAATACAAAATCAAAATCAAGAGAAAAGCCTGGTCGTGACCGTGCCTGTTGCGATAAACGGAACCCCTCAAAGCAAAAGTCTGAATCCACAAAAGGGGCCGTGGAATGTAAATGCTCGAGATTTGGTCCGAAGTTGTCCGAAAGGAAAGAGTTAATGGGCCCTTATTCGCTCGCCGGGTTAACGGCTTTGCCGGTCCTCTCAGGAGGTTTATCCCCTACACTCTTCCTTCTCCCTCTAAAGATGAAGGTTCGATGGAGTTTCTGAAGGGTGAAAACTGCCTAGGGTCTGCGACCTTATTTTAATATACACATTTGGTTGCCTACTTTGAAAAGCAAAAGCTATCGCTGCGAAGGAGTCTCCGTGTTTCTGGCTGGTCAAGACCCCTGTTTACCACCTTGATGTCTTCTTGCTTAACCTTGGGCTTAGGCCAATGCAAGCGCGTCACCTATGGGTGCGACGGCGTCTGATTCCGGGTCAGCGTCGCGCGGTTGGTCGTTAGGGTTCCAGGGTGTTCCATCATATACCATCTAGAGTTGTGAGGAAACAGACCCGGGTCGGGCAAATCTCTTACCTCAAACACCTTTTGGGTGAATCCCTGTGGTCGGAAGCGACTGGGAGCCTAAGCATGGCATGACGGTATTGTCATCAGGGTAAGTCTTAGCCGGCGGGATCATCATTCGAGGGGTCTAGAGGCCCAAATCAACCTAGATGTGCACTTAGGATACCTGGGAGGTTAGTAAGAAACCCTGTCTCACGTAGGTTAGGTGCCATTTGGGTGCTTGCCAGGCGTTAGCAAGAAAAAAATTGAAATGATAAAAACAACAAAAAATGGAAAAGAGAAAATGTACATATATGCAAACAAAAAAATATTTTTTATGATAAAACAAAAAAATGCCAAATATATAAAAGAAAATAAATCAATTTTGCATGATTGCATTTGCGTGCAGCATCTCACTTTTAATACCGCTTGCATTCGTGTGCTTGCCTGTCGCATTTATCATCACCGCATCTTTCCCTTGCCTTCGTTAAATAAAGGCTTGGCCCCTTGACCAGTTATCAAGACAGTCACAGTGACCATTTGCTTATTGAGCAAGGGGCCAAGTCAGAACAGAAATTCTGATTTGTTTGTTTCAGTGATGTGTGCAGGGATTCAGGCAACAGAAGCAAAGGTGAAAATCAAACAAACCGAACCTTGTATTTTATTCCAAAAATAAAAAAATTACATCAAGTTCCGCCCTCTCTCTCTGCATTACTCGTCCCACTACTCTCCGGGTAAAACGCTCTCAAAGGCGCTACCCAACTACGAAAAGCGGTACTCCTACCGCTCTGTACTCCCCTTCCTATTCCCACACCCCGGCATTGATCCACAGAAGCAGCAGAGAAGCTACCAACACGAAAGCCACGCTCTCGTGCTCTTCGGTAGCGCTCCTCACCATCTCTCAGCCACTGTTCAGCAAGACCAAGGCTGATTCGGAGTTCGAATAGTTGGGCCTCCATGGCCCTTCGTTCCTCCCTTTCAGTCAATCTGTTGGCTCTTTCTCTCTCTGCGTCTCTTTCTTTCTCTGCACGTTCTCTCTCGCGGTCTTCCCTCTCCAACTGGAGAGTGATCCTCAGTTCCACGGCATCCCTAGAGGAGTCGTCATCAGGATGACGCCGCAGTTCCCTCTCCAGTTCTGCTATCCTAGCCTCCTTCTGCGCAGCTTGGGCAAGCGCTTCTTCCGTCTCCTTTTCCTGCCGAGTGTACCATCTCAGATACGCGATAAGGCGTAAACCAAGAGAACTCAACACTGAAACTTTTACCTGTATACAGAGCATCCCTTCTGCCTCCGCAGCACGCTGCGTGGCGTGAGCAAGTTGCTCATGAAGCAAGTCAAGTTCTGAGGTGGGAATCCACAAGCTGGAAGAGGCACCACCTACTCCCATCGCTGGGGAAGCCGCGCCAATCTGGGCATGCTACGACCGTGTGAATTAGCAGCCAACATCTGGAATCTGGGGTTTTAATTAGGAACGCATTGTACACCTACCAAGGCACTCGTAGCTCCGCGGGCATCGCCCAATTGTTGCTCCATCTCTGCCAAGCGATTTCGTAAATTCGCTATCATGGCATCCGGACATCCTGCAGCCATACGAGTCAGCATTTTCACCAGAAAACCAAAAAAGGAGAAAGAAGAAAAGAGAAAAGGGGAAACCTACCTCCACAAGTCCCCGGGGTTGGAGCCGCTCTGCGTACCTTGTCTTTATAGACGCAAGTAGTCCTCGCTATCCCGCGCATGTGATTCTACAATCGTGCCACCCCGTTGCCAGTCTTCATACTGTTCAGGGAACCGCACGCGCCAGTCAATGCAGGTCGCCGGTCCTCGCGTCTTTCTCCCGACACGAGGTGGCGCAGCCGTATCCACCCATTCCTGAGCCAGTCCCAAAGTCCTCATAACCAATCGTAGCCGAAGCGGCTCGATTTCATTCAGGCAGTGCATCCACAGTTCCCGTCCAAACCGGGCACGACTTGCTAGAACCCACGGCTGGTCGGCATCGACCATGTCTGAGTAGGGTCTCCAGTTTACCATCGCTGCAGGGAACTCCTGTAGCTCCCGCCTTAGCACCATCAGTTGGTAGGTTAGGGGTGCCGCACTCATGATGGGTTCCCACCGCCTGGCTAGCGGCACCATCGCGGGTCGCCAATGCCGAGCTCTCCCCATGGGGAGGTAATAATAGCTCCACAGCTGCTCGCGCAGGTCATCAGTACCTTGCAAAAACACAAAAAAAAATACAAAACAAGCAAAACCAAAAATACCTGGATGAATGGTGTAAACCACTCACAGCCATCTCACGATCCGCTTCTTGGAACAGGCCTGCAAACAAGTGCGCCAGCATGGCAGCTCCCCAGGCGTAGTATCCTACTCTTTCAAGGTCTGACAGCAGCTCCAGGAAGCGACATTGGATACCGTCCCCTTTCGAGCTCAGTACCAATCTCCCCAAAAGGAAGAGGAGAAATCTCCTCAAATCTATGTTGCATCTTTCCCAGTTGCCGAAATCTGTGCAGTACACGGCACGGCATCCTATTTCCATCCTTTCCATGAACTCTTCTGAGGATTCATCGTCCCGCCGACGAGTGTCGGTGAGCCCTAATGCATCCATGAGGGACGCCCTAGCTACCGACCTATTTTTCCGACCATCTAGGTCCAAACCCAGTAACTTCTGGGCACCTTCTCGGTAATCCGCATAAGTGACTCCGGTCACTGCCTCGCCATCCACCTTCAGGCTCGTGATCGGACCACATCTCCAAGCTGGGCACCATGTGCCCCCAGGGCATCAGGAATGCCCGACTCACTGGGTCCCATCTCTCACACAAGGCTTGGATCAGGACCAGGTCGAGCTGGATCGGCTCAATCCGAAGAAAGGTGCCAAAACCCATCACGTCTAGCCTGACCATCTGAAAATCTGGGAGACCTCGGTATGCTGCCACTACCAACTTCCATGAGATCTGTGATTTCATCACACTCTACGCATGCAGGGAATGGAGAGGAGGTTTGGTCAGAAAGAAAGGAAGAAAAAAGAATGAAAAAAGGGCAGGAAAACTTGGCTTACGAGTTGTGATTGGGCCCTTTCGCTGAAGTGCCCTTCGAGGTCCGAAAGCCTCCTGGAACTACTACCACTGGATCTGCTTCTCTTCGAGGAGTGGGAAGATTCGCCCTCCATCCAACTCTCGAATTTTGAACTCCTCCTCTCCCGTGAGAACTTGTGCTCCTCGAGTTAGCTCTCGATATACCTGGGAGGATAAAAGGGACAAGAATTTATAGAAATGGAAGGAGTGCAGGCCAAGATTGCCTCCATCACCTTTGATGATAGCCCTCGCGATGAGGCACCTACCATGCGGTCCCGTGTGTCACTTCACCGCTCGCACAGGGTGATTGATTGGACGAAGAATATGACGACTAGCACCCTATGTTGTCTAGGGATACCCTATCATGTTTTGGAGGACGTCCGCAAAATTTGACACAACATCCGGGAAAGGGACTAGGGCCGTCATTATTGACTTCGACGGCAGATTCCCGTGGAAAATGGTCACAACAAGACGCGATTCTCTGCTTGGGGTGGAGTCTCGGCAGACCCATCACATGGGAACAGTGCAAAGGAGAAGAAGTGTAGGGAAGAAGGAACGCACAAGAGAACAAACAAGCAGCAGAAAATCAAATCACTCCATTCATAATTCTACATAAGCTGTCATAAACACTACAATCATAGAGAGGTGGCGGGTCCACTAGCTCGCCAACTCTTGCCATTATCTTCATGCTCGTCCCTCTAGGCGTCCCTCTCCTCTCCCCTGAGGTGAGGGTCCCTCAGAAGCCTCCGGGATCCCCGTGCAGTAGCACCCGCCTCGCCTCGTGGCGCCGGCTCCACAGCAATGACTCGCTGCTCCTCCCCTGGCGTGGCAAAGAAGCCACTAGCGGCAAAGCGACCAGACTGGCGCAGTCGCTCCCCGAACTCTCGCGCTCTCTCGTAGCGCGTCTCCATCCCTCCTAGCCTCTGCACGACGGCCTGAAGGCCCAGCTGGAGCTCCCTCACTTGGGCCTCCAAGGCCCTCCTCTCGGTCTGATCCCGCTGTCGCTCGGACCTTCTCTCGGCTTTCTCTCTCTCTGCCTCTCTCCTCATCATCTGCAGAAGAACCCTTAACTCCAGGATGTCTGGAGAAGGTCTCTCCTCACCGCGATGTCGCAGCTCTGCTACAGTCGCCACCCAGGCATCACGCTCCTCTTCCGCCCGCGCAGCCCGAGCCACCGCACCAGCAAGTTGCTCCCGAAGGGAGGCAATCTCGAGAAAAGGGGCCGAGGAACTGGAAGTTCCGCCGCCAGTCACTCCCACCATCGCTATCTGCTGGGCACGCTGGAACGAATAAACAACAGCCATCAGCTAAGCTCCACATTTAAAAATAGAAAATGCAGCACTTAGCTTACCAGGAGCGACAGTTCCTGTTGAGTGGCGGCCAGCTGCCGCCTGACCTCGGCTAATTGGGCACGCGACCCGTTGACGTCGCGCGTATCCCCGGCTTGGGGAAGCCCCGCATAACTCTCTCTCTGCCGCCGCAGGAAGTCGACACTATCCTGCACCAGTACGCTCCCTTGCTGCCCAGGGAGACGTATGCGCCAATCTCGAGCTTCGCCTTGCCGCGACTCTCCTTCCTGACGCGGCTCGGCTCGTCTGCACTCGCCCACTCATCGGCCAGGCCCAGGGTCCTCGCCATGTCCTGCACCAAGAAAGAAGGACCTCGCATCATAACAAAGAACGCGTCCCCTGTCTAGGACGCGTCCATCATTTGAGTGCAACACTCGCCGAACCCTTTCCCCCCTCGCGCGGCTCGCTTCAAAACTCAAAGTGGATCAAAAGAGGAAGAGATCGGAGGACCTACCAGACCGTGTTCACCTCCCTCCGCGACATCGGGCCCCTCGGGTCCCTCGGGGGCCCGAAGCGGCCCTTCCTCCTCCATAGACGCCGTTCCGTGCTCTGGCGCGTCCCTCCTTGGGCGAGGGGTCCCGCGTCCCTCTCCACCTTCGCCGTGGTCCAGACCGCCGAACTCCATCGATCGAGGGGAAGAAGACAAAGACAGGCGAGCAAGTTTCGGCGGAAGGCGGGCTCGTTTGCGGGTAAGGCACGGGAGAAGAAAGGCCACCCGTCGCTTTAAATTTGAATTCGAGGATTAAGACGCGTCCTCGCGCCTGGACGCACCCAAAAAAGGGGGAGAAAGGAAACAGAATCCCCCCGTGCAAAGCGTAGTTCCCCGCTGTTCAGGGCAAGGTCTCGTGGAGCGTGCCTCGAAGGACAACTCAGTGCAAAGAAGAAAGTGTGGGAGAGAGAAAAGTACACACAACACAAGAAAGCCATTTTCATTTCATATAATAGCCGAAAGTACATCATGCAGTAAGGAGGGTGGAGTGTACAAGCAACTCTCTAACTCTCACCATCACCCTCCTGGTCATCTCTCTCCTCCCTCCTCTGACGGGGATCCCTAGGGGGCCTCTGTGACCTCTGCGAACCCTGAGAAGCCGTGCTCGCCTCTCCAGGGGGCACCATGCCGGCCTCCAAGGTGCGGCGACGCTCCTCGGCCGAAGAAACTAGAAAGCTGCCCACAGAAAAGGAACCGGACTGACGAAGTCGCGCCCCGCGCTCCTTCGCCCTCTGATACCGCTCCTCACTCTCCCGAAGTCTCCCCTCCGCCGTGCCAAGACTCAGCCGGAGCTCCGACACCAGGGCCACCAGAGCTCTCCTCTCGTCCCAATCTCGATGTCGCTCTGCCATCCTGTACTCCCTTTCTTTCTCTATGGTCTCCCTATCCCTCTCCCTCTCTCTCTCTAGAGTCTCCCTATCCCTCTCCCTCTCTCTCTCTAGGGTCTCCCTATCCCTCTCCCTCTCTCTCTCCACGCTCTCCCTATCCCTCTCTCTCTCCTCTCTCTCCCTCATCGCCTCTTCCTCGACAGCTCGAGGGCGATCGCAGATCCACTACGTCGCGAGGAAGCTCCTCAGCCTCCCGTCGCCGCTCCTCCTCTAGCTCCGCAATCCGGGCGTCACGCTCTGCCACCCAGGCATCGCGCTCCTGCTCAGCACGAACAGCACGGGCCAGGGCCTCCCGAATCTCGGCCACCTGTCAAAGCACGCATGCACCGTAAGAGAACAGTGATAGAAGGAGAGCAGCCAGAAGGAGAGTCGAGGTCAGGCAAACACTCACTCGAGCCTCGCGGTCACGCTCGGCCTCCTCAGCCCGAGCCACCGCATACGCCAGCTGCTCCTGGAGGGCAGAAACCTCCGGAGGAGGGCCCCGCGAACTGGAACCCGCTCCACCAGCCATCCCGGCTGCCGCTGTCTGGTGGGCCCGCTGAAACACAGAGCAAACGACAGTTAGAGGCCAAGTATCAAAAATCCAGGTCACAAAAAAATGCATCGCATAAACTCACCAGGATCTCCAACTCCTGTCGGATGGCCACCAACTGCCGCCTGGCGTCCGCCAACTGGGCCCGCAGGTCGGTGATCATGTTGTCACTAGCATCCTGCATTGCACATAAGTTAGTGCCACATGCATATACATATAGAAGGGTGAAGCATTTTCATTTCACTTACCTCTGCCATACCACCAAGGAAGAGGCGGTCCCCGTACGTAGCCCGGTACCGTCTCAGGTAATCAGTACTGTCCTGTACATGGGACACCACTGGGACCCCGCCCTGCTGCCAGTCCTGGTACTGTGCTGGGAAGCGCGTACGCCAGTCCACAATCTTCTCCTTCCCTTGGTCTTCCGCCCGATGCGGGCCGGCTCATCTACATCAACCCACTCCTGGGCTAGCCCCAACGTCCTCATAACCAGCCTCAGCCGAAGCGGCTCGATCTCGTTCAGGCAATGGACCCACACGTCCCGCCTGAAACGAGGAAGACCCGCTACAACCCAAGGCTGGCCAGCGTCGCCCATGCCCAGGTAGGGTCTCCACACCACCTGCATCACCATACATACATCATGATAGTTACCATTCAGTCACATGCATAAAAAACACAAAAAATCATACGCATCATACCATGGCCTCGGATACTCGCTCAGCTCCCGACGAAGTGACGCCAGCTGGTAGCTGTGGGGTGCTGCAACCACGACCGGCCTCCACTGTCGCGCCAGAGGAACGGCCCTCCTGTTCCCATGCCTAGCCCTCCCCATCGGGAAATAGTAATAGCTCCACACCTGCATCCATCATACATCATTAGCACAGTAATTGCATATTTAACTACGGTAATGCATAAATAAAATGTTTACCTGGAGAAAAGGTGCGAAGCCACTGACTGTCGTCTCCCTCTCTGAAGTCTGGGAGAGATCAGCAATCAAATGGGCAAGCAGAGCCGCTCCCCACGCGTAGTGCCCCACTCTGTCAAGGTCCGCCAGGATCCCGAGGAAGCGGCAGTGGATGCCATCCCCCTTCGTCCCCAGCAGAAGGCGGCCCAGGAAGAAGAAAAGAAACCTCCGGAGGTCTAGATCCACCAGCTCCCGCTCGCTCGGGTCCTGGGTGAAAGCTGCACGGGCATCTCCCTCCAGTCGTGCCAGAAACTCCGCTCCAGTCTCGCTAACCCGCTGGCGCGGGTCGACGAATCCGAGCGCCTCCATAATCTCCACTCGGCCAACTACCCTGCTGTCTCTATCGGTCACGCTCGTCTCTAACCACAGCAGGTCCAGGGCACTCTCTCGGTAGTCGGGGTAGGTGACCCCGCTCACCGCCTCTCCGTCAACTCGTAGCCCGGTGATCCGAGCCACGTCCTCTAGTGTCGGCACCATGTGCCCCCAGGGCATCAGAAACGCCTGGCTCGGCGCGTGCCACCGCTCCCTCAATGCCTGGATAAGAGGAAGGTCGAGCCGAAAGGGCTCGATCCTAAGGAAAGCTCCGAAGCCCATGGCGTCCACACGCGCCCTCTGAAAGTCTGGCAGCCCACGGTATGCTGCCACCACTAAGGACCAGCTGATCCGGCCCTTCATCACGCCCTGCACACCACAAAACCAACAAAGAACACATCAGCATCATGAATAGTAATAAACAATAACACTGTATATACTACTTATTTATTTTATTTTATTTTTATTTTTTAAAAAATATTTATGTTTATTTGGAGGCGTCCAAACCCTTGGACGCCTCCTTTACATTTTCTTTATTTTATTTTTAGAAAAACCCAAAAATCAAAACAAAAATAAATAAATAAAATATATATATTATCATGGTGACGTCCCAAGCCGTGGACGCCTCCTTATTTTTAATTCTATTTTTATTATTTACGTAAATAAATAAATAAAAAAGAAAAAAAGAAAATGTGGAGGCGTCCAGGCCCATGGACGCCTCCTTCCCTCACTCACCGGCCCTCACCACACGGCCTCTTGTCCGCTTATCCAGCCTATTAAACCAACAGATTGAAGTTCCGAGGAGCTTACCGGGTCGTGATCGTCCTCTCCCGCGTCGCCAGCATCTACTGCAGCCTCTACGGCCAAAGGAGGAGCCTCCTCCTCCACGGCAATCTCCTCCGCCGCAGCAGCCTCCTCGGCATCATCCCTCAGCCTCCTCGGACGATGAGCCCGTCGTTTGCGCTTCTCTCCACCCTGGCTCGGGCCTCCTTGCTCCATTGGGACTAAGAATGGGTCGTCTGATTTGACTGGGTCGTTTGAATGAACAGTAAATGAGCAAAGGGGGGAGGCCCCCCCCATATATATATAATCCACTTTATTTGGGGCGTCCAGGCGCCTGGACGCCCCCACCTTTTTTTTTATTTTTTCAAAATTCAAAAATTTAGGGGCGTCCAGGCGCCTGGACGCCCCCAAAACAAAAAATCAAAAAAAATAAAAAATAAAAAAGTAGGGGCATCCAGGACCCTGGACGCCCCCAAAACAAAAAAACTAAAAAAAATATAAATAAAAAATTAGGGGCGTCCAGGCCCCTGGACGCCCCCATAATAAAAAAATTTTCAAAAAAAAATATAATAAAAGAAAAAAAAGATAAGAGTATGTATATAATCCAAACAAAAGAAAAAACACAAAGAAAAAGAAAAACCACAAAAAAGATAATAATAATTAAGGGGACAAGGGTCCAAAACATCCAAATACCAGATTTTATTCCATCAGAAAAGCAGAATGAGCTACATCAGGGGTTTAGGCGCCTTAGGCCTTAACTTCCCCAGTTCGGTCACATAAGCTCTCCACAGCTCGCATTCTTCCCCCACATGCGATAAGGCCTTTCCCGCAACACTTGTCTTCCAGGGTGCTTTGACGGCCTTCGCTTCCTTCGCATCCGCTTCAGTGCCCAACTCTCTCTTCTTCAAAGGAACGATGTCAGTCGGTAGTGGGAACGAATGACGTGGAATGCCGATCTGGAGGCAGCACCGATGCACGTTGAAAAGGACAAACTCGGTCGCACCAATCAGTTGGAGATCAACTTCAGAGGAAGGCCTCATGAGGAGCTCGAGCGAAAGTAGACATGCCGGTGCGCAAGTAAAGAAGCTTTGTGTCATGGTTCGAAAGTGGGACCGCCAGTCTTCACGTTTCTTCAGCCACGGAACACGGTTCGCTACAGTGCCACCAAAGCCTAACACGTCAGCTATGTGATGAAGCAGGCTTTGTTGGAAAAGCTTCGAAGCCGTTGGCATTCCCTCGCGGTGGTCGAATTTGAAATGCAAATCCAGCCAGAATTCAAGACAAGTGCGCAACCAAATGGAGGCTTACCCATGCTCGAGGCAGTAAGACCGCTGTAAAGATAGGCAAGGACGGCGGGTCCTACCCTCTTTCCACTCCAGATCCCACGATGGCACTTAGTTGGTCTTCCTCCACCATGTTGTCGGTATAAGGAAACAAGAGAGCACCCGCCAGACAAATGGTAAACCCCTTCATGATTCCCTCCAAATAGTCATCGTCTGGTGACCCTCTCAGGGCGTCCATGACCCACTCCGCGAGCTTTTGGAGATCGATCCCCTTTTGAGTATGGACCTTTCGGGCTGTGTCGGGCGGCATGAAGCTTCCAAGCACGCTTTCGGAAGTCCCCCGTGTCAGCATCCGCATAGCCTTCACCTTCCTGTCACTCTTGAATTTCTTCAATCCGAGCAGAAGTTCCACCTCCTCGAGGAGGATGGTCACCTCGAAGGTCGGGAAGATAAAAGTGTGGGTCTGGGGATGCCAGATCTCCACTAGTGCGCTCATAGCCGCCCAATCCATACGAATCTTCTCATAGTGTTTGGCGTGAATAAGGAGTCCCTGCAGATGCCACTTCGAGAGTATGGCCCTCATGCCGATGGAGATGTTGGAGGTTAGCTTTGAAAGCCATGGCAGTTTGGAAAACTTCCTCGGGCCTGGGAAGAGTGGATATGGCTGGAAGAGAAAAGAAATAAGAAGAAAGGAAGGAAGTAAGAAGAAGGTTCACGTGGAGAAATTTGAAAGAATCAGCTTACCATATGCGACATGATCGCCCACTCAGATGACCCTCGAGGTCGGAGAGTCGCCTGATCTCGCTGCTAGGCCTGCTCCTCTTCATAACGCGGGAAGACTCTCCTTCCATCCTAAGATCTCTAGATCCCCTCTCCTTCCTCTCCTGAGCTTCCAAAACCCACCTTGGTGCATTTGAATGAACTAGCCTAAGGGGAGTTCTTATAGGAAGGAAGATCGCTACAGGACGAACATGTCACATCAGTGGTCATTGTCAGGATTTTGGCTGGATCTCCTTTGTACTGTGGTGCGATTCTGCTATGATTCTGCTACTTTCTGATGTTGCTAACCTTGCTAGTCTGTGCAGGTTTTACTAACGGACGTCTTTGTCCTGTCTCTGTCCCACCTTTCAATGGTTGGTCCCACCATGTCATGCATCGTAGTATATGATACCTACGCTACTAGAACATGTCAAGGACCTTGCGGCCCGAACGAATCTGGGATTTGAGTTCCCCTTCAACAAAAACAGTGATGATCCCGGAAGAAGTTGGGTTGTACGGATAGGCCGTTAACTTGTGGTAGAATGGGGACGACGGTTCCATTTAGTGAGTTGGTGCGCGGATAAATGGGCCCCAGCCCAGTGTCGGCTCACCGGATCGGTATCCTGACCCGTTCTTAACAAGTTGACAATATTATCCTTGCCTATTTTCTATTTTAGTTTGTTTTAAATTTTTCTTTAAGCCCAGCATGCATTCATATAGGACTTTGATTTATTGCGGAAGATCATTCAAGTGATTCGATTGCGAAAGTCGCTGTGCTTCAATTCTTACAAATATGAGATATTCCACTCCGAATAAAATACTGAGTTTCCTTGAAACGGCCTTACGCTGCTCTTCCAAAGGAGACCCTTATTTGGACAGACCCTCAGATATTCCTTTACTTTTTACCTTGTTTGACCCACCTTGGCCGCAGCACTTCCACATTGGCTGGTAACCGCTCCCCAAAGGTGAAACCTCCGGTTTATGACCCAAGTACTTCCACACCGAGAAGTTGGTCTCTTTTTCGTGCCTGAGCGCACATCTCACCCTCCCTTATTTGATCTCCGTCCAAGCAATCGTCAAGATTTGAAAGACCTTCTTCAAAGGTTGCCTTATTGAAGCTCCAGGAAAAATTCCAGACAATAACGTCAAAAGCGTGTCTCATCACACCTTGGCATCAACTTATCAGTCCGCTCCCACTTCATTTCACTCCACTTCGATACCATTCCACTACGTGTCGCTCCCTTGCAAAGCAGACGCCAAGGCGGGGCAGCTGTAGACACGCCATTCCTGACGTCTCCTGAGAAAGTCTCATATTACTATACGACGCCCCGCGACGGCTTACGCATTTCAATCTCTTAACTGCTTCCTTTTCTTGGGTCTTTCCCTGTCTTTTTCGGCATCCGGAATTGTCTCGTCACGGCATTCGGACGGCATCAACACCAGTCGGACGCATCAGAGGTTCCGAAACCAGGAAGGGTGTCTGCCGGGCGGCCGCCAACACCTGAACTGAGGAGCCGGTGGGTCTTTTTGGGGGCGTCCAGGCCCCTGGACGCCCCCATTCTTTTAATTTATTTTTCAAAGCCCAGAACTAAATAAAAAATAATATATTAATGGAGGCGTCCAGGCCCCTGGACGCCTCCATAAAAACAAATATAAAAAATATAAAATGCCAGCTTTGGCATAAAAACAAAACAAAAATATAAAATATATTTTCTTGGAGGCGTCCAGGACCCTGGACGCCTCCATCAACTCCCTCACGGGCGCCGCCCACCGAACGACGGTTTGTCGTGTGTGAAAAAATCCAAATTGTGGAGACGTCCAGGAAGCTGGACGCGTCCATTTCAAAATCACGAGGCGCCGCTCACAAAACCACGCGTTGTGTCAAACCGCGTGCGGCCGTCGGTGGGGTTCGGTGGACCTGTTTGAGGCGTCCGGGGCCCTGGACGCCTCCACAAAAATATTCGGAAAAAATAAATAAAAATAGAATAAAATATTAGTTCGGCCCTGATGAGGTGTCCAGAGTCCTGAACGCCTCCACCCTCCGGAGCCCTATAAATAGAGGCCCACCCCCTCAGTTCTGGGGGAGCTTCTAAGATATCTGATAGGCTGCCGGAGCCCAGAGGCTACCGGAGTCATTCTAACCCGTGGGATTTTTTGTAGGTGGAGGTTCTGCCGACTTCTCGGGTGTCCAGGCTCGCGAGAGGAAGGCTATCTTCATCCGCCGCGCTTCCACGTCGTCCCTACGCTGCCGGAGCTCCGCCGGATCTCACCTTCGGCTCATCCAATAAGCATTTTCTTCCCCTTTTTCTTCATAGTTCTTTACATTCATCATACTGCATCCTCTATCTCCCTACATAAGGGCGCAATCTCTTGCATACTTCTTGCATTCATCATCGCATTTTCCTCCTACTCGAGTCCGAGAGGGGTTTAAAACCACACCAACCAGGTGTGTGTCAGGTCACGATATCGTTACTTTTATTGCAAGGAATTGTTACTACACTGCCATTTTCTAATTCTGTTCGTTTATTGTCTACTGTTTTGCAAGGGTACCCAAGGAAAGCCCTCTCCGTCGGCCGGCCGAAGGGGGAGGAAGAAGCAACCCACCATCTCCCGCTCTTGAGGTAGGCGCGATCACTTTCTTTATTTTGGGGTCTTTTGGCCCATGGTGATCACATCTTGTTCTCGAGGCCGCGGCGAGTCACTTCCCCAATGGCCGTTTAAATTCCCGTTCTTATATTCTCTTTATATTCTGTTGTATTCTGCTCATATTCTCGAGGCCGCGGCGAGTCACTTCCCCAATGGCCGTTTAAATTCTCGTTCTTATATGTTATATTCTTATCTATTCATATTCTCGAGGCCGCGGCGAGTCACTTCCCCAATGGCCGTTTAAATTCCCATTCTTATATATTATATTCTTATCTATTCATGTTCTCGAGGCCGCGGCGAGTCACTTCCCCAATGGCCGTTTAAATTGCCGCTCTTTATATTCTCCTTATATTCTGTTATATTCTTATCTGCTCATATTCTCGAGGCCGCGGCGAGTCACTTCCCCAATGGCCATTTCAATTCTTGCTATTTAATTTCTACACCATTCCCGTCCCCCCGAGGTCGCGGCGAGTCACTTCCCGCTATGACCGTTTAACCCCCATATCTTGCTATATTACATTTGTCCCGCTCGCCCCGCCGGAGCAATCTCCCGTGGTGGCCCCTTCTCTCTTCTCTTATTTCTGTGTTGCAGCAAACAAAAGAGGAGCCCGCGCGCTCCGCGTCTTCTTCGCTCCCCGAACCGCGTGACGTCGCTCACAACTACGGGTATTCTTATGATGATGAGGATGAGAATGTTTTTGGTCAATATGAAATCCCCCTCCAAGAGTCCATTTATCATGAAGGAAATTACCCTCCTCCTCAGTCTCATTACCCTCATGTTCATGTGGTTGATACCACTCCTCAAGAGGTTGTGCCCTCTTCTCAGACTTTACCCTCCAACACTTCGGGGAACCCTTCCCCATCCTTCAATGTCACGGATTTAATTAATGCTCTATCTCAGTTAGATGATTCCCAACGGCAGGCAGTTCAGGCGGCTTTGAAAGGGAAGTCTGTTCCCTCTTCATCCTCTAATCCCCCTCCGGCCGAGAGCGGCCATCACATTGTTAATGACCAGGCTGTAACGACCCGAGAATCCGATTACCAGGAAGGCCCGATAACCCGAGACTCGCACCGTCGCCCACGAGCCGGGAGGGCTCGGAAGGGCTAAAAGGAGTGTGGAGACACAAGGAAATAGGAAATAAAGCAGGACAATTCAACAATTAACAGAAATCACTTCTTTTAAGAGATCACTCGCACCCTAGCCTTACCAGTCACTCGCAGCTACCAACAGGAACCCACAGCCTGCCAGAGATCACTTCTTCAAAAGACGATCTCATCCGAGGACACGACTGGGAACACAAGTCGGACATCAAGCCACCGACTCCGACCATCACGTCATCGACCTCCGTCAGGCGACATTCTCAACAACCTCATCCAGGTCCAACACCGACGCCTGACACGGCTTCCATCACAGGAACAGGGTACTCATGCGGCGCACTAGCCAACACATTCCCCAACACTCCACCCTGCCAGTGCCAACAACCACAAAACCTCGAGCAACGGCACGGCAACAACACGTTTCACACCAAGGAACCAATCCTCCGATGGTCAACGCAAACTCAGGATTCCGCCCGTAGCAACCAATGCTACGATCCTGAACCAGTGGGTTATGGGCCCACCACGCTTCCGCTACGCGCTCAGATCCGCGCGCACAGCCGAGAAAGCAAAACACCGCCCAACCAGCACTCGTCCTTCCGGAACAGCGCCAGCACCCTCACACGACAAGGGAATGGGCACAACTTCTCACAGGCAACCACCCTGCCAAGACAAGGAGCACGTCTCGCACAGACTTCATGGCACAAAAGGCCAACCAATCCGAACACAATGCAAGACGACGAACCTTAGCCCAACACAATCTCTCCAACCAAGGAGAAACCAGCACACTTCCGACCAACGGAAGAACTCCACGCTCGACCTGACCTCAAACCTCGCACACGCTGGAAACAGCACCATCCAACACCAAGAAAAACCATCGCTTCCGTCAGGTCAGCGCCTTCGACACACTCGACGAGTGTCACGTCGGACCACAATCACAGCATCTACCGATGCACCACCGCTGCAACTCCTCGAACTGCAACACGCCACGCAAAGAGCCGCAACACGAGCCATAACAACAACCGCCGATGCTCATCCTTGAGTCCCGAACTCGCCGTGGAGCCTTCACATCTCAAGCCAACTCCAGGGTGAATACAACCCATCCACTGACAGAAACGCAGGAGCAAAGACTTATTGGGACACCACAGCCCAATCCTGCCTCGAAATCCATAAAACAGTCAGGACCGACACGTCATTTCTGACGCCACAGAGCACGACAAGGACATCAGGCTCGACGAAACAGCAGCTCACCGAGAAGACATTCCGCTCACCGGAGCACACTTCTCGATCAGAACGCCTCAGGAGCTGGACAAACCTCAAGCTGGAGTGACCAAAAACCGACAGCAGCTCCCTCAGAGCACGCTCACGGCCACTTAACCAAGAACAGTCCGCACCAGACACCTGACCACGCTGCAGGTTCCTCGAACGTAGCACCGCGAGCTCACACCTGCCAGCAACCTCTGCCCAACGCAGCACAACCAGGGCCACCACCGATGAGGGAGAAGACTTTCAACCTCGATCCTTAGACCCCATGCTGGCACGAAAGCCGCGGACAGCAACCACCTTCACAGCGCCGCACAGCGCACTCAAGCTCTCAAGCGAGAAACAAGGCGGAAAACAAGCACAAAACCCTAAGCCAGCTGCCGACTGTACTGGACCTTATGGACTCTGATCACTGCAACATTTCAAATTCCTATGTACGTCCATAACCACCGCTCTGATACCAGCTGTAACGACCCGAGAATCTGATTACCGGGAAGGTCCGATAACCCGAGACTCGCACCGCCGCCCACGAACCGGGAGGGCTCGGCAGGGCTAAAAGGAGTGTGGAGGCACAAGGAAATAGGAAATAAAGCAGGACAATTCAACAATTAACAGAAATAAATAAACAACTACAACATAGTCCAGTCCAACAGAGAGTACAGTCTAAAGCAGTAAAACGTACCACGTGCCAAGTGAACACTCGGCCCGGCAAGCTGGCAACTGAGAACTTCCGCCCCGCACCCTCGAACCTCGAGGAAGAACCGCTACACCTGAAAGGCAGGGAATGAGTCTCCAGAACAGAGACTCAGCAGGGATCCCGCGGAACCCCAACCGGAAACAGCGGCGGTAGCGGAAAGGAGAGCTACAACTACAGCAGGAACAGTAAACCGGTGGCCGGTCAAAAAACTCGGCACTACAGCTACTCCTACTGCCAGAAGGCAGACCTCGATCACGCAGTCGAGACTACCGAACTGCACTAGTACCGCTTACCGAAGAAAAAACACACGGCAACCATGCCGTAGAGGCCTGTCCCCCGGACACAGCTAACCTGGACACGCTGTCCAAGGTGCAACCCCGACCGTCCGATCGCGGGTACCGCACAACAAGACATAACCTCGGTAGAGCCACTAGCACTAGTCCCACGTCACGAAAACCAGCACACGCGCCGCGGCGAAACAACCGAAAACACAACGGTCGACACGACCGAAAACCTGAAGGTCAAAGTCACGGAAACTGACAGTCTGTCACTCCCAACTCGACAGGAGTACCTCCCACTAGAAGCACAGCCAGTAGCGTCCCCTGACGTCTTACACCGCACCGCAGGTGAACCGCCTGACGTGGTAGGTCCTACCCGAGGCGCGAACACCGTACAAGTAACCACAAACAAGTAACTAGCTGGGGTCAAGACCGTTGCACGCAACAGCACAAGGCCATCGATCTAGCCCAATCTCTAGGTCCAAAATCACGATATCACGAATACCGAGATAACACACGAGTTGCCAAGACCATTCCCTTGGGAAGGGAACGCAAGGGACAAAGGCCACTCACACGGGCCACATAGAAAACACAGAAGCACGATTCCCAAGGCAGCACACAAGCCACCACGACGATTTCCCATCTTGTAGCAAGCGGGAAACCTCCAGCCCCAGGCCGGATAACTAGACTCGCAGTCCAAGGCCAAGCACATGGCCCATATGGGAATCACCTTCCAAAGGAAACCCACGACATGCGGGGGAGACCCCACCGCACACACACCGATACACGGTGACTCGATCATGCGTAACACGAAAGCCCGGAACACGTGGGGTCACCCGGACCCACCACACCTACGGGCACGCTAATCGAGTAACACGGTCCCTCCTGACACCCCAAAAACATGGACATAGAACCCATGGGGTGTCCTGGATACTCACAAGGCCGGAGGTCGACCACTGGGTCCCAACCGGGTCGATCGGAGACCTATACAATGCGAACGGACGCTAAAAGGTCACCCGGACCCTTAAGCGCGTGGGCACGCAAAACGAGGTAAGCAGAACCTCCAGACACCCCAAAACACGGTCACGGAACTCCACTGGGTGTCCAAGGCACACACGGCCCACGAGGAGCACGATCAGCCGCAGACCGCCCGCCCCGGGCAGCCCGGCTGGTCACCTCCAAGAACGCGCTGTAGGTCCATAGCGCGTTCAAGCAGAACGCGCTATGCACCTATAGCGCGACACGACAGATCGCGCTATATCCCTATAGCGCGACTGCACAGATCGCGCTAGGATCACCTAGCACGACAAGGCAGAATGCGCTAGGGACCCCTAGCGCGACAGAGCAGAACGTGCTAGGACCCCATAGCGCGACAAGAACCGCCTTACTGTTCATCTTCTCCGATGAACGCGCCCTATCGGGGCAGCGCGACCTTCAAGAACGCGCTGCCCAAGGCTAGCGCGTTCTCAGTCCGTGCCCGAAAACGGTGGAAACCGCGGGAAAAGCCATGCCACGCCCCGTTCACCCCCAGGTGAAGGGGAAACAAAAGGGGAAACCTTCCCCAAGCCCCTAGGCATGCATCTAAACCCCTGGATCGCCCAAAAACACCATAAAACGGGAGATCCGGCTCACACCCCAAAAATATGCATTTTGCCCAAAACGCCCCGTTTAACCCGCTCGGCTCACCACGGCCTACGAAACTCGCGGGAAAGGAAGTACACGGGCTGAGGGTCCATCTCCCTACCTCCACCGAAGAAACGACGCGTCGTGGATGCCGATCCACGAAGAAAACGCCGTGAAGCCCTCGCCGCTCCACGAACCCGCGGCCGAGCTTCCACGCGCCTCCTCCGCCTCGATCCTCGCCTGTCCTCGCCCGCGCCACCTCCACCTCGCCCCCGCCTCGCTCCGTCGGCCTCCGGAGAAGAGAGGGGAGAAAGAGAGCGTGAGAGAAGAGAGAGGGAGGGAAGAGAGAAATGAGAGGGGGAGAGAGAGAAAAAGCTATTTATAGAAAAATCCAGAAAATCGGAAAAATCCAAAAAAATAGAAAATTACACCCTCGCGATCCTCGGAGCGCACCGATCGCAACGGTACCACTCGCGCCCAGGTGAACGGCCCGGTTCACCCGCAACGAGGTTCCGAATGGAAAGTCAAAACCCACGCCGGGAATCGGAAAACACACAAGTAAAAAGTCACGGAACGCCTCCGGGCCTCCGAAACGACTCCGGATCGCGCCGATCCGAACACGAAAGATGTCCGAAACGAAATTTCGGACACAACGGAGTCGGACACTCCGAAAAATCAGATCCGGGACCCACGAAGAAGGATCCAAAAAACCTGGGGCATTATAGCCCTCCCCCCTTAAAGGAATTTCGTCCTCGAAATTCAGGACCAAGCACGAAGTCACAGGGGAAGAACACAAAACGAACTGACAACGCTGTCAGAGCCCCAGCACAGAAAACCTCGATTCTCACGAAAACACCAATCCTGAGGGACACAGCCAGACTTACAGTCGCAAACAACACCTCGCTCCTCGCGCCGAGCACACTGGCCAACAGAGCAGGTATATACCAAAGGACACAGTCCGGCATCACCTCAGTCAACGCGAGAATCCACCATGGCGTCGCAGCCACGATCTCGCTCACCGAGGAAACACAACCCTCGTCACGAGAAATAGCTACTGATCCATCCCATGGTCAGCAGACAAACTTCGACAAAGCCCAGATCCCGTCCGGAAAGGCACATTACAGAAACGGCCACCAAAGGTCTCGCTGGCACACGGCTCTCGCCACGCTCGAGCCCCAACAACCAGCATCTTCTGTCTCTGAAAAGACCATCCACTGGTCACCAACTGCTCGTCAACGGGAAACCTTCGCTTGCTCAGCTTCTTCCTTCTTTCCTGGTCCTCGACCGGGTCCAAAGGAAACATTCCAAACCTCAGCAAGCCATCCGTCGACTCCCACACAGACTGATGCCACATCTCGAGCTGCACTCCTCTCGGACACCGCATCCGAGCTCGAACATCGCTCCAACTCGACCCTCTCGGGGAGCACGACGAAACCAAATGACGGATCCTGGTGTCTTCAGTCATCACCTCACTAGACTCAGACTCGCAGGGGAATCACCCCATGCTGGTCACCAAACCAGGGATAACCATTGCGACACCAACGTCCTATCAAGGACCACCAATCCGACGCCAATCTCACAAAAAGGCCTCCGCCCACAGGCGTCACTCTTCTATCTGGTCTCATCAAATCCTTCGATCAATCCAAGTGGACACCTGCCAATCCCGATTCTGCCCTTACCACAGAGCCACGGGACACCACCTGGACAGTGCTCACGGGTCCCTAAGCAAGAAACATCTCACCGTGGTCGGCTACGAGACTAGCCTTACCAGTCACTCGCAGCTACCAACAGGAACCCACAGCCTGCCAGAGATCACTTCTTCAAAAGACGATCTCATCCGAGGACACGACTGGGAACACAAGTCGGACATCAAGCCACCGACTCCGACCATCACGTCATCGACCTCCGTCAGGCGACATTCTCAACAACCTCATCCAGGTCCAACACCGACGCCTGACACGGCTTCCATCACAGGAACAGGGTACTCATGCGGCGCACTAGCCAACACATTCCCCAACACTCCACCCTGCCAGTGCCAACAACCACAAAACCTCGAGCAACGGCACGGCAACAACACGTTTCACACCAAGGAACCAATCCTCCGATGGTCAACGCAAACTCAGGATTCCGCCCGTAGCAACCAATGCTACGATCCTGAACCAGTGGGTTATGGGCCCACCACGCTTCCGCTACGCGCTCAGATCCGCGCGCACAGCCGGGAAAGCAAAACACCGCCCAACCAGCACTCGTCCTTCCGGAACAGCGCCAGCACCCTCACACGACAAGGGAATGGGCACAACTTCTCACAGGCAACCACCCTGCCAAGACAAGGAGCACGTCTCGCACAGACTTCATGGCACAAAAGGCCAACCAATCCGAACACAATGCAAGACGACGAACCTTAGCCCAACACAATCTCTCCAACCAAGGAGAAACCAGCACACTTCCGACCAACGGAAGAACTCCACGCTCGACCTGACCTCAAACCTCGCACACGCTGGAAATAGCACCATCCAACACCAAGAAAAACCATCGCTTCCGTCAGGTCAGCGCCTTCGACACACTCGACGAGTGTCACGTCGGACCATAATCACAGCATCTACCGATGCACCACCGCTGCAACTCCTCGAACTGCAACACGCCACGCAAAGAGCCGCAACACGAGCCATAACAACAACCGCCGATGCTCATCCTTGAGTCCCGAACTCGCCGTGGAGCCTTCACATCTCAAGCCAACTCCAGGGTGAATACAACCCATCCACTGACAGAAACGCAGGAGCAAAGACTTACTGGGACACCACAGCCCAATCCTGCCTCGAAATCCATAAAACAGTCAGGACCGACACGTCATTTCTGACGCCACAGAGCACGACAAGGACATCAGGCTCGACGAAACAGCAGCTCACCGAGAAGACATTCCGCTCACCGGAGCACACTTCTCGATCAGAACGCCTCAGGAGCTGGACAAACCTCAAGCTGGAGTGACCAAAAACCGACAGCAGCTCCCTCAGAGCACGCTCACGGCCACTTAACCAAGAACAGTCCGCACCAGACACCTGACCACGCTGCAGGTTCCTCGAACGTAGCACCGCGAGCTCACACCTGCCAGCAACCTCTGCCCAACGCAGCACAACCAGGGCCACCACCGATGAGGGAGAAGACTTTCAACCTCGATCCTTAGACCCCATGCTGGCACGAAAGCCGCGGACAGCAACCACCTTCACAGCGCCGCACATCGCACTCAAGCTCTCAAGCGAGAAACAAGGCGGAAAACAAGCACAAAACCCTAAGCCAGCTGCCGACTGTACTGGACCTTATGGACTCTGATCACTGCAACATTTCAAATTCCTATGTACGTCCACAACCACCGCTCTGATACCAGCTGTAACGACCCGAGAATCTGATTACCGGGAAGGTCCGATAACCCGAGACTCGCACCGCCGCCCACGAACCGGGAGGGCTCGGCAGGGCTAAAAGGAGTGTGGAGGCACAAGGAAATAGGAAATAAAGCAGGACAATTCAACAATTAACAGAAATAAATAAACAACTACAACATAGTCCAGTCCAACAGAAAGTACAGTCTAAAGCAGTAAAACGTACCACGTGCCAAGTGAACACTCGGCCCGGCAAGCTGGCAACTGAGAACTTCCGCCCCGCACCCTCGAACCTCGAGGAAGAACCGCTACACCTGAAAGGCAGGGAATGAGTCTCCAGAACAGAGACTCAACAGGGATCCCGCGGAACCCCAACCGGAAACAGCGGCGGTAGCGGAAAGGAGAGCTACAACTACAGCAGGAACAGTAAACCGGTGGCCGGTCAAAAAACTCGGCACTACAGCTACTCCTACTGCCAGAAGGCAGACCTCGATCACGCAGTCGAGACTACCGAACTGCACTAGTACCGCTTACCGAAGAAAAAACACACGGCAACCATGCCGTAGAGGCCTGTCCCCCGGACACAGCTAATCTGGACACGCTGTCCAAGGTGCAACCCCGACCGTCCGATCGCGGGTACCGCACAACAAGACATAACCTCGGTAGAGCCACTAGCACTAGTCCCACGGCACGAAAACCAGCACACGCGCCGCGGCGAAACAACCGAAAACACAACGGTCGACACGACCGAAAACCTGAAGGTCAAAGTCACGGAAACTGACAGTCTGTCACTCCCAACTCGACAGGAGTACCTCCCACTAGAAGCACAGCCAGTAGCGTCCCCTGACGTCTTACACCGCACCGCAGGTGAACCGCCTGACGTGGTAGGTCCTATCCGAGGCGCGAACACCGTACAAGTAACCACAAACAAGTAACTAGCTGGGGTCACGTCCGTCGACGTGGGTCCAACCGCCCCCAACCACGTGTGCACACACAGACCTTACGTCACTAGGTCTGGTCCTCTGACCGGTTTTCCCCCGTAGCCGGACTCTGGCTACCGACGAGGGGCCTACGGTAACCGGTCCACAAACCGGCTCGAAAGGTGGGTGCCCGTACACCACTCCCAGGTGAGACCAGCACCTCGTACTGGTGGGCTACGACTAGTGGAGGGTCACTGAAGGAGTAGACTCTCAACTCAACGGAAAACAACGTCCGAATCCGACGACGTACGGGGACAACCCCGCGTACCGGCCCCGTCGCACGGTGACCACAGTCGGAGAAGAAACAGGACTCACAGTCCACGGCCACGCACGCACCGTGCACTATAGTCGAGAAAACTCAAGTGGCGCTAACCCACTGGACTCTGGACAGTCCTCTAGACATACTACAGCCAACGGTCCTTGAGTCACAAGACTCGGGGTCAAGACCATTGCACGCAACAGCACAAGGCCATCGATCTAGCCCAATCTCTAGGTCCAAAACCACGATATCACGAATACCGAGACAACACACGAGTTGCCAAGACCATTCCCTTGGGAAGGGAATGCAAGGGACGAAGGCCACTCACACGGGCCACACGGAAAACACAGAAGCATGATTCCCAAGGCAGCACACAAGCCACCACGACGATTTCCCATCTTGTAGCAAGCGGGAAACCTCCAGCCCCAGGCCGGATAACTGGACTCGCAGTCCAAGGCCAAGCACATGGCCCATATGGGAATCACCTTCCAAAGGAAACCCACGACATGCGGGGGAGACCCCACCGCACACACACCGATACACGGTGACTCGATCATGCGTAACACGAAAGCCCGAAACACGTGGGGTCACCCGGACCCACCACACCTACGGGCACGCTAATCGAAGTAACACGGTCCCTCCTGACACCCCAAAAACATGGACACAGAACCCATGGGGTGTCCGGGATACTCACAAGGCCGGAGGTCGACCACTGGGTCCCAACCGGGTCGACCGGAGACCAATACAATGCGAACGGACGCTAAAAGGTCACCCGGACCCTTAAGCGCGCGGGCACGCAAAACGAGGTAAGCAGAACCTCTAGACACCCCAAAACACGGTCACGGAACTCCACTGGGTGTCCAAGGCACACACGGCCCACGAGGAGCACGATCAGCCGCAGACCGCCCGCCCCGGGCAGCCCGGCTGGTCACCTCCAAGAACGCGCTGTAGGTCCATAGCGCGTTCAAGCAGAACGCGCTATGCACCTATAGCGCGACACGACAGATCGCGCTATATCCCTATAGCGCGACTGCACAGATCGCGCTAGGATCACCTAGCGCGACAAGGCAGAATGCGCTAGGGACCCCTAGCGCGACAGAGCAGAACGCGCTAGGACCCCATAGCGCGACAAGAACCGCCTTACTGTTCATCTTCTCCGATGAACGCGCCCTATCGGGGCAGCGCGACCTTCAAGAACGCGCTACCCAAGGCTAGCGCGTTCTCAGTCCGTGCCCGAAAATGGTGGAAACCGCGGGAAAAGCCATGCCACGCCCCGTTCACCCCCAGGTGAAGGGGAAACAAAAGGGGAAACCTTCCCCAAGCCCCTAGGCATGCATCTAAACCCCTGGATCGCCCAAAAACACCATAAAACGGGAGATCCGGCTCACACCCCAAAAACATGCATTTTGCCCAAAACGTCCCGTTTAGCTCGCTCGGCTCACCACGGCCTACGAAACTCGCGGGAAAGGAAGTACACGGGCTGAGGGTCCATCTCCCTACCTCCACCGAAGAAACGACGCATCGTGGACGCCGATCCACGAAGAAAACGCCATGAAGCCCTCGCCGCTCCACGAACCCGCGGCCGAGCTTCCACGCGCCTCCTCCGCCTCGATCCTCGCCTGTCCTCGCCCGCATCCTCGCCCGCGCCACCTCCACCTCGCCCCCGCCTCGCTCCGTCGGCCGCCGGAGAAGAGAGGGGAGAAAGAGAGCGTGAGAGAAGAGAGAGGGAGGGAAGAGAGAAATGAGAGGGGGAGAGAGAGAAAAAGCTATTTATAGAAAAATCCGGAAAATCGGAAAAATCCAGAAAAATAGAAAATTACACCCTCGCGATCCTCGGAGCACACCGATCGCAACGGTACCACTCGCGCCCAAGTGAACGGCCCGGTTCACCCGCAACGAGGTTCCGAAGGGAAAGTCGAAACCCACGCCGGGAATCGGAAAACACACGAGTAAAAAGTCACGGAACGCCTCCGGGCCTCCGAAACGACTCCGGATCGCGCCGATCCGAACACGAAAGATGTCCGAAACGAAATTTTGGACACAACGGAATCGGACACTCCGAAAAATCAGATCCGGGACCCACGAAGAAGGATCCGAAAAACCTGGGGCATTACACAGGCGGTCTTGCATAAACCTCCTTCCCGTCCACCAACGCCCGTTGCGGCCATGCCGGCCCAACAGGCGAGCTACTCAGCGGTTAGGCCTCAGTCTCTCCAACCTCCCCGAATTCTACGGACGCCTATACCGCATTCTTTCATTCAAAATCCGGCCCCAGTCGAGTCTGATACTAATATTCTACTGCTTCAGAAGTTGGCTAGCATGGAAGAGCAACTTAAGAAAGTCACTGCGGCCAAGAATGCCCCAGAAATCTCTCTCCCCACACTGCCAGTCTTCCATCTGCCACCCTCTGAGATGCTGAATTTCCGGCGATACAATGGAACTGGTAACCCTTTCATTCATTTGAAGGATTTCAGGTATGAGACCTCCTTCTGGCAAGACAACAAGGCCTCTTTGGCTTATCTTTTCAGGAGATCTCTAGAGGGGCCAGCCCTTGAATGGTTCTATTCATTGGATCCTGCTGATGCCAATGACTTTGATATTGTTCAAAAGAAGTTTTTGTAGAAGTACAGGGACCGGGTTGGACCCTCCCTCTCAGTCACCGATTTGGTTGCAGAAAAAATGAAGCCCGAGGAGGACTTCATAATATTTGCTGATAGATGGCGGTTAATGGCCGAGAAATTTAAAGATACACTGTCGGAACAAGAACAAGTTAAGATGATAATTTCCAATGCAACTCCTCAGTTCCGGCATATCTTGGCCATGAACCGATTAACAACCATGGAGGAGCTCTATGAAAGATCTCGTTATATCCAAACACAGATGAAGGATTCGCCCATCATGGGCATGTTTGAGCCGAAGTCACGGCTATTTAAGAAAAGTACAAATGTCAACAACAGCGGGCCCACGACTGAGAGCACAATTGCAAACGAGCAGGTTGGCGTAATTTGCCACCCCCACCATCAATCTAACCCACGGCCTAACCCACCTCCACCACAAAACCCCCATTTCAACTCCACTCCACAACACCAATTCGCACCCCAACATTCCTTTGCTCCACCGCAAAACCAAGCGCCCCGCGCTGACCCTCCAGCTCCGCAACAGTACCACCAGGTACCACCACCTACCAACTATGGCCAACAACAACAACGAAGACCACCACTTGGCCCCAAAAGGGACCACTACCCTCCACTACCAGAAAGTCTCCCGGATATTTTCAACGCCTTAATGGCCGCCAACTTGCTCGTGTTACCAAGGGAAAGAACAGTGTGGCCCGCTAATATTGACACATCCCGTTACTGCGCTTTCCATCGCGCACCTGGTCACAACCTTGATCGTTGCTTTCACTTCAGAGATTATATTTATGATCTAAATGACCAGGGCGGCATCAATTGGGATGAGATGAGGCAGTTTATTGCCACCATGAAAGAAAGAAGGCCTCCTCGGCAGCAACAGGCTCAGCAGCCATAGCAACCAGCTCCACAGCAGCGATAACAAGCTCCAGCGCCTCAGCAGGATATGGGGATCGTCCACAATCCACTGCCGGAGCACCCGCCAAACCAGCACGTAAACCCTGTCACGTCTCTCCCTGAGGTGGAGAGAGGGCAGGGATGGCATGAAGAAAACGCCTCTGTCGGGACATTTAATCACAATCAAAATCAACCTCCGCGCCTCTTGCGCACCCTTTCTTCTTCTTCTACCCCCCAATTGAGCCGATCCCTTCTGCGCCCCGTTAATCCACCTACCCCCACCTATTCTCCAACCTTGCCGGTTCGCCCCCTTCTTACCCGCTTACCATCTCCACAGCCTACACCACAACAAACCCCATCCACCACCAACCCTTCACCGCTGCCATCTGGGCCACTCCTTAACCGCCCGTCGCCAACGCCCGTTGCACCCGCCACCACTACTCCTACCATCGGCTCCCCCACCTGTTATGCCCAGATCTCTCCTCGTTCCACCCACCAATTTCCCCCGCATTCGGGTATCCCTTTCTACTCCTACGCCTCCTACGGGGGCATCTTTATTGAACTCTTCATCAACACCCCCTGTGGGGGATCCTTCTTCAAACACTCCTCCACCGCTTATCAACACTAGCACACCCTCTTCTTCTTCTAACCCTCCTCCCACACTTGCCCCGACAGAGGCGCGTCAAGGCGTAGCGCCGCTCCGCAGTGGACGGATGTTCCACTGCATTTTTCCACAGAGAGGGTTAGAGCCCGCGCAGGGGCCGCAAGAACAGAAACAAGAACAGGAGTCCATACCAGGCACAGAATACGACTTGTTAAAGCATTTGGACCGGACTCCGGCAAGAATTTCAATTCTAGAACTGATCAAGAGGTCGACCACTCATCAGATGGCTCTAAAGGAATATCTGCAGAAAGTCATGGTCAATGAGGACATTCCGGTCGAGCAGATAACCGCAGTCTTAACACCTACTGGCAGTCAACCAGCAATCACTTTTTATGAGCATGAGCTGGCACCAATCTCAGCAAGAAAATATGCTATATGCATCACAGTTGATATCAATAAGGTGGTTGTACAACAGTGTCTGGTAGACACTGGGGCATCCATCAATGTCTTGCCCCCTAGCACCCTGAAGTTGTGTGGCATTCCGGAAAGCCAAATTCGACCGTCTACCATAACGGTCACTGCATATGATAACACGAAGAAGCCTCCTCTAGGCATGATTACTTTAAAAGTAAGTTTGGGTCCAGCAACAATCACAGCTGATTTTCATATTTTGGACATGGATCCAACATTTAATGGCATTCTTGGCCATCCCTACATCCAGCAGCTTGATGCAGTGCCCTCCACAAATCATCAATGCCTCAAGTTTCCACACAAGGGCCGCATTGTCAAGGTTACCAGTATGCCGATTCTGCCAGAGGAGGACATCCACTCGGCTTCATCAGTTCCGTCTATTTGGCCTGCCAACAAGCCGTTGCTATCAGTGCTGGACGCCCCCAGCCCACAGTCAATGCTATCCGAGACTGTCACAACAGTTGCTATGACACCCCTGCCTTCCAAGGGGAAGAAAAAGAAAACTATGATGAACACCCTTGGCTGGAACATTCTACTGAAAATGGGGTATCAAAATGGCAAATGCCTAGGTATCAAACTCCAGGGCAGGACTAAGCCTGTTAAATCCCAGAAGCTGATTGCACGAGGTGGCTTGGGCTACCAAGGGCCGGGCAAAAATGAAGAAGAACCATGCGCAGTTATGACATCCACTTTGAAGACTGACCGTCAGCCGCTTACCTGGGCATTGAAGACACATTTTGTCACAGGTGGTGTTCAGAATAATGAGCAAACTACTAAAGTCACTTCCATGCTGGATTGCCAGGATGTTCATGCTAGACAGTTTGCTCGTCATATAGCTCCGTTGGTCACATATAAAGCCCTGGAGTCTTTGAGACCAGATAAAAGAAGGAAAATGGATGATCCGAAATGTGACTGGTACAGGTGGTTCGATATGCAAGACATTACTATTTCCTTGAGCCGCCTCTTTATGCCGACAGATCCGGAATGGCCACCACTTATTCATGAATTGATTGAAAAACCTGCTGTGATTACAAACAAGAGGCAGTTGCTGAGTGACTACACTGATGCTGGAGAGCCAGATATTCCGTTTGAGGAAGGTTTCACTGTGGACAGGCTGTGGGCCGGCCTCTTTTCCCTCACTTCCATGCATCCATCTCTGCTTTCATCTTTATATTCTCAACTGTTTTCTCACGTGCCGAGACCGCCTCCAATCATGGTCAGCTTCTCTCCAAGTTCGTATCAAGTTTTTCTCACAAATTCTTCCTCGCTCCTCGAGCGATTTTCTGAACTCTCCATCACACCCCAGCGTGGGCCACCACCGATTCAATCTTTCTCCAATCTTGCAATCTCCACTCCTCCTGCTATTCTCCCCTCGCATTGCTTTCTTCTAGGAAAAGAGAATAAAAATGAAGATAAAAATAAAAATGAAAAAAAAACGCCAAAATTTCAACTCTCCAATCCTCCATCACTTTTGAGGAAACCTCTTATCTCCTTCCCGAGTGTGTCCCGACCCAGGGGCCGCTCTTCCAAGATTCCTTGATAAATCTCTTTTCCCCCTCCGATGAGGGGTCTTCATCTGTATCACTTCCTGTATCTCCTTCTTCGTCTAATAAAGCTAGTTGCTCCTCCTCTTCTTCTGCTAATAATAAAATTCATAGGGGAGATTCACATAAGAAGTCTAAGGGTAGATAGATTCCCCGTAGATTTTTGTTTGAGTTAGCTATCAGATGTCGTGCTTGTTTAGTCATCTCGGAATTTGTAGAGGATCCAATTATCCGATTATCCTGCCAGAATTGGAATATGAGGATACTGTTGTTTCTTATGAGGGTTTGGGTGTCTACGAGATTATGAATGATGAAGACCCTATTGAAGAGGGGGAAGAAAGTTATGAAGAATATGAGGACGAGGCTGATGCCTTTGCTAGTGGCATGAGAAGATTCGACGAACCATCAGCCTCAGTAGAAGAGCCTACCAAAGAAATTAATTTGGGTACCGAGGAAGACCCTAGGATCGTCCTCATTAGCAAGAATTTGCCGCCCTCCGAAGAGGAGGCGCTTATTTTGGTACTTCAAGAATACAAGGACACTGTAACACCCGGTAATTTTTGGAACAGGAATAAAAATATACATAATGATATACCTACTCTTATAAGTATAAAATGTTTATTCAAATAAATAAATGGTCAAGTGATATTCCCAAGGGGTTGCTCAGATCGAACCTGCCTCTGATACCTAGGACAAAGACTAATAAAAGTTAAAGAACTTATGAGCAATAAAATCTCTAAATAGAAGATTACTAAGATCTCAATGTAAGTGAGAACTAGCCACACCAAATCAATGAGGTATAGAACCTTAGAGATAGTCTTAAGAGCCTTATTTATGCATAGACGGAAATACATGCAAGTTATTAAAAGATATAAGTCGTATGTGTAAGGTCTTGACAAATAAACAAGTAAGACTTCCAAACAAAGTAAACTTGTGTAAAGGAACAAATAGAAATCACTAGTTACAAATATAATTATTAGGCCTTGATAAAGGATTAACATTTTTAATGCTAAGCTCCATTGGTCCAAACTCAACCCCAAGCATTTTACGCTTAATGGGCTTTTTAACACGTTTTATTATCTTCTCCCATATAGGCAATATATATATATATATATATATATATATATATATATATATATATATATATATATATATATATATACATAAGTACATAACATAAACCTGTATATATGTATAAATACCTAGAAATAAAAGGAAAGTATATATATTATATACGAATGAACAAATAAAAGAGTGAAATGGAAATAACGCCTTGGATAAAGGCGCTATTTAAATTATAAACGCCTCTAGTTAAGGCGTGACTCAAGAAGTGACGCCCTCACCATACGGCGTCAAATTCCAACGTCAAAAATGGTAAGGCCAAGAAACGCCCCTATCTTGGGCGTGTTTTAAACAGAGGAACGCCCTTACTAAAGGCGCTTTTTAATAAACGACCTGAACAAGGTCGTCAATTTAAGAATCGACGCCCTGACCAAAGTCGTTAATTCCATTCGAGTTCCGTTCGACACGGGAGCTTATCCAGGGAAGGATTATGTTAATCTAGTAAGTGTTTACTAGGGCAAGGACTCTAATAGGGATATATTACTCCCAATATAACTCTAGCCCATTAGGATTTCCCTAGATCCTATAAATACCCTTGACAGTCAAACCCTAAACCTATTTGATCGATCGTCTGCTACGGTGAGTAAAGAACTGAACGTTCTTTTCTTTCTATCATATGAAGAGTTACTGACTCTTCATCTCTTTCTCTTCTATACAGGTTAGGGAAGCCTTCATCAACATCAACTTTTCTTCTTCCGAGAAGACTCTGTTACAAATAGAGTATTGTTCCCTATCAAGTTCTTCATGTGTCCTTCATCCAGACAATACTAAGGTAGGTTTTCTCAAGTTACTGTAGCCCAAATGAAATTAATACATATATATATATATATAAGCATGTCATGCATATGATTATTATAGTTTTCATGCGTTTTCTGAAATATTTTGAAAGAAACGCCCTTGATTAGGGCGCTAATTTAAAAGAAACGACCATTACAGTGGTCGTCAATTTAATATTTAACGCCCTCTACGCAGGCGTTAATTTCATAAGAATCGCATGTGATTAATAATTGATCCTGTTTAAAAATTACAATACATATGAAATATTGATTTTTAATATCTTGCATGACTCTGTGAATTCCTGTTAAATTTTACTGCCATGACATGTCTCCTGTCTCTCGAAATATTATTTATTAAAATATCGTAAATCCCTTGAAATTCACGACTTGGACAAAGTCGTTTTCCATGTTCTAACGCCCCAGTACAAGGCGTGAATTTGAAAAGTAACGCCCCTTCCTAGGGCGTGTATCTTCTAAAATCCTGAAATTCACATATTCTGTAAAATGGAATTAGAAAGTAACGCCCCTTCCAAGGGCGCGTTTTTGATAAATTTCTGAGAATAATTATATCCTGTCGAATATGTAAATGATGAGACGCCTGCCCCTGCAGTCGTCAACTTTGAAGAAACGCTCCCAGGAAAGGCGTGTTTTTGATAAATTAATGAAATAATGGAAATTCTGCAAATTGGCAATATATGTAAACGCCCTTTTGTTAGGCGTTAATTACTTAAGACACGACTTGACCTAAGTCGTTATTTTACTGTAAACTGATTTTATCCTGATTCTATTACCGATGGTTTCATATTATACATATATATATATATCGGCACTATTCTCCACTCCGTGAGTATAGTCCCACGTTTCATGTTGATTTATCGATCACACTCAACTCTCATTGACATACAAGCTCTCCATTGGACATTCCGTTCCTTTGGACTAGCAAGTTAGTCATAGAGACCTCCGTAAGACTCCTCGTAGCCTTGGATTCCCTCAAGGCCGACTGAGCTGGTTGTACCCTAAAAACCCATTACACAGTTTTTACCATGTCAATCTAAAGAAACATGGTATACCGGCCCTTATGATTATACAAAGAGTATATCATAAGAAATTCTTGATGGGATGATGGTATCATGCCATATCGTGCCATTCTTGTAAACCCCAATTCTATGATAAGAATGAGGGTATCTTGCTTGATCTAATGTTCATGTGGACCTCAATTCTATATAAAGAATGTCCATATTGATTTGTCATGGTACCTAAGTTAAGGGAACCATATTCTACCTAGTTTTATCGAACTCGTGATTATACCGTTATTATCGCCATTCTATGTCCTTTGTCATATTTTGGACTCTATTCTATCAAAGTTGTCATACGTATCTACAAGCTTGATTATTGAAATTCTATATTGGCTATATAAACAAGAGTGGATGTCAAAACACATGATAAATGCCTGCGCATATAGGGCCCGATCTGGTCCTGGGGGGAGCACCCGAAAGTACTTGTGCCCATGGGAGTTAAAATGATAAGGTATCTGGCATTATACCGAGTACTTTACTTTCTAGATTGGACATTCCACATAAATCTTGTGCTCGAAATCGTACTTGCCTTGACATGAAATGCGTGGCCCGAAAAAGGGTAATTTACTTGCTTGATACATGATAGCCAAAGTTCTTGACATGACTCGATAATGGTACTTGCTTGAATATCTTGAATAACTTGTATCTTGTTCATGAAAGTTCATCTTATTTTCTTGATATTACATTCTCTCTATCTTGTCGTTTCATGCGAGCATGCATAGCCTTATTGCATTCATGAAAATGTAATTACTTAAACCCCTCGCTAGTACTTGAGATATAATTTCCTACTGAGCGTTCGCTCACTCCGTTTTATTCCAACATTTTCAGGTAAGCAGGTAGCTAGCAAGACCGAGACCCACACGGGCGGGACAAGTGTGCAAGCGAGCTGTGGAAACTAGTGAACCCGAGTCTTTTATTTTTCTTGAGTCTAGATAGTATTGTCTAGCTAAGTTAACTTATCGTCTCTTATTCAGTTATCTGGTCTAAGTCTGTTAGTATGTCGTTATCTTCTTTTCCATTATGTTGAAGTCTCCAAGATGGACAACAAGTTCTTGTAAGAGATTCATATTAGAAATAAAATTTCTATTGTTGTTCAAAATTATCTTGGTCTTATGCAATTGCTCTTGATCATTCACGACTGTTTAACTGCCACGTTCCGAGCAAACGACACGTTCCGCTGCTATCGGCCCGGGGCGTGACAGAGGTGGTATCAAAGCTTCGGCTTTCGTATCCTCTAGATTAAGAATCCTTGTCTGCCATATCAGAGCTTCGGCTTTCGTATCCTCTAGATTAAGAATCCTTGTCTGCCATATCAGAGCTTCGGCTTTCGTATCCTCTAGATTAAGAATCCTTGTCTGCCATATCAGAGCTTCGGCTTTCGTATCCTCTAGATTAAGAATCCTTGTCTGCCATATCAGAGCTTCGGCTTTCGTATCCTCCAGATTAAGAATCCTTGTCTACCATATCAGAGCTTCGGCTTTCGTATCCTCCAGATTAAGAATCCTTGTCTGCCATATCAGAGCTTCGGCTTTCGTATCCTCTAGATTAAGAATCCTTGTCTGCCATATCAGAGCTTCGGCTTTCGTATCCTCTAGATTAAGAATCCTTGTCTGCCATATCAGAGCTTCGGCTTTCGTATCCTCTAGATTAAGAATCCTTGTCTGCCATATCAGAGCTTCGGCTTTCGTATCCTCTAGATTAAGAATCCTTGTCTGCCATATCAGAGCTTCGGCTTTCGTATCCTCTAGATTAAGAATCCTTGTCTGCCATATCAGAGCTTCGGCTTTCTTATCCTCAAGTTATTAGGTTTCAGTGATAGGTCAGATATCCTTGTTAGTCATATCATAGCTTTGGTTGTCGAAATCGTTAAGTTTCCGTGATAGGTCCGGTATCCCGGTCGGTCATATTTGGATTCAACTTTCCAAAATCCTTAGGTTGTTGAAACCAGATTATAGGTTGAGTATCCTTGTCAGTCGTCCTATAGGAATTCCGTGAGAGATGGGTAGAACTTGGGGTTAAAGTTATAAAAGAAAGATAAAGTATTTACATTTCATTAACACTAAATCTTGAGTCAATAAATTATCCCTCCACTCATCCTTGCAGGAACCTAGATAAAATGGAAGCCTCTAAGCCGAGCCTTGTTCATGAAATGATCTTGGTGGATGTCCAAGTTTACGCGAGCCTTGTCAGGAGAGTTCAAGAACTAGAGAAAGTAGTGGAAGAAAAAGAAAGAGTTGAAGGGAAAGATCAAACAAATAACTCCGAAAGTTTCACCATTACCAAGAAAAGAATAAATGAGGATGATATTTCACAAAGGTGTAAGAAATGTCAGAAATGTAAGAAGTGTAATAAGAAAGAAGCTTCGGTGGATCACTCGAAAGATAAGTGTAGATCTTGTGAGAGATATGGTCACCAATCGAAAGAGTGTTGGTGGTGTTCGGGTGCATGTCTGCGTTGCGGGAACTTAAATCACAAGATAGCAGAATGTCCCAAGAAGCCTCCAAGAGGAGTTCAAGATTTAACCCTGCTTGCCAAAGGGAAAGATGCGAAAGGTATCCCTCACCCGTAATCCTAAACTAGCCCTTTTTCATTCTGAAGATTTCTTCTGTATAAGCTCATAATAAGTTCTCTATTAGGAATGAAAGGTGATGTGAATTTGGGGACCAAATTCTTTTAAGTGGGGGAGGGTGTAACACCCGGTAATTTTTGGAACAGGAATAAAAATATACATAATGATATACCTACTCTTATAAGTATAAAATGTTTATTCAAATAAATAAATGGTCAAGTGATATTCCCAAGGGGTTGCTCAGATCGAACCTGCCTCTGATACCTAGGACAAAGACTAATAAAAGTTAAAGAACTTATGAGCAATAAAATCTCTAAATAGAAGATTACTAAGATCTCAATGTAAGTGAGAACTAGCCACACCAAATCAATGAGGTATAGAACCTTAGAGATAGTCTTAAGAGCCTTATTTATGCATAGACGGAAATACATGCAAGTTATTAAAAGATATAAGTCGTATGTGTAAGGTCTTGACAAATAAACAAGTAAGACTTCCAAACAAAGTAAACTTGTGTAAAGGAACAAATAGAAATCACTAGTTACAAATATAATTATTAGGCCTTGATAAAGGATTAACATTTTTAATGCTAAGCTCCATTGGTCCAAACTCAACCCCAAGCATTTTACGCTTAATGGGCTTTTTAACACGTTTTATTATCTTCTCCCATATAGGCAATATATATATATATATATATATATACACACATAAGTACATAACATAAACCTGTATATATGTATAAATACCTAGAAATAAAAGGAAAGTATATATATTATATACGAATGAACAAATAAAAGAGTGAAATGGAAATAACGCCTTGGATAAAGGCGCTATTTAAATTATAAACGCCTCTAGTTAAGGCGTGACTCAAGAAGTGACGCCCTCACCACACGGCGTCAAATTCCAACGTCAAAAATGGTAAGGCCAAGAAACGCCCCTATCTTGGGCGTGTTTTAAACAGAGGAACGCCCTTACTAAAGGCGCTTTTTAATAAACGACCTGAACAAGGTCGTCAATTTAAGAATCGACGCCCTGACCAAAGTCGTTAATTCCATTCGAGTTCCGTTCGACACGGGAGCTTATCCAGGGAAGGATTATGTTAATCTAGTAAGTGTTTACTAGGGCAAGGACTCTAATAGGGATATATTACTCCCAATATAACTCTAGCCCATTAGGATTTCCCTAGATCCTATAAATACCCTTGACAGTCAAACCCTAAACCTATTTGATCGATCGTCTGCTACGGTGAGTAAAGAACTGAACGTTCTTTTCTTTCTATCATATGAAGAGTTACTGACTCTTCATCTCTTTCTCTTCTATACAGGTTAGGGAAGCCTTCATCAGCATCAACTTTTCTTCTTCCGAGAAGACTCTGTTACAAATAGAGTATTGTTCCCTATCAAGTTCTTCACGTGTCCTTCATCCAGACAATACTAAGGTAGGTTTTCTCAAGTTACTGTAGCCCAAATGAAATTAATACATATATATATATATAAGCATGTCATGCATATGATTATTATAGTTTTCATGCGTTTTCTGAAATATTTTGAAAGAAACGCCCTTGATTAGGGCGCTAATTTAAAAGAAACGACCATTACAGTGGTCGTCAATTTAATATTTAACGCCCTCTACGCAGGCGTTAATTTCATAAGAATCGCATGTGATTAATAATTGATCCTGTTTAAAAATTACAATACATATGAAATATTAATTTTTAATATCTTGCATGACTCTGTGAATTCCTGTTAAATTTTACTGCCATGACATGTCTCCTGTCTCTCGAAATATTATTTATTAAAATATCGTAAATCCCTTGAAATTCACGACTTGGACAAAGTCGTTTTCCATGTTCTAACGCCCCAGTACAAGGCGTGAATTTGAAAAGTAACGCCCCTTCCTAGGGCGTGTATCTTCTAAAATCCTGAAATTCACATATTCTGTAAAATGGAATTAGAAAGTAACGCCCCTTCCAAGGGCGCGTTTTTGATAAATTTCTGAGAATAATTATATCCTGTCGAATATGTAAATGATGAGACGCCTGCCCCTGCAGTCGTCAACTTTGAAGAAACGCCCCCAGGAAAGGCGTGTTTTTGATAAATTAATGAAATAATGGAAATTCTGCAAATTGGCAATATATGTAAACGCCCTTTTGTTAGGCGTTAATTACTTAAGACACGACTTGACCTAAGTCGTTATTTTACTGTAAACTGATTTTATCCTGATTCTATTACCGATGGTTTCATATTATACATATATATATATATATCGGCACTATTCTCCACTCCGTGAGTATAGTCCCACGTTTCATGTTGATTTATCGATCACACTCAACTCTCATTGACATACAAGCTCTCCATTGGACATTCCGTTCCTTTGGACTAGCAAGTTAGTCATAGAGACCTCCGTAAGACTCCTCGTAGCCTTGGATTCCCTCAAGGCCGACTGAGCTGGTTGTACCCTAAAAACCCATTACACAGTTTTTACCATGTCAATCTAAAGAAACATGGTATACCGGCCCTTATGATTATACAAAGAGTATATCATAAGAAATTCTTGATGGGATGATGGTATCATGCCATATCGTGCCATTCTTGTAAACCCCAATTCTATGATAAGAATGAGGGTATCTTGCTTGATCTAATGTTCATGTGGACCTCAATTCTATATAAAGAATGTCCATATTGATTTGTCATGGTACCTAAGTTAAGGGAACCATATTCTACCTAGTTTTATCGAACTCGTGATTATACCGTTATTATCGCCATTCTATGTCCTTTGTCATATTTTGGACTCTATTCTATCAAAGTTGTCATACGTATCTACAAGCTTGATTATTGAAATTCTATATTGGCTATATAAACAAGAGTGGATGTCAAAACACATGATAAATGCCTGCGCATATAGGGCCCGATCTGGTCCTGGGGGGAGCACCCGAAAGTACTTGTGCCCATGGGAGTTAAAATGATAAGGTATCTGGCATTATACCGAGTACTTTACTTTCTAGATTGGACATTCCACATAAATCTTGTGCTCGAAATCGTACTTGCCTTGACATGAAATGCGTGGCCCGAAAAAGGGTAATTTACTTGCTTGATACATGATAGCCAAAGTTCTTGACATGACTCGATAATGGTACTTGCTTGAATATCTTGAATAACTTGTATCTTGTTCATGAAAGTTCATCTTATTTTCTTGATATTACATTCTCTCTATCTTGTCGTTTCATGCGAGCATGCATAGCCTTATTGCATTCATGAAAATGTAATTACTTAAACCCCTCGCTAGTACTTGAGATATAATTTCCTACTGAGCGTTCGCTCACTCCGTTTTATTCCAACATTTTCAGGTAAGCAGGTAGCTAGCAAGACCGAGACCCACACGGGCGGGACAAGTGTGCAAGCGAGCTGTGGAAACTAGTGAACCCGAGTCTTTTATTTTTCTTGAGTCTAGATAGTATTGTCTAGCTAAGTTAACTTATCGTCTCTTATTCAGTTATCTGGTCTAAGTCTGTTAGTATGTCGTTATCTTCTTTTCCATTATGTTGAAGTCTCCAAGATGGACAACAAGTTCTTGTAAGAGATTCATATTAGAAATAAAATTTCTATTGTTGTTCAAAATTATCTTGGTCTTATGCAATTGCTCTTGATCATTCACGACTGTTTAACTGCCACGTTCCGAGCAAACGACACGTTCCGCTGCTATCGGCCCGGGGCGTGACAGACACATTTGCGTGGAGTTATGAGAATATGCCTGGATTAGACCCTGCGCTCGTTGAACATCGGCTTACACTTAAGCCAGGGTCTGTCCCGGTCAAGCAACGGTTGAGGCGTTTCCACCCTAATATGGCTTTGAAGATGAAAGAAGAGGTCGACAAACTCCATAAGGCTAGATTTGTCAGAGTTATCCTCTATCCTAACTGGGTGGCTAACATCGTCCCGGTCATGAAGAAAGATGGAAAGGTTCGGATTTGCATAGACTTCCGGGACCTCAACCGTGCGTGTCCTAAAGATGACTTCCCCATACCTCATATTGATGTTCTGATTGATAATACGGCAGAATTTGAGACTCTCTCTTTTATGGATGATTTTTCATGCTACAATCAGATTCGTTTGGCTGAAGAAGATCAAGAGAAAACATCCTTCACAACACCACGGGGAACATACTGTTATGTGGTCATGCCATTTGGACTCAAGAATGCTGGAGCCACTTATCAAAGGGCAATGATGACGATTTTTCATGATATGATTCACATTTTTATTGAGGTGTATGTGGATGACCTGGTTGTAAAATCAAGGACAAGGATTGAGCATCCTGGGGTTCTGGCTAAAGTCTTGCAAAGATCACGAGAATATCAATTGAAGATGAACCATAAAAAGTGTGTATTTGGCGTTTCTTCAGGGAAGTTGCTTGGTTTCATTGTTAGCAAGAGGGGAATTGAAGTTGATCCCAACAAGGCGAAGGCCATTAGAGATATGCCCCCTCCCAAGAATCTGAAGGAAGTTCGAGGATTAATCGGGAGGTTGTAATTTATTCGCCGCTTCGTCTCCCAGCATTCACAAAGATGTAGGCCGTTTTACGAGCTTACTAAACCGGGGGTCAAGTTTAATTGGGATGACAAGTGTCAGGCAGCTTTTGACGGATTGAAGGATTATTTGGCCAATCCTCCTGTCCTGAGGCCCCCAATTCCAGGCAAACAGCTTGTTCTTTATGTTTCTGTCCTGGATGACTCTGTAGGTGCTATCTTGGCTCAAGTGGATGAAGAAAGTAAGGAGAGTGCAGCATATTATTTGTCTAAACTTCTTAACCCCTATGAGCAGAGGTACTCAGCCATGGAGAAGACTTGCGCTGCTTTAGTCTGGGTAGTTCAGAAATTAAAACACTATTTCTTAGCTCACGAGGTTCACCTCATTGCACTCATGAATCCGATCAAATTCCTTCTTGAAAAATCTGTCCTCACTGATCGATTAACACGCTGGCAAAGCTTCCTCTCTCAATTTGACATCACTTACATTCAACAGAAAGCTATCAAAGGCTACGCCATTGCCGAACACCTTGCTCATCACCCTCTCCCCCGCTTTGATCCTGTCAATTCGGAGTTTCCAGATGAAGAACTGATGTCCATTAATCAACCCCAGGATCCTATGTGGACATTACATTTCGATGGAGCTCTAAATTCCCAAGGAAGAGGGATCGGCATGGTTTTTTTAACACCAGAAGGGGTCACCATCCCATTTGCTGCTCGGCTCACTTTCCCTGTCACCAATAATATAGCTGAGTATGAAGCTCTTTTGGCCGATCTTCAAATCGCTCATCAATATGGTGTCACCCATTTGTGGATTGTTGGTGATAGTCAGCTTATTCTACGCCAGGTGCTCGTCAAATGCCGCAATATCAATCCCAAACTCAAACCCTACCAGGAGCTTGCTTCAACTTATGCCAAACTCTTCACTAAGTTGATCTTCGTTCATGTCCCTCGTAGCCAGAACATCTTAGCTGACGCCCTTGCCTCTTTAGCTTCTGCTTTAGTCTTCCCTCCTGAGCGTGATTTTCATGTTCCTCTGATTCATCAGCGCGACACTCCAGCTATTAAGGATCGTGCATTTCTCGATATTAGGGATCAAGTGCTCGAAAAGGTCAAGCAGAGGGAAGCTCTTAAAGGCAAAGAGGTCATGTTATTAGATTGGCAAGAAGAGCTGGCTGACGAAGAAAAACCTTGGTATTATGAGATTGCCAGGTATTGCAATGATCAGTCCTATCCCGAGGAAGCCACTGCGGAAGAAAAGAAAGCAATCAGAAGAGTGGCTCAGCGTTATGTCTTGGTTGGAGGTGTGCTCTACAGGAGAGGGCTCACTGGTGTTTTATTAAGATGCCTCGATGATGATGAATCTTGGAAGGTTGTGGAAGAGGCGCATTCTGGAGTGTGTGGTGGTCATGTGAACAGCCAGATGCTAGCTAAGAAGATTCTTAGGCTAGGTTTCTATTGGCCCACTCTAGAAGAGGATTGTTCTATCTATGTTCGAAGGTGTGTTAAGTGCCAACTGCACGCCGATAAAATTCATTCTCCTGCTTCCTCACTCCATCCTATGTCCTCCCCATGGCCCTTCTCCATGTGGGCTTTTGATATCATTGGACCTCTTGGTGATTCAAACCTCCTCACGAAACAAAAGTCGTTCATCCTGACGGCAACGGAGTACTTCACCAAGTGGGCGGAAGCGGAAGCTTACGTGGAGATTAAAGCATCAAATGTCTGCAAGTTCATAATGAAGAACATCATCACGAGATTCGGCATTCCAAGCACCATCGTCACCGACAATGGACCTCAATTTATCTCTCAAGAAATCAAGGATCTCTGCAACAGGTACAACATTGCATTGCATCATTCTTCTCCCTATTATCCGCAGGGCAATGGCCAAGCAGAGGCCACTAATAAAACTTTGATAAAAATTGTCAAAAAGACGTGTGAGGCTAATAAATTTTTGGATTGGCCAGACAAGCTAGTTGAAGCTCTCTGGGCCTATCGCACTTCCATTCGTACCCCCACTGGGCAAACCCCTTTCGCCCTTACTTATGGAATGGAGGCGGTAGTCCCTTACGATATCTCATTCCCTCTCTGCGAGTACAATTTGACAAGGAACTCTCTATTGATGAGCGTCGTGATTCACTCCTTGCTCAATTGAAACTCTTAGATGAGAAGCGTTTGGTCGCCGCTGAGCATGCGCGCATTTATCAAAACAGGCTCTCACGTTTTTATCAAAAGAAAGTAATTGAGAGAAAATTCAAAGTCGGTGAAATGGTAATTAAAAGAATTTTCGTAAAACCCAGTGGGCCTCGCTCAAAACTCCAACCCAATTGGGAAGGACCGTTCGTCATAAAAGAGGTTTATCCAGGTAATGCTTATAAACTGATTAATGCTGACGGAGAAGAGTTAACTCACCCTTGGAATGGTTTGTATCTTAAGAAATACTACCCTTGATTCAAAAATCTAAAATATATATATATAGAATATTTTCAAAATCCAAAAAAAATGAAAATTGATTCAAAAATCCAAAACAAAGTGGAATATTTCCAAAAACAAAAAAAAATAGAAATTCCAAAAAGCAAATAAAAAATAGAAATTCTCCAAAATCAAAAAAAATGAAAAGCTTTCAAAATTGGTGCCATGGCACACGAAGGATCAAGGTCCGAAAGGTCAAAATTCAGAATTCATTCATCAGTCTTGTTAAACTAAAATCGGGTCGACACCCGCACACACTACACGCTTTATTCTTGAACTCAAGCAGTGCAAAATCCGATGGGAAGTCAAAACCTGATTAAAGGTGAAAGATAATACCCGTTCTTTTCTTCTTCGGCCCATAAGGGAGGAAGGGAGACCTCGGGGTAGACCCGCCAAGCCTATCCGCCGCCCTAGTAGGTGGAAGTTAGGGCCCAAAAGGGAGCAAATGCCACAAAAGCCCAAGTACAATTAGGTTGTTTATCAATGCAAGTCAATTTCAAAGTGAAAGTCAAATGGTGAAATGAAAAGTATGTCAAGAGGGCAAAGTCCCCGCAAGGAAAACCTTGGGCGTATGCGTGCAATATAAAAGAGGCAAAAAGGCAACAAAATTTCCCTACGCCAAAGACCGAACCCCAACAGGCATAGGGTAGGGGAGGTAACTTTACCTCGAGCATCTCAGAATCCCTTATGGGCTTCCCTTATATTTTCTTCCATCCTTTCTATGTGGTAAGTCATGAACTGGCAGGATGATCAAGACGGACTTAGGAAATTACACTGTACGAAATCTCGAATACAAGTCAACTATGATCACATCGACTCCCTTTTAATTACTCAAGAAAGGTTAATGAGTTTTAGATGGTGACCGTGTAGGACCCGTGGTCTTGATAGCCTTGTCAACCCATTTTTGTAGAATAATTCAATTAACGCCTTCGTTCAAGGCGCTTTTCTTAGAATTAACGTCTTTATTTAGGTCGTCTCTTTACAAATAATGTCCCTGCGCAGGTCGTTACTTTCTCAAAAAATCAAATCCCCTTTTCAAATTCACGCCGTCTTCTAGGGCGTCTTTTATGTGAATCACGACCTACTCTAAGGCGCGTTTTTCAGAAAAATAACAAAAAAAATATAAATGAGTGAAAAGAAAAAAAATGCATTCTCCAAGTATGCTTGCATTTCTGCATGGGCATCTTTATTTATGGTTTGCATATGCGTGCTTGCATGTTGCATCTCCCCGTTATCAGTTATTTCATTTACCTTGTTTGATTAAAGGCTTGGCCCCTTGACCCGTCATTAAGGTCAAAATATTTATACCCCTTGCTTATTGAGCAAGGGGCCAAGTCGAATAGATGAATTAACCTGTTTGTTCAAAGCGTGGATTACAGTTGCAGGAACAGGGCAAAGCGAAGCAAAAACGAAGAACGTGGAAAGAGAAAAGTACACAAACACAAGTCCACAACCGCACAAAGTGCTCAGGCAAACAAAAGCTCAAATATCATATATATATATATATCTCATGTCTATCATGTACAGGTGTGAAGGTGGAGGGGTACAAGTAAGTCTCTCAGCTCTCGCCTCCACCCTCCTCTCTCCTGCTCTCAACCTCACCCTCGGCGTCCCGAGGTGGTGCTGGTGGAGGGGGCATGGAGCCCCGTGAAGCCGCTGGACCTCGAGCCTGCTCCCCTGTCTCACTCCTCGATCGAAAAGAGGAGCCCGCCATGTAAGAGGAGCCGCCCAAGCTGAACCCTGCCGCTCGCGCCCGCTCCCGGCCTCGCTGCAGACGCTCCTCCGACACTCAAAGCCGCTCCTGAGAAAGGACTAGCTGAGTCCTCAGGTCCGCCAGCTCCTCGTGCTCACGAGCACGCTCCTCGCGCTCCCGGGCCCGCTCCCTCCTCTCCAGCTCGAGGGCGACCCGTAACTCGGCCACATCCTGAGGTAGCTCCTCCCGACGCCTCAGGATTCTCTCTAGCTCTAAGACCCGCTGATCGCGGATCGCCAACTCGGTACGTACCGCCTGAAGCTGAGTAGCCTGCAAACAGGTAAACAAATCATCAATTCCATAATTAATGCAATGATCCAGTAATCTAGCAATTCAAGCAACACATGATTGAACCACTCACCTGTGTGCTCATCGCACGGAAGCCCTCATCAACGCAGGCAAGAGCGGCTCGAAGCTCCTCAGTCTGTAAAATGAATTTTCATCAGTGCACAATTATATAATCAATATTTGAATGGATTTGTGTTTTGGAATTTACCCGTGAAGCGAGGTCACGCTCTGCTGCCTCGGCTCGTGCGGTCGCTCCAGCTAGCTGCTCTGCCAGTGCAGTCACCTCTGCACTGGGCCCCCTCGAGCTGGAGGTCTCCCCTGGGTCTCTCCTCACTGCTCCCTGCTGGGCACGCTGCATTCATTGAGATCGTCAGTGGCTAATCATCAATAAGTCAAAAATACATTTGCATATAGAAATAATTTAAACACTCACCATGGTCTCTAGGTCTGCCCGCGTGGCGGCTAGCTGGTCCTCCAGGCTGTGTAGATGGGCCTGGGCATCCATCGCCGCGATGTCACGCGCGTCCTGCATCCATTGCATATTAGTTGCATAATAGAAACATAAGCATTTGCATTTAGAAATAAGTGCATTCATACATACCCCTAGGACCTTCATCTGAGGTCGTCCGGCGTAAACCTCCCAGTAGGGTCGAAGGTACTCGGAGCTGTCAGTCGCCCGAGAGGTGACTCTGGTCCCGCCTCGCCGCCAGTCGGCGTACTACTCCTCGAACCGTACCCTCCAGTCGGTCGCCTTTGTACGACCGCGTGTCTTCTTCCCGATGCCGCGTGGCTCCCCTACCTCAATCCACTCCTGGTGTAGGCCCAGGGTCCTCATCACCAACCTAAGCCGTAACGGCTCGATCTCGCTCAAGCAGTGAACCCAAAGCTCACGCTCAAAGCGAGGACGGCCCGCTACGACCCACGGCTGGTCGTCGTCGGTCATCCCCTCGTAGGGTCTCCATCGCACCTGCATTCATAAACATACATATCATCATCATTTCATCATCATCATAATAAATTCAAATAAATGCAAAAGAAAGATGCATAACATTCATCATACCAACGAGGGAGGGAAGTCGCGGAACTCTCTCCGTAGAACCCACAACTCGTAGCCGAGTGGGGCACCAAAAACCACTGGCAGCCAGAGCCGCGCTAGAGGGAAAGCTCCCTCATCTCCTGGCCGTGGGTCGACGCGCCCCATCGACATGTATAGATGGCTCCAGACCTGCATCCATGCATTGCATTAGTGAGGCATTCACATGCATAATAAAAAGAAAAGAGAAGAAAAATGCATACCTGAAGAAAAGGTGAGAAGCCACTGACGGTCGTCTCTCGCCCTGTCCCTGTGGACAGGTCAGCCATCAAGTGCGCCAGTAGTGCCGCTCCCCAGGCGTAGCTGTCAACTACCTCCAAGTCCTCGAGAATGCCAAGGAATCGGCAGTTGATGACGTCTCCCTTCGTCCCCAGCAATAGCCTCCCTAGTAGCAGCAGTAGAAACCTCCTCAAGTCACGGTCTGCTCTCTCCCTGTCAGCTGGGTCCTGGCAGTAGACCGCCCTAGCCCCGTCTATCAACCTCTGTGAAAATTGCTCTAGGGTCTCCCCGGACCTATCCCTCGCATCCCCTAAGCCCATCACCGAAGTCAGGTCGGTGCGGAAGATAGTCCTACACTCGCTAGGTGTCTCGTAAACCATCTCTAGCCCTAGCAGCCTCTGGGCAAGCTCGGTGTAGTCAGGGTAGGTAATCCCACTCACAGCCTCACCGTCTACCCTTAGTCCCGTGATCCTAGCTACATCCTCCAGGGTAGGAACCATATGCCCCCAGGGCATCAGGAATGCCCGGCTAGTCCTGTCCCATCTCTGCCGTAGAACCTGGATAAGTGGTAGGTCTGGCCTAACTGGCTCTATGGATAGGAAGGCCCCGAACCCCATGGCATCTACCCTCGCTCTCTGAAACTCAGGGAGGCCGTGGTATGCTGCCCGGACCATGACCCAGGAGATGCGCGTCCTCATCAACCCCTGCATGCATAAAGAAAAGAATTTTCGCTTAATTATTTTGATTATTCATGTTGAATCTCATTTTGATTGCCCTGGGTTATGTTGATGTTTGATTTTAATTAGCGACCACCCTTGGGTCGTGGTTTGTTGAATTAGCGCCCCTGGGAGGGGCGTGGTTCTTAAGTGTGCTTTGAATTCACGACCTACCCTAGGTCGCTGTTTGGTGGTTAATTTCTAATTTCTTAAAGATTGTTTTGAGGAGACGCCCATCCCAGGGTTGTCTTTTGCTTAACTCACGCCCCTGTGTGGGACGTTGTTTTCAAATGGGAGTTTTGTGGCCTCATAATAATTTTTGAAATTAATGATTTGACGTCCGCTGGTTTGGTCGTCTTTCATTGAATTAACGCCCTGGTAGGGGGCGTTGTTTTCAGGATTTTCAGAAAATGAAATAAAAATAACAGCATGCGAATAATTCATGGAAACATAATTAAAAGCATGGAAATTAATGGAATTAACAGTATGATATGAGAAATGATAAATTTTTAATGGACGACATGCTGCAGGGCGTGTTTTATTGGGGTTAATTATTTTTCAGAAAATTAATTGAATTAACGCCCTTGGGTTAGGCGTTTCATTTCTAAGTCACGCCCCTACGGGGGGCGTCTTTTCTCTGAGTTACAGGGGTTATACCCCGAGGGCTATGGAAATTGCATAAAAAAATGGAAATAAAATATAGAAAAAATGGAAATAGGGTTGGGGGCCTACCTTCTTATGCTTTGGTCCTTGTGGCTGAGGTCGTGGTTGCCTGGGTCGCCGTAGTTGGCCGGCACGGGGAGGAGCCGCCGCCGTGGGCGGTGGCTCATCACCACCTCCTTCTTCTTCTTCACCACCATGTTCTTCACCACCATGTTCCTCACCACCTTCGCCAGCATCATCCTCACCTTCCTCATTTTCTTCTCCTATGGCCTCGTCGCCGTGTTCGTCCTCGCCGCCGGCCACCGCCACTGGGTTTTCTTCGGCCACCACGGGAGGGGCTCCCTCTTCGGCCTGAGTGTGTTCGCCCTCCAGGTCAACGACCTCGGGGGCAGCTACCCGTTGTCGCTTAAGGCCTCCGCCTGCCATAGCTTAGGGCTAGGATGAGAGAGGGGTTGAGAGAGAGAAGATGGGGGAGGGAGTTCTTCGGTTAGGGTTTTGCAGAGAAAGAGGGAAAGAGGACGAAGGAGGAAGAAGAAAGGGGGAAAAAGCCTTTTGGCATTCGAAACGAAGAAACGCCTTGAGGAAGGGCATGTTTTGTGGAATTGACGCCCATGAGTTTGGGCGTGTTTTGACAATGGACGACGCTATCTGAGGCGTTATTTTGTTTTGCATGGGGAATGATAACCGTCATCAGACGCATTCAATATGGGTTGATTGATGTGATGGAAGTAATAATTGATGTTTATGATTAACGTCTGAACTTGAGGCGTTATTTACATGATCTGTGGCTTAGCTAAGGGCGTTACTTTTGAGATTTCAACGAATATATTTTGGGAATTTGAATCAATTCACGCCCTATTTTAAGTCGTTATTCAGTTAACGCCCATTTGTGGAGGCGTCAAATTTGTGAGCTGGAATATTGAAAGCGACGTATGCTGAGGCGTCCTTTTATGAATTCACGACATTCCTTGAGGCGTTATTTGCAACAGAATCACAGGTTTTGGAAGATTTGATCCGAAATACTATGAAATTAGCTCAATAAGAACGCATCATTGATTTATCAGAAAAGAAGATCACATTGCATTCAATGAGCCACTTTGGGCCTCAGTTTTCTCAAAACTGTCACATAAGATTTCCATTGCTCTCTATCTTCATCCAAGATTTCCACAGGTTGATGAATCTTATTGATCTTCCACAGAGCATGAATTGTTGTGGTTTCTTCTCCATCTTCATTGCTGCCGAGGTCCCGTATCTTGATTGAAGGAAGATGAGATGGGTCTTCGAATACCTGTCGTGGAAGCCCGAGTTGAGGAAGGCATCGGTGTGAGTTATACAAAACGAATTCTGAAGCACCTATGAGTCGAAGGTCTGTTCTGGGAGAAAATCTTGCACGGAGTTCTTGAGTCTTGAGTATTCCCGGGGCGCAAGTGAAGAGGTTCTTTGGCATTACTTTGAGGTGCTCTCTCCATTCTGCTCTCTTCTTGATTTGGGGTATCCGGTTCATCACTCTGTTGCTTATCCCAAGTGAACCGGTCATGTAAAAGAGTGGGCTCTTTGAGAAGATTCTTGAGGATTGTTGGGCCTCATCACATGGATCAAATTTGAAGTGAAGGTCTACCCAACTAGAGAGAGCTAGCATGCATCCGTAGATGGGTCTTCCCATTGCCGCCGAGGTAAGCCCGCTATAGAGATAAGCTAGAACAGCCGGTCCGATTCTCTCTCCCTCCCATAAGCTCACCACGGCGCTCAACTGTGCCTCCTCTAGAAAATCCTCCATGGATGGGAATAAGAGTGCTCCTGCTAAGCATACCACGAAGGCCTTGGTCACCCGTTCGATCTCTTCTTCTTCTTTAGCTTGATCCGCTCTCTTGTACACCCATGAGGCAAGCTTTAGAAGATTAATTCCTTTAGTGACCTTGATTTGATTCACTAAGTTTGGGCTAGGTATCAATGTGGTTAATAGCTCGTGAGAAGAAATTGGTTTTGGCATGTTGGCCATCTTCTCTTCAACCCCTTGCTTCATTCTCTTTAAACCTAAGATCATCTCCAATTCTTCTAATAGGATGGTGGCTTCAAAGGTAGAGAAGAGAAAGGTATGAGTAGAAGGATGCCATATCTCTACAAGAGCTCCTATAGCTGCCCAATCAAGATGGATTTGATCATGGTGTTTAGCATGGGTAACTAGGCTCAGGAGGTGCCATCTTGCTAGGTATACCCTCATATCCGAAGAAAACTTGGAAAGGATAAGTGGCAGCCACTTAATTTTTCTAAATCTCCTAGCTCCTGGGACATTTGGATAATCCTGTGGAAGAAAGAAAAGAAGGAGAATGCATGAGCGACAGAAGTAGTTCAGTGAAGATAAGAAAAATGAAGAACAGAAGAAATAATACTTTACCTGGTTCATGGAGATTCTACTGCTTATGTGACCGTTGATCTCAGTTAGTCGAGGGGTAGAAGTTTTGGACCTCTTAAACGCCCTCTCCATCTTTGGTTTGCAGGAAGGGCTCGGGCGGTTGCAGTCCCTGCGAGAAGAAGAACACGAACAGAAGAAGCAGAGAATAGAAACTCTCATAGGTTGCGTTGGTTGATCAGAGGAAGTGTCCTCCTTTTATAGAAGTCCGAAGGGTCTTAGGGCTGTTCGGAGTTGTGAGATTGGTTGCTATTAGGATTGGGTTTAGCTTTCGCGTTGGAAACGGAAGCATGTTAATTAACGCCTTCTGTTGGGGCGTCGATTTCTGAATTGACGACCTGACGGAGGTCGTGTTTTATGTAGCGCCCTTTCCAGGGTCGTCTTCTTCCTGGAATCTCGATGCATTTCACGCCTTTGGAAGGGCGTGTTTCTTCTTTTGACGCCCTCATGTCAGGCGCCTTTCATGTTTTTGACGCCGTTCTATCCAGGCGTGAATTTGTGAGCTTATGAATTTGCTTCCCTACATGCTTTGATGAACTTAAGTGCTATTATTTTGTTGGAATTGTTTTTTAATTTAGCACTTATGATCATGTCATGCTTTGAATTGAGGGTTATTCATATTGAAATTGTGGGAGGGCTAATGAACTTTCAAGTGCAGAGGATTGCAGGTTTCGAGATGCCCGGATCACTATGGGAGCAACATCGTCTTGTATTTTGTTTCCTGTAAGCTTTATTACTATATGGTATTCTACGTTATTATAATATATCAAGGACCTTGTGGTTCTGATGAACCTGGAATTTGAGTTCCCCTTCATCAAAAACGGTGATAATTCCAGGAGAGTCTTGATCACACGGATAGGCCGTTGAGTCATCCAAGGTTTGGGACGATGGTTCCACTTTCTGAGATGATGCGCGGACAAACGGGCTTCGGCTTAGTGTCAGCTCAGAGGGATGGATTCTTGACCAAGTCTAGATGGCTTAGCAATATTATCCTTGATTATTTTCTATTTTAGTTTTTATTTTAATCTTTTCTTTTAGCCCAACATGCATCATGTAGGACTTTGAGTTTCATGATGAAAATCTTCATATTATGGCGATAATGAAAGTCACTCGTTCTTGATTGAGTTGACATGAGATATTCCACTCCAAATTGAGTACTTTATTCTCTCTGAAGCCGCTCAGGCTGGTTCCTTGAAAATGTTCCTTTGCTGGGTCTCCATCTCAATTCCCTTTATTTTTCTGCAAATCCACCTTGGTTGTAGCACGTCCACATTGGCTGGTAACCGCTCTCCAATGGTGTCTCCATGTTGTGCCCACGTGCACATTTTATTTACTTAGTTTAGTCTCCTTTATCTAGCAAATTGATGTTTCCTTGGAATCACTCGGAGTTGTTCCACTCAGAATCTTGGAAAGATTTCTAATGCTTGGTGTTTGAGGCGTGTCACATCACACCTTGGCGTCTACTTATCAGTTCATTCCACTTCATTCCGCTGGTTGCACTTTCGCTTCATTTTCGTCTCACTCCCTTGCAAAACAGACGCCAAGGCGGGGCAGCTGTAGACACGCCAAAATTGACGCTATGTTGATCAAATCTCATGTCACTATGTTGACGCCCCAAAGTGAACTTCAATACATTCATAATATGAAGTTTTTTCTATTTTTGTGCGTTTTTTGGTTTGTTCTTGCATTTTTGTGATTCGCGACCGGAAGAGGGGCGTTATTTTAAAAGCGACCTTACCTAGGGCGTGTTCAAAAGAAAGGACGACCAAATGTCAGGGCGTCAATTCCTGATATTATCCGGTTTTAAAATAAATTCCAATTACTGATTGGCGTTCTTCCTCAGGGCGTGTTTTTAAGTAACGCCTTTATCTCAGGCGTTTTCTCATAATTTTCAAATAAAGAAAGTTTTATTTCCAAATTTAAATCCAAGAAGTGACGCCCTTGACCAGGTCGTGTTATTGAGTAACGTCTTAAGGTAGGTCGTCAATTCAAATTTGATGCCCTTCTGAAGGTCACGTTTTATGTTTCGGTGTCCTGTTTGAGTCTGCCTTTCCTGAATAGTTCCCTACCTTCTTTGGTCACCTTGCTCGATCAGGGAACTGGAGTCCTTGCCATTGATAACCATTGCCCGTTCTTATCTTCCCAAATCTGTGGTTATCTTGATCTAAACCCTATATAAGCATGCTCTGGTCGATCTTGACAGAGGTTACCGAGATCAGAGGTTACCGAGGTCAGAGGTTATACATATAGATACATACAGGGTTTACAGAGGCTCTCTTCATCTTCTTCATGTGCGATCTTTTAGAAGAGCTCTCTGCTTCCTCTTCTTCCTGCCAGCAACATCAACCCCGGTTCCCCTCTACTGTCGTCAGGGACAGCAGGGGTCTTTTGCTTATCTATTTGTGCTTTTCCATCGGTCATCATCCACCGTTTTCTTTTCTTGCATTAGTATCATATTTCTCCTTTCCCTAACTCTTTAGGGGTTTTAAAAACCAAAAAAAAAGAGGTGCGCATGTTGTGTTCTCTTTCATCATCGTATTTTCTATTTGGGATTGATACTACATTCACTCTTGGCTGATCCATCTTTTTTACTTGTTTTTTTTTTTTTGCAAGGGTAATCAATAAGGAAAACCCCCTTCATCGGCCGTCCGATAGAAGGAGGAGGAAGGAATTCACAATCCATCCCGCATCCCACTTATCACCAGGTATTCACGATCATTTATTTTTATTATTGAGGTAACCCCTCTGGCGATCACTCTCCTTTATAGCACCACATGCTTTCTTTTATCTTTGTTATCATCTCCATCCTTTTATATATCTCATATGAGTGGTTTGTTCCACATGTGTGGATTTATCACGATCTACACACCTGACCACAAACTCGACCACATCTCTCTTCATGCCAGGCCACCAGAACTGCCTTCGCAATCTCCGATACATCTTCGTCACACCCGGGTGTATGGTGTACCTACTCCCATGGGCCTCACGCAACACCGCACGACGAACCTGCCTCTCGGCTGGGACGTACAGCCTACCCCAGAATCTCACGGCTCCGTCCTCGCCGAGCTCCACATCAGTCATAGCCAAAATCCGGGGCAACTCAGGGTCTGCATGCTGAGCCTCTGTCACCTGACGACGGATAGCATGCGTGACAGTCAGACTCGCAAGCACTGTTAACCCTGGCTCTTGGGGAATCTTGAGCCTGAATGACACTTCGGGCACTTGTTCCCAGAGCCTCCACTTCCTCAACATCAAGGCACTAACCGCGACCTTTCGACTCAAAGCATCGGCGACGACATTCATCCTGCCCGGCTGATAAGACTGGGTGAAGTCGTAATCCTTCATATACTCCATTCAACGCCTCTGCCTGAGGTTAAGGTCCCTCTGAGTGAACACATACCTCAGATTCTGATGGTCAGTGAACACCTCGAACTTCTCACCGTATAGATAATGCCTCCAGATCTTCAGCGTGAAGATCACAGCCGCCAACTCCAGGTCATGGGTAGGGTAGTTCTCCTCGTGGGGCTTTAGCTGCCGAGATGCATACGCCACCACTCTACCATGTTGTATCAACATAGCACCTAATCCGACCCCGGAAGCATCTGTATACACCACAAAACCTCTCGATCCAGAAGGTAAAACCAACACCAGAGCCGAGGTGAGCAATCTCTTCAGTTCCCTGAAACTCTGCTCACACTCATCGGTCCAGACGAAAGGCACATCCTTTCGCGTGAGTCTGGTCATCAGGGCTACAACGCGAGAGAAACCCGGAATGAACCTCCGATAATAGCCTGCAAGTCCCAAGAAACTCCGGATCTCCGTAACAGACCTCGACCTCAGCCACTGCATTACTGTCTCGACCTTGGCAGGGTCCACAGAAATACCATCACCAGAGATCACGTGCCCTAAAAAGTGCACCTCACGAAGGCAGAACTCGCACTTACCGAGCTTCGCATACAACTGGTGATCTCGCAACATCTGCAGCACCACACCAAAATGGTACGCTTGCTCCTCGGCAGACCGCGAATAGACAAGGATGTCGTCCACAAATACGACCACGAACTGGTCCAAGTATGGACGAAACACCCTCTGCATCAAGTCCATGAAGGCTGCGGGGGCATTGGTGAGCCCAACCGGCATCACCAAGAACTCATAATGCCCATACCTCGAGCTGAACGCAGTCTTCTCCACATCGGACTTGTGAATCCTCAACTGATAGTAACCGGACCGCAAATCAATCCGCAAGAACACTCGAGCAGACTGAAGCTGGTCAAACAAATCATCAATCCGCGGCAACGGATACTTGTTCTTAATGGCCACTTTATTCAGCTGTCGGTAGTCAATGCACAACCGCAAGCTACCGTCCTTCTTCTTCACGGACAACACTAGCGTAACCCAAGGGAAAAAGCTAGGACGAACGTACCCCTTGGCTAGCAACTCCTGCAACTGCGTGCTCAACTCTCTCAACTCAGTGGGAGCCATACGGTAAGGAGCCTTCAACAAAGGTCCCGTACCAGGCACAATCTCGATCACAAAATTAATCTTCCGCTGGGGAGGCAATCCAGTTAAGTCCTCCGAAAAAACATCGGGAAACTCGCACACCACCGGAATGTCCTCGACATCCGGACACGGCTGGTCTACCAAGACCACAGAAGCGAGAAAACCCTGACAACCCGCATCAAGCAAACGACGAGCTCGAATCGTAGAAATAAGAAAGCGGGAAAATGAAGACCTGATACCTTGGAAATAGAAAGTGGGTCCATGAAGTCGCCGGAAATAAACCCTCTTCGAGCCGTAATCCACCAAAGCATGATGTAACTTGAGCCAATCCATACCTAAAATCACATCAAAGTCCTGAAGTGGCAACGCATAGAGCCTAGCCGACAAACTCCGCCCTTCCACCCACACAGGAACCTCATCGAAACAATACAGAGTGATCATAAAATCACCCTAAGGTAACTCCACTGCCAAATCATAGGACAACTGGGTCACCGGCTCCTCGATACTCAGCACGAAATCTTCCGAAATAAACGAATGAGACGCGCCAGAATCAAACAAAACCTCAGTCGCACAACCCAAAATCTGAACAGTACCTTCCACGAGCTGCGACGCCACTGCCTCTGCCCTGGTCATGTGTGTAATATGGCCTCGAGCTCTCTGCCTGTCTCCCACACTCCCTGACCTGGGTAGCGGCGGATACTATCCATGCTGCAGTGGCCTCTGCTGCTGGGGAAACTACTGCGGCTGAGGAAACTACTGCTACTGCTGCCTCTGAGGACAGTCACGCGCCATATGCCCTGGCTGGTCACATCGGAAATAAACGATCGACGCCGTGCACTACCTGCCTAGATGGGACTCGCTACACCGGGGACACACCGAACGAGACCCACCGACTGATCCCTGATGCTGAAAAGGAATCGGCTGCTGTACACTGCCCGATGATGCCTGCCTCTGATCCTTGCGCTTCTTGGAGAAACCCTTCTTAAGGAACTTCTTGACCTTTGAGCCAAAAGACACAGATCATGTCACTGACGCTGACGCTGTCGGTGCCGGCGCTCTTGAACCACTCGACGCATGCTGAAAAGAACCATGCTGTTGGGTAGCCGACTACTGGTTGCGACCTGACAAAGACTGCCCCTGACTAATCGATCCTCGAGTCCTCTGCATATCCATCTCTGAAGAAGCCGCCACGCGAGACGATGTCTCCAAATTAGTGGCCGCATTCGCGATCAAATGGTGCCTCAATTCTTGCCTAAAGCCATGTACGAACTGAGCGGTCTTTACCCTCTCATGTTCCATGATATGAGGTGCATAACGACCCAGCTCAACAAATCGGGCCCTATACTACAACATGGACATGTCTCCCTGGACCGGCACCAAAAACTGACGCATCCTCTACGTAGCAATATACTCTGGACAGTAGGCACGCTCGAAAGCACTAACAAAGTCACTCCACGCAATCTGCTCAAGGAGACGTGATTGAAAAGACGGCTTCCACTCGGAAGACCACCACTCCCGAGCCGTGCCCTGCAACTGGTTGTAGGCCAACATCACCTTATCCTCCGCAGTACACCGCATGGAACTGAACACCCGCTCCATCTCGTCGAGCCAAATCCGAGCCAAATCAGGGTCTGGCTGACCGCCATAGTAAGGTGGATGGAACTGCATGAAATCCGTCACTGCTCGGCCTGGCCCACCCCTGGTCGACGAGCCCTCACTATCCTCTCCGCCGAACTGTTGCGACATAAACTGGTACATGCCACGGAAGAAATCTTCGACCCCCGGAAACCTCGCACTATCCACTGCCTCGGTGGCCGCTGGTGGCACTCTACTCTGCTCCTCCTGCCGAACCTCCTGCTGGATCTCCCGAGCCCCAGCCGACTGCCCCTGCTAAGAGGGAGTGCTCCGCCTCGACGCCATACTCGCTCCTAAATCAAAAGACAGAAAACACGGAAACGGCAAGGTCAATAAAAACACACGATGCCCGATGCCAGCGTCAACTGTACATCATCGCTGTGAACTAGTGGACCACTACAGTTACTTATGATTCTCACGTAATCCCACAACCGCGCTCTGATACCAGTTGTAACGACCCGAGAATCCGATTATTGGGAAGGCCCGATAACCCGAGACTGACACCGCCACCCACGAGTCCGAAGACTCAGAAGGGTTAAAAGGATGGTGTGGAGACTACACAAGTATCATAAATAATTACTGAAATTAAACAGTTTATATAATTAAGCAGGAAAATAAATTCACATTTTACATGATACATGGTCCACATGCTAATAATAAAATAACAACAGTAGTCCACAACTAGTACAGAGACAAGAAAGAAAAGTACAGCCACACGGGACATACCCCAGATCTGACCTCTGGCACTAACGCTGGGCACCTGAACCATGTTGAGCCTCAGACGCGCTCCCCGAAAGCCACGCCTTGCCTGAAACACAGCGAAAACACGCAGCGAATGAGTCTCGGAACAAGACTCAGTAGGGATCACTCGAACCCTACCTCGCGAAACGGAAAACCACTACGCTAGCGGCTAAGCGAGTACCTCGAAAGGGAATACCCTTCAACTACAACACCGGTATCGTGGCACGAAAATTGACACACACGCCATGACGAGACAATCGGGGCTCATCGATCAACCCGACAAAAAACCCAAAGGTCGAAGTCGCAACGACTGACAGTCTGTCACTCCCGACTCGACAGGAGTACCTCGCACTAGAAGCACAGTCGGTAGCGTCCCCTGACATCTTATACCGCACCGCGGGTGAACTGCCTGACGTGGTAGCGCCTACCAAAGGCACGGACACCGAACAAGAAACCACAAAGCATGTGACTAGCTGGGGTCACGCTCGTCAGCGCGTGTCCACTGCCCCCAACCACGTGTGCACACATAGACCATGCGTCCTAGGTCTGGCCTGGTTTTCCCCTTAGCCGGACTCTGGCTACAGACGTGGGTCCTGACGGAAACCAGTCTAAAAACCATTCTCAGGGTAAGCCCGTACACCTACTCCCAGGTGAGACCAGCACACGCGTACTGGTGGGCTACGACTAGTGGAGGGTCACAACGGAGTAGACTCTCAAGTCAACGGAAAACAACGTCCGAACCGGGCAGGATACGAGGACTGCCCCTCGCACAAACACCGTCTCACGGTGACACGAGCCGAGAACAACACCTCCTAGGGCTACACCGCACCACCACACCTGGCCTCGACACGATGCCCAACATCTGTCAGACCGCGGGTCGGCACGCGGACCGAGGCCCACGCCCCCGGGACTCAAATCGGCCAAGAAAGAGACACCGGTTAGACAAACTCATTGAACGGACCACCCGGGGCCGCACAAGAGACACGTGGCCAAGAACGGGCCGCTCCAGGGGATGGATGGCCGACATAGGACCGCTCCACCCCTGGTCCAAACGGAATACGAACGGCCACTCTATAGCCGCTCAAACAAAGCAACGGCTAACCCTTAGCCGCTCATGGGGGATGGACGGTCCAATCCTGCCGTTCATCGTCCCAACGGTGCAAAACATGGGTGGCTAGCCCCTGGCCGCTCAAGGGAAGGGCGGCTAGGACCTCGCCGCTCAAGGGGATGAGCGGACCCACCCAGGCCGCATATCCCACCAACGGCACAAGTGACGAAACCCTGCTTTTTTGGACGTGATGGACAAAGCAGGCGACGGCCGTGGGGACCGTGTTCTCTGGTACGATATTCTTCTGGTCAGTGATCTTCACCGGGGCACTTACAGCAGTGCCTTGCTCATTGTCATCGACCTGCAGAAGGTCAGTGAAGACGACGCCCAAGCAGTTGGGCAGCCCAACGACATGCGGCATTGATCCGAACGCGAGGGGTACCGCCAGGTAGCCTTCTCGCACATGCATGTCAATCGGCTGCTGGTCGAAGCAAACGGACATGATTCCGGCTGTCATTGTAGATTCCTGAAAATAAGGAAAGTACACAGAATCAGAAGTTTCAGGGGGGGCCCGCCGGGCCTCCTACTTTAGCGTAAAGATGAAGGGAGACTTAGTCCCACCGGGCGTGCCAGACTTGTTTGACACATTTTATTTTATTTTATTTATTTATTAATTTATTTATTTATTGGCGTGCCAGTCACCGGGGTGACAATTTCTTTGTGCGCTCGATCTGACTTGATCAGTCGATTATGAAGTCCGAGTCGGGGCCAGAAGTCCGTCATACCATAAACGCTATGACGTTAATTACGTCCTCCCTAAGGAGGACAACCCTTGATTAAATGCTAGAGATAGGAGGCGGACAGCGGTTAAGCCGCATGCTTAAAAGAGACGGAATTCAATCGTTTGCAAAACGTTAAATGGATTAGACGAAGCAGGGGTTCGTTATTTTCGGGATAAAACCGACGGCATATTCCCACCAACTCGGACCATGTCGAGTGGGGAATAGGAAACCACCCATGCAGTGGCAGGGTGGGATCCGTAAAAGATCGGGCATAACTGACCCAGAGTCCGAGTAAGCACTGTCATAGCATGACGCGCCCTGTGCGTACGCGATGTTGCATCTATATTCCCCCTTCAAGGGACCGTCGGAGAGCATGTAGGGACATAGCTCCGTGGGCCAACGGGGTTGAGAGATAGGACATCATAGCTACCTGGCAAGGTATGTGTAAATTTCGGCAGCATGTCCCCTCAACTTGGATTATGCCAAGAGAGGATAGGTCATCATCCACGGAGTGCCGGGATGGCAACCAAACGAGGATGGGCGTCGGGCCCCGGGACATCGCTTACCTTTATTCCATCGTTTAATATCCCCTTGAAATCCCTCGGGACTCATGTAATGACATGACCCTTCGGGTTCATAAGGGTGAAATCTGGATCGGGAATGAAGACTGTAGGGGAGACCTTCCCCATTACTATGTCCTCTTAAGGCATTCATGACGATCTCTGAACATCCCCGGGGCGTATGTGTATGGAGACCAAAGATTGAAGGATATCAGTGTAGAAGAGGGCCTCTGACTGGGTTTCATCGGCCGAAGAAGGAAGGGCTCTCGGCGTGGCTCTATTGGCCAAGAGGGGGGCTTCTCGGCACGGTTTAGTAGGCCAAATAAGGATCTCGGCGCGGCCAGATAAAAAAAGGGGGGAAGGCCCTCGGCGTGGAGCTTCCCGGCGCGCTCCTGGGCGCGCCGGGAAGGTGGCGCCGGGAAGGGCCAGCAGGTTCGAATGGCAGGGGGAAAATGGCTAGCAAGGGCAAGGGGTTCTCGGCAGAAGGGTTCTCGGCGCGTTCCTGGTCGCGCCGGGAACCTGGCGCCGGGAGCTGGACTAGGAGGTTCTCATGACGAAGGCTCTGGACAAAGCTTGTCGTGTAGCTGAGGGGAAAGACCTCTCGGCAGAGGGGTTCTCGGCGGGCAATTTTGTGCGCCGAGAAGGCAGATTTAAATTGCTACAGGGTTTCATCATTTTCCAGAGCTCGAACGATGCTCTGTTTCAGGGATTTTGAGTTTCTGAATGCGATTGAAGCTGAATTTGGAATACGAAAAAGGGGATTTCATGGATGCTTCTGTTAGGAGGATGCCAGGGAAATCTGGAGGGTGGAATTGATGGGGAAATGAGATCGTCGTATAGCCTTCTGAAGGATGCATTTCTTCCTGCTGCCGGCCGTCTGGGGGAAGATCAAACATGGGGTTTCAATGAACTTTGAGAATTTTGGCAGCATTTCCCCTGCGGTCAGCATTTGCCAGGAGATGATAGATAATCACCCACGGAATGCCGGGGTAAAAGCCAAACGGAGGGGTACTGGACCCCTGGCCATATACGTACCTGCAGCACCATTTGGATGTTCCTTTAGAGGTCAACGAAGCTTATGCAGTGGCATAGCTCCATCGCCTCGTAGGGTTATGTAAAAGATTTTCTCTGATCATTTGATGTTCAACCGGTCAAGAGATTGCTGTCTCTGACCCTGAACTAGCTATGAACTCGATAGAAATCCACGATGTTCCGGGGGGTCTATCGTACCATGGAAGAAAGGAGAGGGACGGAACCCAATAACCCATTGAACGAGGATTGGGGTTCCGCCTTCATTCTTCACAGGAGAACCGACTCCGAGATATGAAGCACCGGCCGAAAAACAAAAGCATCTAAGCAATGGACGAGCGGATGCACAAGAAATAACGGAGGAGGATAACAGCAATTTCAATCCATCAGTACCCAAATAGGCCACTGTAATATTCTATTTCGATGCATTTTTCCAGACTTACATTGCTCATAGGGAGGGAATGAGGAACAGGGAGATACAAATCGAGGCCGGGATTGTCCGGTTACACTCTATCAATCGAGATGAAACTCTAAAGATTACATGAAGAAAAAGAGAAAAGAAATCATGGGGGAGGGCGGAGCATTGACTCCTCTCCCTCCCCAGTGCCCACCTGGAACCTTCCTTCTCCTTCTCTTCTATTTCTTCTCTTCTCTTTTGGTTGAGGGGGGCTCTCGCTCTCTGAGCAGGACTCCCTCTCTATCTTTCTATTGCTCTATCTTTTCCCTCTTTTTTTTTCTTCCGATCGATCCCCTTTTCAACCGATCCCCTTTTCTGTTCAAAGGGAGGGGGCTTTTATAACCCTTTTCTCCCTCTCGGCAGGCCTCATCTCGGCGGCCTCGGCTTGAGCTTCCCGACGCGCCTTGGACATTCAGCCTTTCGGCGCCACCTCCTCACAGGCCCATTTGGGTCTTTCAGCTGCTTTCACAGGCCCACTTGGGTCTTTTCAAATGCTTCATCACCCGAAAGGGCCCTCTATTGGTGACATATCTTGTATTGAGATCATCATTACAGTTTTCATCAGTCCGTAGACCGGGATTTCATCAGTCCGTAGACAAGGGTTTCATCAGTCCGTAGACAAGGGTTTCATCAGTCCGTGGACGGGGGTTTCATCAGTCCGTGGACAAGGGTTTCATCAGAATGGCCATCTGAACGGTGACAAGATTGGGTATTATCTCATCGATATCGTCACTTGAATGGTGACGAGCTCGGGCACCAGCTTTAGTCCGACAAGACTTTCGCCGGGTGTATAACCTGTGGAGACCATTCTTCTTCTGTCCTGACTTTGCAAAGCCTTTGCCATCTTCATCTGCCGGTACCGGCTTCATCTTCAGCTCATATTACATCTGTCAGTAAGCCGACATCTGACTTACCCTGACATATCATCCGTGGATTCTTGGGCGAAACGGTAGTACAGCTCTCATCAAAGGGCTGGAAGGTCTCATCACTCGAGTGACGGCTGCTTTATCAGTGCCGCCGTCTGAGTGACATTGACATCGGGCATCAGCTTTGTCGACAAGGGCTTTAGCCGAGCAGACAGCTGATGAGCTTTATCATTGGTCTTTCACTGTTGGTCCGACCCTCTTTTCAATTATGTTTTCACCCTTGTTCATTTTCCAGGTGTCAACAAATGCCCCCCACCTGCGGGCGGCGTAAGTGCAGAATAAGCGGCACGGGGCTCGCAGGTGTCTCTCATCATTCGAGGGTATCTTCCTCAATTTGCCTTTAATCGGGTTCTCAGACCCGATCATCTTGATGCAACAATATTTTGCACTCTTGTCTTCCCTTTTCACACTTTCATTCTTCATATTTTCTTTATTTTCAGCAATTTGGAGCTTCTTAGCACAGGGCATGGACTTCTCGGCGTGAGCCTCTGCGTGAAGGGCCTCTCGGCTTGAAGCTTCTCGGCTTGGAGCTCTCGGCATGGAGGGCCTTGGGCAGGGCTTCTCGGCGCGCCTCTGACCAGGCTCTCGGCCTGGACTTCTCGGCGCGTCCTGACGGAAGGACGCCTCGGCCTGGATTCTCGGCCTGGGGCTCTCGGCGCGCCTTCTGGCCGCCTGGAGCTCTCGGAGTGGAGGGCTCTCGGCGCGCTTTGCTTCGCGCCGAGAGCTTCTCCCTCCCCTTCTCTATTTAACCCCCCGAAAGGGTTTTCTTTCTCATTTCTTCCTCTTCTTTCTCTCTCTTCATTTCTTTTCCTTCTGCCGTTTTCTTTCATCGGCGGGAGCTTCGTCTGCTCTCGGCCGCCCTCGTCTCTCTTCCCGTTTGGTCGGATTTCATCCGGGTAGGACGATATTAGGGATTTAATCCCTTTTTCTTTCGGGATCACCCCCTCTTGGTTGGTGACTCCCTATTCTTTTTGGGCAGACCCTGAATAAGGGGAGATGCTGCCGAAATTTTAATAGAATCTCATATTGCAATCTACACAAGACTGGCCTCTAATTCACACTTTTTCTTCGACCGCAGGCACTGCAATGGCTTCCAGTTCTGATGTTGCATCTTCCGGAGCTGTTGGTGCTAGCTCATCGGCCCAGCCAGACATATCTCGGGCCACAGTGAATTGGCTGAATGTACATAACCTGGATTTCGGTTATGACAGGATTGCTTCATTCGACGAATCATCTGACTCTGAAACGGACACCGTGTCGACAGCCCGGGTATACTCCACGGCGACTGAGACATGCTTCAGGCGAGATGATAACTATCGGCCAGACCTCCCGAAGGACCGACATTTGATGCCGTTCATCCGGACTTTCACAGTGGGCGACATGCGAGATTACCGGATAGCTCTCATAGTTGAAGCTGCCATCCTTGCTGAGCGAGATAGTCTGAAGGATTCAGTGTATCGCAGCAAAGCCATTTATCTTCCTGGGGAAAAGCGCGACTGGGATGCCGTCCTTGGTATATCGGAGCTGGAACCAGAGAAGAAGATGCTGGTCCGGGCCCCGGAATTCACACCAGCCCGGTGGGATAATGCTCGCGGCCGAGTTCATAGGGAGAAGCCCGGCTATGGTATGTTGTTGGCACCATTAAAGTGGGGATATCGCAAAGAACCCTTTGTGCTGAATTGTTCGGCCGTTCAGTTCAAGTACCTTCTGGCCGCTGGCTGGTTTGGAGACACCAAAATCACTGACGCCCACCTATTCCGAGTGGGGGCAGTGGAGTTTACAGAGTTTGTTCTGCTAGAATATGCCCCCCTGCTAATCAGAGCAGGGGTGTACCACAGTGTCTTCGCTTCTAGATTCCGGTATCCCATATCCCGAGGACTGTGCTGTGGAATGTTTGAAGTGTTCTGCCCTTTATTCAACACTTTCTATACAGCAGAGGGGGAGACATCCCTGGATCTCTGGAGTTTGTCACAGCTCTCCGGCCTGCCCATTGATGGCGAGCCATATGAGGAGGTTTGCTTGTCAGATTCCGAGAAGGATAGCTCTGATGGCGAGGGCAAGTATTCCCTCGGCTTCTCATATCGATATCTGATGAAGGTATACCGCTCCATCTGTCTGGCGTACAGCAGGGGGTCCTCTAAAGGTTATCAACCCCGAGAGAAAGGCAGCAAAATGAGGGTCCGGATAGGGCAGTGGATCCAGTATTTCTTTGACGGTCCCCTGAAGTATGCAGACTTTCCTTCTATGGGTCCGGCTGCTAGCAGGCAGGTGAGGGCTCCCCGTTATAAGTCGGCGCTACCCTCTTCATTGCGCCGTGCAGGCGGCGGCGGTCCCAACCCAGCAGGCATAGACCCCATCACACACTGCGCAGCTTATTTCACATTTTGGCTGTGCACTTTTGCTCCCCCACAAGGGGACGAGACAGTCATTCGGCCAGAGGCCATATATCCAGCTTGTCAGATGGCGTGGGGGATGAAGCTGTCGCTCTGCCCAGTGGCCCTGTGTTTGATATATAAATCTTTGGGGGACCTGTACAAGCATCGGACTCCCCGTTCTTTGAGGACCGTGGGTCCTTTTCATTTCTTCAACGCCTGGGTCTGCAGTATATTCCCCGAATTAGCTCCGAGAACCTTGCAGGCGGATACAGTGTTACCCAGGATGGTTGAATTTGCCAGCGCTGAGCCTGGTCCCTTTTATGATCAGCTATTTAAAATAAGGGGCCGACTGATAAAAGTACCAGTGGACGCCCCTGGCAGCATACATTTCTGGAGCTTGGCAGCAGGTTCAGCTCCTTTGATTGATCCTCAGAGAGAGTGCAAGCTGGAGGAGATAGAGACATATATCCACCCTGTCTCAGGGGTCAACACTGCTCGGCCAATCCTGGAACCGGAGCTGGTGAGATGGGCCATGGCAATTCGGCCCAGTGTTTTGGTTTACAGAAAGGGTGGCCTGCTCCTGTTGGAGCCATACTATCCGTTCCGCTTTGGGCGAAACTTCGGCTACGACCAGCATATTCCTACCTCAGCTGCCCAATTTCCCCTAGATAGCCGGGCCTAGCACGGGTCCATCATTGTTGGCGAGGGCCGGTTGTGGTGGGATTTCTATCATCGCCAGGATGATGTAGTTTTCAGGGTGCCCACTGTTTCTAACCGTGTTCCCCGGGTAACACCAGAATATATCAAATGGTGGAATATCCGGACCAGCTTTTATAGGGACGGTAGGGGTGCCTTCTGGGATGTGGCAGAGCGCTCCTTCCTGAAACAGCAAACTAGGCCGGTGTTTGATATTCCTGAGGCCCACTTGAAAAAACTTTACTCACAACACCCGAGGGAGGCGGAGAATTATCTGACTCAACGTCGGGCATTGAAGGAAAAGAGTTCTGAGCCGCTTGTCCCTGTCTTTGCTGCTATCAATGAAGACACTTTCCTGAAGACCTTGAAGCATTTATGCCATGTGGGAGGCGCTCGCTTGGAGGAGCAGCAGTACCCATTCCCTGTTGAAGAGCCGCTCCCGACAGCAGCTCCTTGGAAGGGTCCAATTGATAAATTTCATCCATATAGGACGTTTGTACGCCGAGAAGATAGAACTCAGACGTACTATAGACAAACGTCCTGGCTGTTCATTCTGCTGAATTTGCATGGATTATCTGCAGAAAGCCCGATAGCTGGCATTCTGAACAAGCCACTGTTTATATCATTTCATTATGTCGACGGCTGGGGCATGGACCATCTTGACTTGTTTCGATGCCTTGCCTTTCGCGGCCATAATGATCTGGCAGCTTTGGTAGAGAAGTGCCAGCTATTTGGTGATGTGTGCTGGCTCATCAAGGAGGCTGCTTCCCTCTCCAAGGAGGTAGCTTACATGTACTGGCCACTTTCTGTATTCTATGACGGCCCGGCAGGTAAGATTTCTTCTTTTCTGATTGCAGTGTTTTCTGCTTAGCATCTGAATTTTATATCCGCTGATCCCATCATCCTTCTGCCATTCTTAACAGACCGGCCTGATATAAAACAGCAGGGGCTCTACAGAAAGATTATTGCACAGGCCGAGAAGCCCACTTATTTTGGAGTCCCTGCTGCAGCGCCGACCACTACTCCCCTGCCTCCTGGCAAGAAGAGGAAGGCTTCCGCAGTGAAGACTGTAGTTGGGAAGGCCAGGAAGGCCAAAAAGGCCCACATTCAACCGTCGACTTCGGTGGCAATGGATACTGGGACCCCTCTCCCTGACATTCCATCATTCGATGAGTTTGAGCTGCAAAGGGAGGCTGCTTCGACACCGATTCAGGGTAACATCAAGAGCTTGCACTTGCATTCTTCACTGTCTTCTGCAGGATCTCAAAGAAGTCCTTGAATTTGACCCATTCTTTTTGCACAGCCGAAGAGACAGTCATAGCACCTTCTGTGGTGGAGACCAGATTGCCTTCTCCTACGCCGGCTAGTGAGGCGAGGGGTAAGTGTATCTTCTCATCTGTCTCATACCTGTATTTGTTTTTCTTTGCTATATTTGTCAAAGGTCTCTTTTTGCATCAGCGGCAGGCGAGGAGCAGACTGAGGCTGCGGTGACAGAAGAGTTGCTTCAACCACAGGAAGGTCACAAGGCTCAGTCGAAGCAGCGTGCCGTTCCGGCCAGGCGCATAATTACCCGGTCTACATCTCGGCATGTTTTAGAGGTGGCCCCACAGCGTATAGCTAGTGTGGAAATATCCTCAGGCAGTTCTAAGACCGCCTCTGATGAGGAGGATGCAACCTTCAGTGACAGTGAGGGAGATGCTCCCGAACCAGAGGCCCCACTTGTATTTGCAAAGGGTGTTTCGTCTTTTCAGCCGGCTAAGCTGGTGGTGTTATCTCCTGAGGAGGAGTTGCAGGAGGAGTTTGCCGGGCTCGATACCGAGATTGACATAACTCCACCATTTGTCATTCCGACTACGGAGCTTCCTTCTCTTTCACCCCACTCCGAGGATGTGGACCCTGCTTCAAGGGTGGGTTCCTTTTCATGTTTGTTGCTTCATCTGCCCCTTCTTCTTTTATATCCAGCACTGAAGTTGCTTTGTTTTGGTCTCAGGGCATTGCCATTGCTAGCTCAGACACAACTGCGGCTATCACGGACATTTCTTCCATAAACTGGGCTATTGTCCCTTTCCAGCCGTTAACTTGCACGGAATTCCCGAGATCATTCGCCCTGTGCCGGCGCGGATACAGTCCTCGACAGATTTAGCATCGTTGGACTTAGGATCACCAGGAGAGATTTCCATCCTCGTCAGGGCCTCAGAGTTCAGAGCCGAAGCAGACCCAGCCAGAAGCTCCGCTTTCATACCGGCTGCCATAATGTCAACTGCGCCTGAGTCAGCAGTCCCTGCCACAGTGGCTATAGAAACTGGATTTCTGCCTTTACAGACTAGAGACCCTTCGCCCCCATTATCAGGAAGAGTAGCTGAAGATGAAGCCCTTATTCAGAAGATTCATGAAGAGATAGCTCCATCATTCATCGGTCCTCCCTCCGCTGATGTTCAAGCCATAGCGCCCGAGACGGAGGGGGAATCTTCAGTTCAGCCAGAGGGCTCGGAGAGGGATCGGCCAGTTCTTCCAGCAGATTTACCGTCTTCATCCTCTCAGCCGGATGTCGCACTGTGGGCAGACATTGATAGCGAAGTGACCTTCGAAGTGATCCCCTCTGTTTCTTTTGGCTTTGCATCGTCCGAGAGCTTTGTCTGGCAGAACCTGGATATGCTGCGCCAGCTGGTAGAATCTCAGCCTGGCTTGACATATTTGCAGCTGAAGGAAATTGCTGATCGCTTCACTGCCGGTCTGCAGGCTATGGGTTGCCCTCTGGACACATGGGCTCAGCGGGTCTTGCTTTTGCTTAAATTCGTGCATCGGAGGGATTTCCTAGCACGGACCATGGTTGATAAGCTAACGGCGCTGAAATTGCAGAGGTCAGAATGCAAATCCGAGTTGGGGAAGCTGACACTTATGCTTGATGGACGCCGAGCTGAGCTAGAAGGTGCCATTCAGCGGGAAGAAGCTGTGCGGGGCCGGATAGCCCTACTGGAGATGGAACTCTCTGGACTTCGAGCCGAACTGCAGCAACTCTCCTTTATCCGGCCGCAGTCTGAAGAGGAGGTAGCCTCGCTGGAGGGACGGGTGATGTCTCTTCAGGACATGTCCATTGGGCTTCAGGAGGAGGAAGCGCGCCTTCATGAGCTAGGAGCCGCCCCTTATGTGGGTCTTCTAGCCTTCGAAGATATATTCCGGCGGCCGTGAATTGTTTATTCCTCCTTTTTTGTTCTCTTCTGTAATGTAATGTCCCCTCGGGGCCCTTCATGTATTCCTTTTTATTGGAAAGGAATCCCTTGGCTTCAAGCGTCTCCATCTTACTTTGCATATGGTTTTATCACTTTGGGAAGTGGGGTAGCGGTTTTGACAATCCCTCATGCGAACAGCTCGTACTTGGCAGGAGAGCGTCCACCCCTTCAGAGAAAGGATGGGGGACTCGCTCCACCGCGTGACGGCATCCGAAGAGGTGCTCAAACCGGATTTTGTGAGTGGCAGCAAAAATCCTTCCGGCCATGTGCGCCGTAAAGGAGACAATTTGCAGGAGTGTGAAAGGAGAGGTTCCATCAGAACAGACGTGAGGTCTAGACTGGGTAGGGGTTATAGTAGGTGGGACAATTAAAGGATATGTGGTTTTCATCAAGACAGACGTAGGGTCTGAACTGGATAGGGTTTCATCCTTGATCGGGCGAAATGCCAGTCGATCAATAGTTGGTTTCATCATCGATATTGGGTTTATATCGACGCAAAGGGTTTTATAAGTTTCATCAGAATAAACGAAAGGTCTAAACTGGGTAGGGTTTCATCATTGATCGGGCGAGGTGCCGGTCGATCAACAATTGATTTCATCATCGATATTGGGTTTATATCGATGCAAGGAGATTTCATAATTTTCATCAGAATAGACGAAAGGTCTAAACTGCATGGTTTCATCATTGATCGGGCAGGGTGCCCGTCGATCAACAGCTGGTTTCATCATCGGTATTGGGTTTATACCAATGCAAAGATTTTATAAGTTTCATCAGAATAGACGAAAGGTCTAGACTGGATAGGGTTTCATCATTGATCGGGCGAGGTGCCAATCGACCAACGGTGGGAAGTGTGTGAAGGTGTAGGTCTCATCAGGACAGACGTAAGGTCTATTCCAATAGGTTTTATCGCAGGTGGGACTTTGCCAAGAAATGCGTAGGTTTTATCAGGACAGACGTAAGGTCTGAACTGGATAGGCTTTAGTAAAATGGTGATGGGTTTCATCGTCGGTGGGACGTTTGAAAGAGGGTGCGTAGATTTCATCAGGACAGACGTAAGGTCTATCCTGGAAAGGTTTTATCATCGGTGGGGCGTGGAACCAGTTGACCGACGGAAGGCTTCATCAATAGAAGGGAGGTAAAGGTAGCGTGCCGGTTGGCATGGAACTTTTAAATTACCACATTACTGACCCAAGTGCCCTTTCGGGTTTTCACCGGAGCCAGCCCCCTCTTGCTTTTGCCCACGTGCCCTTTCGGGTTTTCACGTGGCGGGGTACCCGATTTTGCCTGCGGTGCCCTTTCGGGTTTTCACCACAGCTGGGTTTTTGGCCATTTTTGCCCTTATCCGGGATGTCCGAACAAGTCTGGCGGGGTATCTCTATTTTTAACCCCATTTTTTTTATATATATACATATGTTTCCTGAATTGGGACTTCAGCACGGATTAGGCGATGTGCTGCTTCATTAGTGCATGCTCTTATCATCGGTATTGGGTATATACCGACGCAAGGATTTTATAGGTTTCATCAGGGTAGACGTAAGGTCTACACTGGGCTGGTTTTATCATTGATCGGGCAGGGTGCCGATCGACCAATGGTAGGTTTCATCACGGCGGGACGTAACGGGATATGCAAATTTGATAGGACGGGTTTCTTTGTTGATCGGGCAGGGTGCCCATTGATCAAAGGTGGGTTTCATCATCGGTATTGAGTTTATACCAATGCAAGGATCTTATGAATCTTCATCAGAATAGACGTAAGGTCTACCCTGGGCTGGTTTTACTGCTGATCGGGCAGGGTGCCAATCGACCAACAGCAGGTTTCATCATCGGTACTGGGTTTATACCAATGCAAAGATTTCATAGGTTTCATCGGGATAGACGTAAGGTCTAAGCCGGATAGGTTTCATCATTGACCGGGCAGTGCGCCAATCGATCAACAGCTGGTTTCATCATCGGTATTGGGTTTATACCAATGCAAGGATTTCATGGGTTTCATCAGGATAGACGTAGGGTCTAAACTGGATATGTTTCATCGCTGATCGGGCAGTGTGCCAATCAATCAACAGCAAGTTTCATCATCGGTATTGGGTTTATACCAATGCAAAGGTTTCAGGGGTTTCATCGGGATAGACGTAAGGTCTAAGCCGGATAGGTTTCATCATTGACCGGACAGTGCGCCTAATCGGTCAATAGCTGGTTTCATCATCGGTATTAGGTTTATACCAATGCAAAGATTTCATAGGTTTCATCAGGATAGACGTAAGGTCTAAGCCGGATAGGTTTCATTGCTGATCGGGTGAGTGTGCCCATTGATCAGCAGCAGGTTTCATCATCGTGAGACCTGGGACAAGGTATGAGGGCTTTTATCAGGACAGACGTAGGGTCCGTACTGGGTGGATTTGATCGTTGATCGGACAAGGTGCCGGCCGATCGATGAGAAGTTTATGACGGGAGGTGAGGTTTCTTTAGGATCACCATATTACTGGCCCAAGCGCCCTTTCGGGTTTTCACCGGAGCCAGCCCCCTCTTGCTTTTGCCCACGCACCCTTCCGGGTTTTCACGTGGCGGGGTACCCGATTTTGCCTGCAGTGCCCTTTCGGGTTTTCACCACAGCTGGGTTTTAGCCATTTTTGCCCTTGCTCGGAAAACCTGAACAAGACCGGCAGGGTATCTCTATTTTTAACCCCATTTTTATTTATTTTCATTCTTTTATTCTCTCTTCCCCTCTTTTTGGGAGGGTAACAAGTCGGACTGTCATTAGATCATGATAAGGAATGACTCGGCTAGGGCGGAGTGCCGCTAGACCAAGGAAGAAGGGTAGCTTGGTTAGGGCAGAGTGCCGCTAGGCCAAGGAAGAAGGGTAGCTTGGTTAGGGCGGAGTGCCGCTAGACCAAGGAAAAGGGTAGCTCGGTTAGGGCAGAGTGTCGCTAGACCAAGGAAGAAGGGTAGCTTGGTTAGGGCGGAGTGCCGCTAGACCAAGGAAAAGGGTAGCTTGGTTAGGGCGGAATGTCGCTAGACCAAGGAAAAGGGTAGCTTGGTTAGGGCGGAGTGCCACTAGACCAAGGGAGAAGGGTAGCTCGCTTAGGACAGAATGTCGCTAGACCAAGGAAAAGGGTAGCTTGGTTAGGGCGGAGTGCCACTAGACCAATGGAGATGGGTAGCTCGGTTAGGACAGAATGTCGCTAGACCAAGGAAAAAAGGGTAGCTCGGTTGGGGCGGAGTGCCACTAGACCGAGGGAGAAGGGTAGCTTGGTTAGGGCGGAGTGCCACTAGACCAAGGGAGAAGGGTAGCTCGGTTAGGACAGAATGTCGCTAGACTAAGGAAAAGGGTAGCTTTTAGCCCGATGATTACTCGGGGAATATTGGTTGGGCAGCATGATACAGCTTTAGGTGTCTACCGTTGAGTGGTGAAAATTGGATTTCCCCTCGATGGTCAACAACCATGTAGGCCCCTCCTTCGTAGACCGTATATATCACATAAGGACCTTCCCAATTAGGATTCAGCTTTCCTTTTGGGTTGGACGCCATGACTTCTCTTTTCTTGACCATGACAAGGTCACCTTTCTTAAATTCTCGTCCTTTTACGAGTTTGTTGAACGCAGTGGCCATGCGGGCCTGATACATCTGGATATTCTTCTGAGCTTGGAGGCGCTTTCCTTCCAATTCAGCCAATTCTTGTAATCTTCTTTCTGCATTGGTTTGTTCGCCATGGGCCAGGTCATATTGGACTGCCACTCTGAGTGACGGGACTTCCAGCTCTAGTGGAACTACTGCTTCTGAGCCGTATACCAGTGAGTATGGCGAGCACCCTGTAGGTGTCTTGAAGACAGTGCGGTATGCCCACAGAGCTTCATACATCTTTTCTTCCCAGTCCTTCTTACTAGAACTGACGACTTTAGCCAACAAGGTGCATAAAGTTTTGTTGAAGGCTTCTGCCAATCCATTTGCCTGTGGATTGTAGGGAGTGGAAGTCCTCCATTCGATCTTATACTTCTCGGCAAGCCGATAGATCTTTTGATTTTTGAAATGACTTCCATTATCAGATATTATCTGGCTGGGGATCCCAAACTGGAAGATAATGTTCTGCTTGATGAATCTGGCAACCAGCTCACCAGTCACTTCTTGTAATGCTATAGCTTCCGCCCATCGGGAGAAGTAATCTGTTATTGCCAGTATGTATTTATGTCCGGCCGATGAGGTCGGTAGTGGGCCGACTACATCAGTTCCCCATTGTGCAAACGGCCAGCTAGGGACTGTAGGGTGCAGAACGGCAGGTGGCCTTCTAGGCACAACAGCATGCTCCTGACATTTCTGACATGACTTTGCAAACTTGCAGCAATCTTCAAACATAGTGGGCCAATAATAACCCAGCTTCTTGATTTCTATCTTCATTTTAGGGCCAGCTTGATGGGCACCTGCCATCCCAGCATGTATTTCTTTCATTGCTTGCCAAGCTTCCTCAGTAGACAGACAGCGGAGCAAAATCTTCTTGCGTGCGTCTGCCATTATTCGAACAGAGTTCCATTTCTGAATTCATAAGAATCTTTGATCCTTAAAAGTTTCATCTTTTCTTCTCTTTTCTGCGGCAGCTGTTGGTGTGAAAACCATTGCAGCAGGTGTTGTCTCCAATCAGATGCCTGTTCTGTACTGATCATGGCGACTTCATTTTCTTCGGGGCAGCTTTCTAACATGCTGGGGACTTGCCGCCGGTTTATAACAACAATGTTCAGTGTCTCATCTGGTGGGACTGCTATTGAGCTGGCTAGCTTTGCCAACGCATCAGCCTGGGCATTATGTGCACGGCCTACATGCTTGAGCTCAATATGATAGAATTTCGCCATGAGGCACACAGCTTTTTGGTGGTAGGGGTTCAACTCCGACTTTCGCACTTCGAACTCCCCTTGGATTTGCTTTATTATCAACATTGAATCCCCGAATACCTGAAGCATCTGGATGCCCATGTTGAGGCTGATGTGCAACCCGATTATCAGAGCTTCATACTCGGCTTCATTATTAGTGCAGGGCTTGTTTATAGAACAGGAAGTATGCACAACCTCCCCCTCTGGCGATCTTAGCACAATACCGGCTCCGGCCCGTATTCTGGTCTTTCCATCGGAGTCCGTCTCTGTTCTAGATGCTCCATCGAAGAATAGCTGCCACATAGTTGACTGAGCCTGGCAGGCTTCTAATGTTTCATCATCGGGTAACTCAGTCCCCAACATATCATTCTCTGGTACAGGGTGCTCTGCGAAGAAATCGGCCACGGCCTGTCCTTTTATTGCCCTCTGGGGTATATATGTGATATCGAATTCCATCAGAATTACTGCCCATTTGCCCAACCGGCCTTTCAGTACTGGCTGAGTCAATATGTATTTGAGCGGATCTGCTGCAGATATCAATCTGATTTCGTGTGACAGCATATAGTGCCGGAGCTTTTTAACGGCAAAGACTAGTGCCAAGCATGTCTTTTCTATATAGGTGTAACTTTCTTCGGTTCTAATCAGCCTCCGACTCAGGTAGTATAGAGCCTGCTCTTTGCCTTCTTCATTTATCTGTGCTAGCATTGCCCCCAGGGAACAGTGTGTGGCTGCAATGTATAGTATCAGGGGCTTGCCCTTAATAGGTGCCCCCAGCACTGGAGGGGTCTTGAGATATTCTTTCAGCTTCTCAAAGGCTTCCTGACAGCCATCGTCCCAGAGGAACGGTACATCTTTCATCATGAGCTTGTGAAAAGGGTGGCATCTCCCCGACAGATTTGATATGAATCGTCGGATGTAGGCCAAACGCCCTTGTAGAGATCTCAGCTCGTGGAGATTCCTTGGTGGAGGGAGCTCCTGGATAGCTTTAATCTTGGATGGGTCGATCTCAATGCCCCTATGACGGACAATGAACCCAAGGAATTTTCCACTGGACACGCCGAAGGCACATTTCATAGGATTCATCTTGAGTTCATATCTGCGCAGCCTCTGGAACACTATCCTCAGATCTTGCAGATGATCTTCTCTTCTGCTGGTTTTCACCACCAGATCATCGATGTAGCACTCCACTTTCTTGAAGAGTAAATCATCAAAGATCTTTGTCATAGCTCTTTGATAAGTAGCGCCGGCATTCTTGAGACCGAACGACATCCTTTTGTAGTGAAATATCCCCTTCGGGGTGCGGAATGCAGTATGCACTCTGTCTTCTTCAGCAATCCAGATCTGGTTGTATCCGGATGACCCATCCATGAATGACAGGGCTTCATGGCCAGTGGTTGCATCGATCATTACTTCAGTGATTGGCACTGGGAAATCATCTTTCGGGCAAGCCTTATTCAGGTCCCTGAAATCTACACATATTCTGATCTGCCCATTTTTCTTCTTCACGGGCACTATATTGGCCAGCCACGTAGTATACTGGTTCTCTTCAACAAAGCCCACATCGATCAGCTTGTCGACCTCTTTGTTGATCTGATTTATCAGTTCGGGGCGCATTCTCCTGGAAGGCTGCTTCACAGGGCTTGCCTCTGGGTTTATCGCCAATCGGTGCTGTGCCACATCGGAACTCAGTCCTGGCATTTCATCATATGTCCATGCGAAGCAGTCTCAGAATTCTTTCAGAAACTGAATATACTGTTCTTTGACAGCTGGCTCCAGCAGTGCACTGAGGAATGTAGGCCTTGGCTCATCTGCTGACCCCAGATTCACTTCTATCAGCTCATCGACGGTGGCTTGGCCTCCGTCTTCAACTTCGGGTGGGGCTTCTTGCAGATCAATAAAGCCTCCCGGGATATAATCTTCTTCACTCTCATGATTTTCTATTTCATCAGATTGGTCATCAGCAGATGCTGGTGCATCGTGTAAGGCCAATACGGCCGGATTCTGTTCGGTCTGCCCCGAGGACGTGACTGGCTCAGCGGAAAACTTCGAAGTGGAATCTTCTGTGCTTAGAGGCTCTTCTGATGTGGGCTCCCCTGAGAGGTCATCATTATGTAGAGCTCGGAATTCTTCTAGAATGCGCCCAAACTCCAGGCACTCTTGCAGCTCTCTGGCTACTTGATCTTCATCCGGGGTTCCCGTGTCAAATTTCGCTTCATCCTGGAACAGATCCTCCTTGCAAGATAGATCTTCCCAGTACCAATCTCTCTTTGTCTCGTCAGGTATCCCCACCCCTGGCAGACTGTCTGGGATCTCATTGTCCACTACGGACTGATAAATGATTTCTTCATATTCCGAAGGGTATTGGTCATAGTCCATCCCAGGGGAATCTTCATGCTGGTAGAAGGCAGAGATGACATCTACCTCAGCTTCATAGTATTCTTGCAGGGTATAGCCTAGTCCCGGGTGCTGTGTGATCTTCCTCAGTTCTTTATTATCTCGAGGTGGATCCCATAGCTCCTTGAATGCTTTCTTCTGGGCTGCAGATTGTATTGAAGGCATTTGCATCTTGGAGAACATTTGCGAAACCCGTTGGGTAGTGTACTCTAGGCCTGTAATTGGCACCATTCGGTTTGCGGCTTCTTCAGGGACCATGCAATCTTGATCGTCTTCTTCGACTGCCCCCCCGGTGTAGAATATGATAGGAGGTTCGCAGAAGCGAGGGATTTTCATAGTCTTCAGTGGTAGCACCGTCTGGTATTCTATGCTGGCTATGGGCTTGACTAGACCCTGAGGAACTTCCACCTGTGTGTACTTTTCTTTCATCTTTTCTTCAGTATCATCTGGGTGTATGCCAGGAGGAGTGATCCGGGCAAAATCACCAGCATAAGAGATGTGAGATACCCCATGCTTTTTGATGTAGCCCTTTGGCGGCGGTGGAGACCAATTTCTTGTCTTTGTCGCCGGCTTTTCCTGGCTGACCACAGCTTCCTTTTCTTTATCCCTTTGTGACACCTCGGTGTAGTAGGATGCATCGAGCATATGGCACTCAAACACTTCGAAGGGATGTAGGTCTGCAAACACCCTTTCTTCTTTTCCTTCATGGCAGTATTTTATGCATTGGTCTAGCGTGGATGGCACTATCTGATATTCGTGCAGCCACGGTCTTCCCAGCAGGGCCTTATACGTGGTGTTGGAGTCGATTACATAGAATCGTACCACGGTAGTGAGGTCGCCCAGTGTGAGGTTGAAATCAGCTACCCCGAGAGGTGTTTCACATTTTTGGTTGAATCCTGCAATCTTCATATCTCTGACCTTGGTGAGCTGCAGATCAAAGTAATATTTCTGATAGATGCGGTATGGGAGAATATTCACAGCAGCCCCTGGATCTATCAGTATTCTGCTTATCGGCTGACAGTTCAGGGAACCCCTCATATACAGCGGTCTATTATGGCCGGAATTTGGGATTAGCATATCATCCTCCGTGAACGTGACTGATGGCCCAGCATTCACTTCTGCCAGGAGTGCTTCACATTGTGCCGGGGACTGCAGGGCATCCACGATTGCTTTGCGAGCTTCTTCGCTCAAAGAGAGAATTTCCCAGATGGAGAATCTGGTAGGGAGCTTCTTTAGCATTTTCATGACTCGACTGCCCACCCGGACATTAGATAATCTCATCTCCTCTGCCCATCGGGGTCTTGGAGGTTCATGTGGTGCCTGTGGCCTTTGCTGCCCATTTTCAATTTTATCTTCTTCATCGGTCTCCCGGAAGGCTTCTTCTGTAGCGACTGCCCCTGGTTTTGCTAGGGGGTTACCTTCTTCATCTTCTTCATGCTGTTTCTGCTTTCCAGCCGCTGTCTGCTGGCATTTATTGCTTTTATCTGGAGCAGTATGAGCCGGTTGCTCATTTTCTAAGCTGGACAGGAACTCCAGGAATGAAGGGGCTTCATCTGCCTTCTTTTTGTCCTGGTACAGACTGGCAGGGGGAGGAACCTGGACACCTCGTATCTCTGGTTCCGGGATTTGATAGGGTTGCTCCCCTCTGAACATGATATTATGGTTGGCTGGTGGTGGGCGCCCCCATCTTCTCCCAGAACGTGTTGCATGGGCCGAGGTAGAGGCTTCGGCATGGTTAGCTTCTAGCGGAGCGTTGGATGCTTCCGGCTCATCATCCTCCCCGGGCAAGGAGAAGAGTACTGACAAAGTGTTACATTGTACTATCGTGACCTTCTTTCCTTTCTTGGATTTGGGCCGTTTCTTCTTCTTTTGGGAATTTGACCTTGCTGGCTCCTGCCCCCAGAAGGGTTCATTCTCAGCTTTTTCTTGTTCTGCCTCTGGCTGTTCTTTGATTTTCAATTCTTCGAACTGTTCCCAGAGTATACAGTCTTGCATCAGCAGATGCTTGGGCTTCTTCTGTTCGTACTCATCAAGCTCATTAATATACTGCTGCAGACGCCTGGCTGCAGGGCTTACCTCTTTATGCGTAGGGAGGGGAGTTTGTCTCCTCCGGTTGTGAGTAGGGATCCGGATGACTGGTCCGGTCTCAGCTGTATGCCATATTGGCTTTATTGGAGGCGGCTCGGGCCTTGGGGTAACACCCCGGATAACTGCTCCACTGGTACTGGCTGCAGGAGTTTTCTTTCTGCTTTTTATGGGTATCATCTGCCATCCCTCCTGATCCTTATGTGGGGTGAGGAAGCAAGCTTCATAGGTATGCTTGGTGCACTCTTCAACGGCTTCCTTGGGCAACTGTTGGTAGACTGAGATCATATTGGCAGCCACTCTCCAGGGTGGAGGCTCATGTGGATGGGGCGGCTTTACCTGGTAATCTCCCAGCTGCAGCTCACCTTTCTTGACCATTCCTTTCATGATATCTTTGAAGACATAACAATCTTCAATTGCGTGCCCCAGCGCACGGTGAAATGGACAGAACAGCGGATCATCTTTCTTTGCTGCATCTGCTGGTCTTTTGGGTTCAGGCAACGTTACCTTATTGAACTTGTATGCCCAGTTGAACAGTGCGGCCGTCTTATCTTTTGGGAAGGAATATGCTTTTCTCATCTTGTCTCTCAGAGAGACTTTATCTTTTCTTTCTGCTGTATCTGTCAGCGGGGGAGCTTCATCTGCCCCTTTCTTCCCCTTCTGTTGCTCGAAGGTCCTGAAATCGACGGTGTTGGCCTCAGAGTGTGATGGCCGTCGTTCATTGGATTTTCCCTTCAGCATAGTGAGAACATTGGCGATAGGACGCTTGGACAAGAACGTCTCGACTTCCGCCACTATATTATTCAGCCGGTCAAATGTTCTGACATCTGCACCGATCATCTTTTCTAGCACCTCCCTCCTGAGGCTCTGCTTGCATATCTGCACCGCATCTTCTTGATGAGGAGGCCTTCGGCATCTCATGGCTAAGTTCCTCCATCTTTTGATGTAGTCCAGTGCGGTCTCATCTTGTTTCTGCCTAGTTGCATACAGCTCTGCTATCGTGATTTCTCTTTCCGTGACATGAAATCTGTCGCGGAATTTTCTCTGCATATCAGGCCAATCAACCACTGACCCAGCTGGCAGGCTTGAGTACCATTCAAAGGCCAACCCAGTGAGGGATGAGCCAAAGAACTTGAGCAGATAAGCTTCATCGACTGCTAGGTCACCCATGATTGTAGTGTAGTAGGCTATATGCTCCCTAGGGGAGCCTTGGCCATTAAATTTCTCAAACTTCGGTGGCTTACTGATGCCTGGGGGTAGTTTCTTGGCAGCATACTGGGGAGGATACGGTACTTTGTACACATCATAAGTACCCGCATCACCACCAGTCTTTTCTGACAGCTTCAATTCCACAATTCTTTCAATCATCTGCTTGTGGGCTACAGCTGGATCTATCTCTTCTGGGAAGAAGTGAGCTTGTTGCTGGCTGTGAGGAGTTGTCATCACAGTGGCGCGCAAGATGGGCGCGGTAGGCTGCGTCTGAGACACAGAGAGCTGGGCTGCTGTTTGCTGTGGAACAGGTTGGCTCGGTGTCTTGCCCCTATCAGCTAAGAGAGGGTTAGCTGGGATAGCCGTCTCTGCTGAGCTGGATGTTTGCCCCGCAGGTTCAGCTTGCTTTGAGACTGATGTAGCTTCATGTCTCTCATCGAGCTGTCTTCGGAGAGCACTGATCTCCTACTGATATCTCCTGAACATCATCTGGATCATGGGATCCAAGGTTGATGGGATTTGCATATCTTCAGAAGTCCCTTCAGCATCATCAACAAAGGGATTATCTTCATCCTGTGCCGTCACCACATTGACTGTCATAGTGGTGATCTTGCGGGCTTCATCATATTTCTTCAATTTATCTTTTGCGGCCTGGCTTCTTCTGGTGACAGGACCAGGTCTAGTAGCCAACCTGAGCAGTTCATTTAGCTGAGTTGGTAGTATATCTTGCCCCCTGGCGAGTCCAGCCATGTTGCAGGCGAAGATTTGCATTTTTTCCTTCCGCCTGTAGACCTTTCTTTTCACCTGGTCAGGATATCTGAGCCGGTCAAAGACCGATATTCTCTCTTTGGCTTCTTCCCGGTACAGGTCTTCTCTGTCATATCCGGCCTTGAGACCTTCTTCATAGTGATTCGAATCGGAGGAAGAGGCTCCAATCATCATTTCTTGCAGTGTTTCTTCTTTTTCTTCACCTCTGGTACCCAAGGCCCGGGATAGTCTTTGTTGACCGAGGGCAGAGCTCCCCCAGGTAGTGGAAGTAGTCTTGGACTATCTGCTTCATCTCTTCAGAGTTGTGCCTCTGTGGCTCAGGTTGGAGTATCAATCTGTCCTGGCTCTTTTGCTGATAAGCCAGTCTTGCCACCTGAGCATTCAAATGCTCGGCTTTGGAGTATCTGCAGATATCAGCCTGCCTGGCACAGGCTCTTGGTCTTCTTGCAGTAACCACAGTGGCTGGTTCACTCATATCGCCAACTTGGTAGCAGTTGGCAGCAGCATTGTAGATCTTCTCTTCCCTTCTCTTGCCCTTGGCCATGGGATAGGTAGTAGTGAAGTTTTCCCTTGTCTGGTATCTTCTGCCCCTCACCATGGGGCGAACAGCAGTCATATCTCTTTCCTGACCCTCAATCTCATCTCTCCTCCCCCGGGTCCTGGGGTGGACAGTAGCAGCATTTCTTTCATCTTTCTTCACTTCCCTTCTGCCCCCTGCTCTGAGGCGGGCAATAGTGACATTAGTAAGGTTCTCCCTGTCCTGAGCTGGGGCCCAGCTTTGGATCTTCTTCGGCCGCCAGACCTGTTTGTATTTTGCCGGCTTGGGCGCCAGCGGCTTCTTTTCATTAGCCTCCCAATTGGCCTGCCTGGTGGTCAGAGTTTGGAATCTGTTGGCAGTGGGCACCATCGGGACGATCACGTCCGGCTTGACCGCCCTTGGGCAACCGTTCATGTTTGCCCGGACACCACCGATCATCATTGTCTTTCCGGAGTTGGAAAGACGGCGGTCAACAGCAACATACCGGCTCCTCCGGTTGGTTCTTCTCCCCTTCTGAGCAGCAGCGGGGACCACGTCCCTTTTTTGGACGTGATGGACAAAGCAGGCGACGGCCATGGGGACCGTGTTCTCTGGTACGATATTCTTCTGGTCAGTGATCTTCACCGGGGCACTTACAGCAGTGCCTTGCTCATTGTCATCGACCTGCAGAAGGTCAGTGAAGACGACGCCCAAGCAGTTGGGCAGCCCAACGGCAGGCGGCATTGATCCGAACGCGAGGGGTACCGCCAGGTAGCCCTCTCGCACATGCATGTCAATCGGCTGCTGGTCGAAGCAAATGGACATGATTCCGGCTGTCATTGTAGATTCCTGAAAATAAGGAAAGTACACAGAATCAGAAGTTTCAGGGGGGGCCCGTCGGGCCTCCTACTTTAGCGTAAAGATGAAGGGAGACTTAGTCCCACCGGGCGTGCCAGACTTGTTTGACACATTTTTATTTTTATTCTAGTTTATTTTATTTATTTATTGATTTATTTATTTATTGGCGTGCCAGTCACCGGGGTGACAATTTCTTTGTGCGCTCGATCTGACTTGATCAGTCGATTATGAAGTCCGAGTCGGGACCAGAAGTCCGTCATACCATAAACGCTATGACGTTAATTACGTCCTCCCTAAGGAGGACAACCCTTGATTAAACGCTAGAGATAGGAGGCGGACAGCGGTTAAGCCACATGCTTAAAAGAGACGGAATCCAATCATTTGCAAAACGTTAAATGGATTAGACGAAGCAGGGGTTCGTTATTTTCGGGATAAAACCGACGGCATATTCCCACCCACTCGGACCATGTCGAGTGGGGAATAGGAAACCACCCATGCAGTGGCAGGGTGGGATCCGTAAAAGATCGGGCATAACTGACCCAGAGTCCGAGTAAGCACTGTCATAGCATGACGCTCCCCGTGCGTACGCGATGTTGCATCTATATTCCCCCTTCAAGGGACCGTCGGAGAGCATGTAGGGACATAGCTCCGTGGGCCAACGGGGTTGAGAGATAGGACATCATAGCTACCTGGCAAGGTATGTGTAAATTTCGGCAGCATGTCCCCTCAACTTGGATTATGCCAAGAGAGGATAGGTCATCATCCACGGAGTGCCGGGATGGCAACCGAACGAGGATGGGCGTCGGGCCCCGGGACATCGCTTACCTTTATTCCATCGTTTAATATCCCCTTGAAATCCCTCGGGACTCATGTAATGACATGACCCTTCGGGTTCATAAGGGTGAAATCTGGATCGGGAATGAAGACTGTAGGGGAGACCTTCCCCATTACTATGTCCTCTTAAGGCATTCATGACGATCTCTGAACATCCCCGGGGCGTATGTATATGGAGACCAAAGATTGAAGGATATCAGTGTAGAAGAGGGCCTCTGACTGGGTCTCATCGGCCGAAGAAGGAAGGGCTCTCGGCGTGGCTTTATTGGCCAAGAGGGGGGGCTTCTCGGCACGGTTTAGTAGGCCAAATAAGGATCTCAGCGCGGCCAGATAAAAAAGGGGGGAAGGCCCTCGGCGTGGAGCTTCCCGGCGCGCTCCTGGGCGCGCCGGGAAGGTGGCGCCGGGAAGGGCCAGCAGGTTCGAATGGCAGGGGAAAAAAGGCTAGCAAGGGCAAGGGGTTCTCGGTAGAAGGGTTCTCGGCGCGTTCCTGGTCGCGCCGGGAACCTGGCGCCGGGAGCTGGACTAGGAGGTTCTCATGACGAAGGCTCTGGACGAAGCTTGTCGTGTAGCTGAGGGGAAAGACCTCTCGGCAGAGGGGTTCTCGGCGGGCAATTTTGTCCGCCGAGAAGGCAGATTTGCTACAGGGTTTCATCATTTTCCAGAGCTCGAAGGATGCTCTGTTTTAGGGATTTTGAGTTTCTGAATGCGATTGAAGCTGAATTTGGAATACGAAAAAGGGGATTTCATGGATGCTTCTGTTAGGAGGATGCCAAGGAAATCTGGAGGGTGGAATTGATGGGGAAATGAGATCGTCGTATAGCCTTCTGAAGGATGCATTTCTTCCTGCTGCCGGCCGTCTGGGGGAAGATCAAACATGGGGTTTCAATGAACTTTGAGAATTTTGGCAGCATTTCCCCTGCGGTCAGCATTTGCCAGGAGATGATAGACAATCACCCACGGAATGCCGGGGTAAAAGCCAAACGGAGGGGTACTGGACCCTTGGCCATATACGTGCCTGCAGCACCATTTGGATGTTCCTTTAGAGGTCAACGAAGCTTATGCAGTGGCATAGCTCCATCGCCTCGTAGGGTTATGCAAAAGATTTTCTCTGATCATTTGATGTTCAACCGGTCAAGAGATTGCTGTCTCTGACCCTGAACTAGCTATGAACTCGATAGAAATCCACAATGTTCCGGGGGGGTCTATCGTACCATGGAAGAAAGGAGAGGGACGGAACCCAATAACCCATTGAACGAGGGTTGGGGTTCCGCCTTCATTCTTCACAGGAGAACCGACTCCGAGATATGAAGCACCGGCCGAAAAACAAAAGCATCTAAGCAATGGACGAGCGGATGCACAAGAAATAACGGAGGAGGATAACAGCAATTTCAATCCATCAGTACCCAAATAGGCCACTGTAATATTCTATTTCGATGCATTTTTCCAGACTTACATTGCTCATAGGGAGGGAATGAGGAATAGGGAGATACAAATCAAGGCCGGGATTGTCCGGTTACACTCTATCAATCGAGATGAAACTCTAAAGATTACATGAAGAAAAAGAGAAAAGAAAGCATGGGGGAGGGCGGAGCATTGACTCCTCTCCCTCCCCAGTGCCCACCTGGAACCTTCCTTCTCCTTCTCTTCTATTTCTTCTCTTCTCTTTTGGTTGAGGGGGGCTCTCGCTCTCTGAGCAGGACTCCCTCTCTATCTTTCTATTGCTCTATCTTTTTCCTTTTTTTTTCTTCCGATCGATCCCCTTTTCAACCGATCCCCTTTTCTGTTCAAAGGGAGGGGGCTTTTATAACCCTTTTCTCCCTCTCGGCAGGCCTCATCTCGGCGGCCTCGGCTTGAGCTTCCCGGCGTGCCTTGGACATTCAGCCTTTCGGCGCCACCTCCTCACAGGCCCATTTGGGTCTTTCAGCTGCTTTCACAGGCCCACTTGGGTCTTTTCAAATGCTTCATCACCCGAAAGGGCCCTCTATTGGTGACATATCTTGTATTGAGATCATCATTACAGTTTTCATCGGTCCGTAGACCGGGATTTCATCAGTCCGTAGACAAGGGTTTCATCAGTCCGTAGACAAGGGTTTCATCAGTCCGTGGACGGGGGTTTCATCAGTCCGTGGACAAGGGTTTCATCAGAATGGCCATCTGAACGGTGACACGATCGGGTATTATCTCATCGATATCGTCACTTGAATGGTGACGAGCTCGGGCATCAGCTTTAGTCCGACAAGACTTTCGCCGGGTGTATAACCTGTGGAGACCATTCTTCTTCTGTCCTGACTTTGCAAAGCCTTTGCCATCTTCATCTGCCGGTACCGGCTTCATCTTCATCTCATATTACATCTGTCAGTAAGCCGACATCTGACTTGCCCTGACATATCATCCGTGGATTCTTGGGCGAAACGGTAGTACAGCTCTCATCAAAGGGCTGGAAGGTCTCATCAGTCGAGTGACGGCTGCTTTATCAGTGCCGCCGTCTGAGTGACATTGACATCGGGCATCAGCTTTGCCGACAAGGGCTTTAGCCGAGCAGACAGCTGATGAGCTTTATCATTGGTCTTTCACTGTTGGTCCGACCCTCTTTTCAATTATGTTTTCACCCTTGTTCATTTTCCAGGTGTCAACAATACATCATGCTCTTTTTCATCTTTTTCATTTCAATTTTAACATATTTGTATTTATCTAATAAGTCATTATAAAGATTCGTCAAATCTTCAAAAGTAATTTCCTCTGATTCAGAGCTTACCTGTGAAGAGGTCTCCTCCTGTTGATCACTGCAATGATCACTTCTGCTTGCCATGAGACATTCTTCTTCCTCTCCGTTGTGGATGCGAAGTAGTTCATCCAATATTTCCTTTACCGTGTTACAACCTGAGATAAAAGGAAAATCATCAGGGTTAATTGCAGCCTTCATTAGATTTAGCGCTGTCACATTATCATCATTTTTCATCTTGTGACTATAAGTCCACTTGGACTTATCCTTAGGGATTTTATGCGGACCGTGAGAGATAACCTTCCATAGTTGAGGATTAACATAATTGACATGCTTGTGCATGAGACATAGCCAAAATTTAATATGTGAACCACAGCATATTGGAGGATGAGTCATTAGCACAGATCAAAACCAATTCAAAGCAGTGAATTCAAATCGATAAACCAAGTCTCACAAAATTGCACCAAAAGATGGCAGCATCCTCTGCAGATCGTTGGATCTGGAAAGTCAGAGACCCGCTCTGATACCAATTGTTGAGACTAAAAGATGGTGCAAACCGGATTAAGAGGGGGGGGGGGGGGGGTGAATGAATCCCTCTTCAAACTTTGCTCTAAAACTGAGTAAATACAACTCAGATCATATAACAATAACAGAATTAAACCTAATAGACTCAGTTAACTGAGTGACTGGCAGAACATCAGATTGTTGGCTCAAGGAGCAGCTCTATGTCAAATGTGCAAATTGCACAACCACGGTTAGGCAGCCAACTATAGATACGCATTTAGCAGACAGTCAATTCAATCACGTTCCTAACCATGCATCTAGCAGAATCAAACAGATAATCAAACCACAGAAGATAGAAGATTTTTAGGTGGTTCGGTCCTTCAGACCTACATCCACCCCACACTCAACCCGAGTGTGGATTCCTGCTGATACACAGCTTAACTCGATGGGCATCACAGCTTGCCTACAACTACTGAGCAACACAGCTTGCTGTCCAGAGGAACCAATCCTCTACAACGCTGAGCAACACAGCTTGCTGTCTAGTGTGAGCGACGTCACGCGGTTCGAGGAATGACGATGTCGGAGCACACGGGCTCACTTTATTTTATCTGGCTTTTGCTGCAACGCAAAAAAAATAAGAGAAGAGAGAAGGGACCACCGCGGGAGATTGCTCCGGCAGGGCGAGCGGGACAAACGCAATATGTTAAAGATAAGAGGAGAGAGAAGGGCCACCACGAGAGATTGCTCCGGCGGGGCGAGCGGGTGCAGAAATTAAATAACGAAAATTGAAACAGCCATTGCGGGAAGTAACTCACCGCGGCCTCGAGAGTATAGCAGAATAGGAATATAACAAGATATATAAAGGAGCAGAATTTAAACGGCCATTGCGGGAAGTGACTCGCCGCGGCCTCGAGAGTACATCAGAATAGGAATATAACAAGATATAAAAAGGAGCAGAGTTTAAACGACCATTGCGGGAAGTGACTCGCCGCGGCCTCGAGAGTATAGTAGAAGAGAGATATGGCAAGATATAAGAGATATAACAAGGTATATGGATGACAGAATTCAAACGGCTATTGCGGGAAGTGACTCGCCGCAGCCTCGAGAGTATAACAGAAGAGAGATATGGCAAGATATAAGAGATATAGCAAGATATATGGATGACAGAATTCAAACGGCCATTGCGGGAAGTGACTCGCCGCGGCCTCGAGATTATGATGTGATCGTCAGGGGTCGAGGACCCAAAAATGAAAGAGTGATCGCGCCTACCTCACTAGCAGGAAGTGGCGAGTTGCTTCTTCCTCCCCCTTCGGCCGACCGACGGAGAGGGCTTTCTTCAGTTACCCTTACAAAATAACAGACAGTAGATAGACGGAATTAGAAAATGGCAGTGTAGTATCAATCTCTTGCAATAAAAAGTAATGAAATCATGACAAGACACACGCCTGGTTGGTGTTGTTTTTAAACCCCTCTCGGACACGAGTAGGAGGAAAATGCTATGATGAATGGAATTATGCAAGTATCGACGAAGATTCCCTTGAAGGGAGACGGGGAATACGAGATGATGAATGTAAAAGAACTAAGAAGAAAAGGGGAGAGAGTTGACTTATTGAATGCGCCGATGGCGGGATCCGGCGGAGCTTCGACAGCGTAGGGACGACGTGGAAGCGCGATGGACGAAGCTGACCTTCCTCTCGCGAGCGTGGGCACCTGAGAAGCCGACAGAACCTCCCCCTACAAAAAATCCACGGATTAGAGATGAGATCTGGCAGCCTGTCGGCCCTCTCCAAAAGCTCCTTTCAGAGTGAGGGGTGGGCCTCTATTTATAGAGTTTCCGGAGGATGGAGGCGTCCAGGACCCTGGACGCCTTCATCAGGGTAAAAATAATATTTTATTCTATTTTTATTTTTTTTATTTCGAATATTTTCAAGGAGACGTCCAGGCAACTGGACGCCTCCATAAAAGCCCACTGAACCCCTGTCGAAAGCCACACGCGATTTGGCACGACGCGTGGTTTTGGTCGGCGCCCGTGATTCATGAATGGGTGCGTCAGGTTGGCAGGATGTCTCCATAATTTGGATTAAACCGACCGATGGATGGGGGGCGCCCGTGAGTCAAATGATGGAGGCGTCCAGGGGCCTGGACGCCTCCACAATTTAGATTCATTCTCAAACGACAAACCGACCGACGGACGAGGGCGCCCGTGAGTCAAATGATGGAGGCGTCCAGGGGCCTGGACGCCTCCACAATTTGGATTCTTTCTCAAACGACAAACCGACCGGCGGACGGGGGCGCCCGTAAGTAAAATGATGGAGGCGTCCAGGCAAGTGGATGCCTCCATGATTTTTTGATTTTTTAATTATTTTACATTTTTTTATTTTTTATATTCATGGAGGCGTCCAGGCAAGTGGACGCCTCCATGATTTTTGATTTTTTATTCTTATTTTTATTATTTTGCTGATTTTTACACTTGTGGAGGCGTCCAGGGGCCTGGACGCCTCCATGAAGACCCCCGGATTCCCCCGAAAGGTCCGTCGGCAGCCGTCCGTCAGACATTCTCTTGGTTCTGGAAACTTTCGATGCGTCCGATTGGGGGTGATGCCGTCCGAATGCCGCATGATTTCCGCAACGAGACGATTTCCGGATGCCGAAAAGGCGGAAGAAGACTCAAGAATCGGAAGCACTCAAGCGATTCAAAAATGCGAAAGCCGCTGCGGGGCGTCGCATAGTAATATGAGATTTTCTCAGGGGACGTCAGGAATAGCGTGTCTACAGCTACCCCACCTTGGCGTCTGCTTTGCAAGGGAGTGACACGTAATGGAATGGTATCGAAGTGGAGTGAAATGGAGTGAAAATGGACTGATAAGTTGATGCCAAGGTGTGATGAGACACGCTTTTGACATTACTATTTAGAATCTTTCCTGTAGTTTCAGTGAGGCGACCTTGAAGAAGGTCTTTCAAATTTGACGATTGCTTGGACGGATATCAAATAAGGGAGGGTGAGATGTGTGCTCAGGCACAAAAATAAAAGAGACTAACTTCTCGGTGTGAAAGTACCTGGGTCATAAACCTGTAGGTTTCACCTTTGGGGAGCGGTTACCAGTTAATGTGGAAGTGTTGTGGCCAAGGTGGGTCAAACAAGGTAAAAAGCAAAGGAATATCTGAGGGTCTGTCCAAACAAGGGTCTCCTTTGGAAGAGCAGCGTAGGGTCATTTCAAGAAAACTCAGTATTTCATTCAGAGTGGAATATCTCATATTTATAAGAATTGAAGTACAACGGCTTTCACAATTGAATCACTTGAATGATCTTCCGCAAAAAACTCAAAGTCCTATATGAATACATGCTGGGTTTAAAGAAAAATTTAAAACAAACTAAAATAGAAAATAGCCAAGGATAATATTTTCAACTCGTTAAGAATGGGTCAGGATACCGATCCAGTGAGCTGATACTGAGCTGGGGCCCGTTTATCCACGCACTAACTCACTGAATGGAACCGTCGTCCCCATGCTACCACAAGTTAACGGCCTATCCGTACAACCCAAATTCTTCCGGAATCATCACCATTTTTCTTGAAGGGGAACTCAAATCTCAGATTCGTTCTGGTCGCAAGGTCCTTGACATGTTCTAGTAGCGTAGGTATCATATACTATGATGCATGACATGGTGGGACCAACCATCGAAAGGTGGGACAGGAGATAGGACAAAGACGTCTGAAGAGGCGAAATCTCGCGCTGTATCCTGAGCAGGCTGCGGATCACCAGAAGATGAACTGCAAGACAGGGAAACGTATCAGAGGGCCCAGGGGTTCCCCTGGGGAAAAACCCTCCGATGGTTAAGTCAGTAGAGCTATGGTGGGAGCGATAACAGGGAGGAGGAAAACTAGTGCGCGAGATTCCTCTCCACCAGTGGGGTGAAGCGGATCGTGCTCAGGAGTTTTGGGTGTATGAGTGCCTTGATGGCCCTTTTCTGACTTACCTTTCGCCGGAGGGTATCCTAGGTTTTTATAGTGCGCCGCCTTCTGGAGTCCTACCGGCTGAGGGGTCCCCGGCGGAGGTTACGTCCTCGTCGTGGGCTTTGAAGGCCTCATCGTGGGGGCGTTATCGCCTCGGGGAAGCCGGAGCTCCTGGACTCCTTAGCGCTTGGTCCGCTGTGGACTCCAACGGCTGCAGTGATAAGCATTTCATCGGTCGTCCCGAGCTTAAGGGGGCCGGCCCTATCGGGTGATAGGCCTAGCTCGGTGAGGAGATGGGTCGGACGGACCGGCTAGGGCTTCCCCCCTTCGGACGGAGGGGCAGCTCGTTCGCGGGTCTTCTTATGACCTGACCGAGGCTCGGGCTCTCTGAGCCTTGGGGCCGCCTAGGAGAGTTAGTTCCCCGAGCATTGCTTTATTGGGCTTTTCCGAGTGGGCCCTGTGGGCTGTCACTTGGGCGAGCTCGCCTCGTTGGACCCTGTTGGGTCTTGTTGGGCTGCTCTTTGAGTGGGCTGCGGAAATCCCCCTCTCCAGAGTGCAAAATTTTTGAACAAGATTCTGATGTTGTAAAGTTTATTGGTCATAGATAAAATAATGTCTACATTGTAAACCTTGACTGCTACTTTTTTGAAAGTCTTTGCTTGTCTGCCAATCAGCCCAATGAGGCATGGCTGTGGCATAGAAGGTTAGGACATGTTAGCTATTGTGTTCTGCATAAGTTGGCAAAGCACAATATGGTAAGAGGGTTGCCAAACTTGTCCTTCAAAAGGAACACTAAAACTTGCGAAGCATGCTCCCTAGGACAGCATACCATAAAATCCTTCAAATCTAGAAATGAGTCTATGTCATCAATGCCACTTGAATTTCTGCATATAGATCTATTTGAAACAACTAGAAGTCAAGAACCACCAGCCTCAATGAAAAGAAATATGGCTATGTTTTAGTTGATGATTTTACTCGTTTCACATGGATCTTTTTCCTAACCCATAAAAATGTTGCCTTCTATGAATTTCAAAAGTTCTTCAAAAAATTAAAACAAGAAGGTAAGTTCAAAATTTCTACCATTTCATCTGATCATGGAGGAGAGTTTGAAAACTCTTCATTTTCTGAATTCTGCAACCAAGAAGGACTAATCCATAGATTTTTCTCACCCAGGACCCTAAAACAAAATGGCATTGTGGAAAGGAAGAACTGGACAATTGTGGAGATTACCCAGACAATACTGATTAAGAGTAACCTGCCAAGAAAATTTTGGGCTGAAGCAGTAAACATAATATACTATATAATTAACAAGGCCATGGTAAGGCCAAAAAAGTAAGAAAACTCCTTATGAGATGCTAAAAGGTAAGAAACCCAACTTGGCTTACTTCAAAGCATTTGAGTCAAAATGTTATGTTCATAACAATGATAAATCTGATCTGGAAAAATTTGAAGCTAAGAGTGATATTGGGAATA